>JAINUG010000213.1:1342336-1404836 GCA_029706075.1 Aldrovandia affinis
ATGGCATGTCAGCTCCATCCTGTGCTTATGCTGTGCACCTCAAGACTTTTTCACAGCTGATGGGACGACAGGGAGCCACTGCCCCGGCTCCAGATATACTGGCAGTGAGGTCACTGTGCTGGGAGACTGACAGATCACTGCGTAGGCAGGCCGTCACAGGGCTTAGACCCACTTCTCCCTTCATACTAGAGCTGTGATACAGACGTGCCGCTTTGCTTAGTAAAGCAAGATAGTAAAGCGAAAAAATTGAAAATGCGTTGGCCGATTATTTATTGTTCATTCTTATTTATTGTAATACGAATAATATTGTAGGCGGCAGTGTTAGTGTAATGGTTAGGGAGCTGGGCTTGTAACTCAGAGGTTGCTGGTTCGATTCCCAGCTGGGGACACTGCTGTTGTACCCTTGAGCACAAGGTACTTAACCTGAATTGCTTCAGTAAAATATCCAGCTGTATAAATGGATTGTATGTAAAGAAATGCAAACTGTGTAAGTCGCTCTGGATAAGAGCGTCTGCTAAATGCCTAAAATGTAAATGCAAAATGTAATATTATCTTTATGAATATTATCATTCATTTTATTTAATATTATCACTCTTTTACACAGCATAATGCTTGCATTTTCTTTAACAGAATTCTGTAACCCAAACAGCTGAATTTATACAATAACAATGAGCATGTCTGTGAGTGTCTTCTGGCGGTCTGATTCAAATGTGAATATTTAATACAGATTTTCTTCTTTTGTATGTTTGTCAACGAAACCCCGGACAGCAAGTTTAGTGGCCAAATAAGTTAATAAATTGGCACGAAGAAGCGGATAGCTAAACATCAGCCAGGTCAAAAACGTTTATTTTAAAGGAACTTAAAATATATATTAAAAAAAGATTTTATATTCATTACTTTGCAATTATTGCCACTGTCACTATGAAAAATATTAAATGTGGTTGAAGTGCTGCAGATGATTCTAATGATTAGTTCATAATGAGCCAGAACATCTTTAATACGCAGATACAGCCAACTAAAGGTGGCATTAGAAGCAGTGTCAATTTTGCAAAAGTCTACCTTAAACTGATACAAAAAATGTAATAATTTGTATTTGATTGACATGACAAAGGAGTTGTTTAGTTAACGTTGTATACATTCAAACATATACATGTGTTTTTAGTTCTTACTTTTCCCCCATGTTCCCTGATACTCACCTTGCACTCCCCCAAAATAAAATAAAAAAATCATTCATATAATTTTAAACTTGAAACTATTTTATGGGGCATGCGAGAGAAGGGAGATAGATAGAGTCGGAGTGAAGCGGAACCTCTGGCGGCGCGCGATGAGGGAGCAGCGATAGCAGCGCGCGCGCCTCGCTCCGAGGAGAGCCGGCACGCGGGGGTTAAAGGTGTTTGTGTTAATAAACCGGCGAAATGGGTTCAGAATGCATGCGAATAGCCGGAGAGCCCGCTCTCCGATATTCTTGAGCGGCGCAATCTGTGCTGCGAAGAGCAGCAACAGCGAGGCGCGTATGAAACATTTGGAAAATCAGCTTGATTTATTTTTGTATCGCCGAGAGATTGCCAAGCAACATAGGGGTTTCAGCACACAACCGTTCGCTCCCTTATTTATTAATTTATTTCAGTGTGCGTTTTTTTTTTTTTTTTTTTTTTTGGCCTGATTCAGTGTGCGGGGGGGGGGGTGGCTGACAGAAACAAGGACATAGGAAATGAAACCAAAACAGTACACGCTACTGTTTGTAACATGTTAAACATTTTAAAGTCTTAAAAAAAACTAAAACATGCTTGAATATGTTCTTTAGATTTTTTTGCATCAATATTGTAAGCATAATTTTTAGCACTCTGTTACCCACCCCAGAAAAAGCAAACATTTTCATTTTTTTTACTTCATTCAAGAAATGATGAGACCAATTTATTACAACGACTCACGGCTTCTTTTCTCCAGCCGAGTTTTAAGAACATTTTACTTTTATTATCATATGTTGTTGCCCGTTGTATATCTGTTTGAATTTGCTTCCACAAGTGCACTCGAACATTCCATTTGCGAAAAGGAGCTTGAGAGTCAAACAAATTGCTCAAAGTCCATTAATCCTTCTGTCATTTAATGCCTCTACGTTCTATGGTAGAAAACCCATTCATGTTTGCTAAAAACCGAATGCATTTCCGGACACTTACGGAACGCAGTATCTAATGAACTGAGATGAGAGTATTCGGTGGGAGGGTCCATATGGAGTCATTCAGTAAACGCTGAATGAATGCAGTGTTATCAGTAAATCTCTCTTTGATGAACGGTGTTTGAGCCAGTCGGCTTTCAGTAGAAAAACACCTGCTCCTGGTCTGGACAGTGACATCTTCTGCTAATCGGACTACAGTTATGCTCCCGAATTATTATCATTGCGCTGAATATGCATTTGCATATAACGTAGTCATTTTCTATTACATTTATTCATTTGGAATTGAGTGATAATTTGTCCGCCGCACAGTTTTATAGCCATTGATTATTATGTACAAATCTCCCCTCTCAGGAGTGTGATTATTATTGTGCCGTTAAACTTGTTTGAATGAACTTTTCCGGCACCGATCTCTTTTGCCTGTCGTTTCATTGGCACTTCTCCATCTGTTCCACTATGACACGTTGGCCCCACGGCTGCCAGCATGTACTTATACCTCTTATAAGAGCCCCAAAAGCCACACACCCCCACATATGAGCGCGCACACACACACACACACACACACACTCTTGCTCGTGCTTTTAGCACGGGGCCCGCCTTAAGACAGGCAGTAACGTATACGCAGATGTGCTGCTAAATCTACAGGCTTCTGCCAACCATATGGCGACAGAAAGAAAGATGGTCTGAGCTTCTGGATGCGAGAGAGTGGGACTGGGAAGCCATGTGTGCCTGCGCGCAGGCAGTTGTTCTGGCTGTGTGGAGAAGGCTCGGGGAGATGGTGAGACCGAACAAATGGCCGTGCAGGTTCAGGAACAGCCTCGCTTCTGCCGCTGCTGCTGGGGGGAGACGGCTGGCCCCCGGGCAAGGGCTGATTCATCTGCCTCCTTATTTACCCCCTGCCCCCGCTACTCGCACACTACACACACACTGCACACACACACACACACACTACTACACACACTGCACACACACACACACTACACACACACACTACACACACTGCACACACTGCACACACACACACACACACACTACACTACACACACTACACACACACACACTGCACCCACACTGTACACACTACACACACACACTGCACACTGCACACACTACACTGCACACACACTGTACACACTACACACACACTGTACACACTACACACACACACTGCACACACTACACACACTACACACACACTGCACACACTACACACACTGCACACACTACTACACACACACACTGCACACACTGTACACACTGCACACACACACACACACTGCACACACTACACACACATCACACACTGCACACACACTGCACACACACTGTACACACTACACACACAACACACTACACACACTGCACACACACTCCCCCACATTTCCAGACACACACATGCAAGCACACACATGAACTCACACACACACATACACATACACGCAACCACACACTCTCTCCTCTTCTAACTTTTGCTTGCAAATGAGGATTGCCGAGTGAAGGGAGGCAGTGTGTGTGTGTGTGTGACCTCACAGTGTGTAGATCCCCATCACTGTGCCATTTTCATTCTTAAAAACATGAAGGTTCTTTATCACGCACTAGCTCTTCTCCCTTCTTACAGTACAGCATAGGATTATATACACGTCTGCAGAATGTTTACTTCAAATCTGATATAGTTTATGTGACTATGGATTTTATACTTTTTATATTTTATACTAGCTAATGAACGCGTTTGTGGTCCAGGCCATGTGAATCCCCAGGCCTGGTTTGCAATGTGCCAGTCCCGTTTGGTCTCCTGTGCCACGGTTCGACTAGGGGGCGCCACTGAGCTGGGCACTTGCGCTCCACGGTGACTCCACACCACCCAGCTGGAGCAGGTCGCCAGGGGCAACGGAGCGAGCAGAGCGGCCTGCTTGCAGAGCTTTGTCAAACTGCGTGTGTCTTTTTGGTTAAAGCTGCTCGCCTCTCCAGGCGTCCAAGCTGTAAGCGCTACCACTCTGCCGCTCCGCAGCGTCCCACTAACGAGGAACTGCACTGGTCTTCTTCCTCCGCGTGGAACTGCTAGCCCTTTTAATAGTTTCTGTTTTTATTGTCTTTTAGAGCCATTAGCCTTTAAGAAATTAGGATCCACAATGTATGACGCGTTCAATTTGTGTACTGGCTTTTGTCAGTTACTTTTTTGTCATGTATAATTTTGAGTTATTTTGTTAAATATGGAGACTGTATGATTGGAATGTTACAGTGGGAGAGTGCGCATGTGTCTAGCAGGAGGGCCAGTGGTCTGGCGCAGCGGTTCTCAACCTCAGTCCTGGAGTAGCCCCGTGTCTGCTGGCCTTCATTGTAGCAAATCTCTTGACTAATTAACATTAATAAACATTAACACGTAACATTATAATGCAGCTTAGGCTCATTACCGTTTCCTTTGTCTAAACTCTTCATTTTCCATTAATGTTTTAGTTCCAGTGACCAAGTGTCCACATGTCCAGCATTTAGGACCATGCCGATTTCAGCTGTCAATAAATTGACTAAAAGTGCAACAATAATAATAATAACCATTTACCACCACACTCTACAGAAAATGAAAGCATTATTGTCTGAGAGCTGACGTGACTCATTAAAAGTCACTGAATCAACGACTCAATCAATGACATAATGTTCACTCTTTGTAACATAAACTGTGTTTATGACATAATGTGGCGCTAAGTGGGTAATGATTACTCATCCCTCATTAGAGATTAAAAGTGTCTAATTAAAAACAATTAGCAGGTTGCTATGCTTCGGGAATTGCAATTATGGTTGGAATGAAAACCAGCACACACAGGGGTACTCCAGGACCGAGGTTGAGATTCACTGGTCTAGTGTGAGGGTGAGTTAGGGTGAGTCTGTGCAGGTGTGGAGTTAGGGGGAGTGTGTGTGGAGTTAGGGGAGAATGTGTGGAGGTGTGGAGTTAGGGGGAGTGTGTGTGGAGTTAGGGTGAGTCTGTGTGGAGGTGTGGAGTTATGGAGAGTGTGTGTGGAGTTAGGGTGAGTCTGTGTGGAGGTGTGGAGTTATGGGAGAGTGTGTGGAGTTAGGGTGAGTCTGTGTGGAGGTGTGGAGTTATGGAGAGTGTGTGGAGTTAGGGTGAGTCTGTGTGGAGGTGTGGAGTTAGGGAGAGTCTGGAGGTGTGGAGTTGGGGAGAGGTGTGGAGTTAGGGAGAGTCTGGAGGTGTGGAGTTAGGGAGAGTCTGGAGGTGTGGAATTAGGGAGAATGTGTGGAGTTAGGGAGAGTGTGTGGAGGTGTGGAGTTAGGGAGAGTCTGGAGGTGTGGAGTTAGGGAGAGTGTGTGGAGGTGTGGAGTTAGGGAGAGAGTCTGGAGGTGTGGAGTTAGGGAGAGTGTGGAGGTGTGGAGTTAGGGAGAGTGTGTTCTGGTGTGGAGTTAGGGAGAGTATGTGCAGGTGTGGAGTTGGGAAGAGTGTGTACGTGTGGAGTTAGGGAGAACGTGTGTGTAGGTGTGGAGTTAGGGAGAGTCTGTGTGCAGGTGTGGAGTTGGGAAGAGTCTGCGTTCTGCTCAGTGTGTGGCAGTACAGGCGTGTGGGGGAATCTGTGGATCCACCGATCACAGGCGTTGCCAAAACCCGGACGTGAAAAATTCACATTCCAGACACAATCCCAGCTTCCACTGCGCAGCAGAACGGAGGCCAATATTCATAAACACACTGGGAGCAAAACAACGGAGTAGGGACATTTCAAAGTTGGGTAGAATTAATGTGTAATATTTCTGGGCATGAAAAGGCTGGACATAATTTGGAAATTGCTTCCATCTGTAATAATAATCTGTTATCTTTGTGCTGTGGCTTAGTTTTGGTATCTAGTGGATTTCGGGGCTAATTTGAAATGACCTTAAGTTCAAATGTCACAAATGTAAGTGCCATAGAACATGATCTAAACTGATGGGGAAAAGCAGCCACTCGTTGCATAGTGTATTGTTCAACCTGCTGGAGGAATTTGTTTCTCAAACAGCATGTTTTTTTTAACGTAACCACGGGTGTATAAAATGTACTAAAGACACAGCTGGTCAAGGTCTGAAGATAAACGCATCGGGTCTCTGATGAATACAAAAGCTTTGAAAGCAAAGGGGAAAGGCCCTTGCGTCCGTGGCCTTTGTTAAGCCAGTGAACAAACAAACCAAAAACAAGAATTATGAAGTGTTTGATAATCTTGCCCCGAGCTTAATATTGTGCAGAATCAGAATCAGAATATGAAAACAAACAAACAAAGGAGGACAATATCCTATATCCTGTACTATTAGGAACAGGTTGGGGGGCATGAGATAGCTGTAGCCTGAAGAAACCCCCCTACGTGAGTAGCTCTGCCAAGCTCCGGGAGGGGGGGCCTGAGCAGCTGCAGCTTGCTGCCCCTGGCCATATTGTTTTAACCAGGCAAGCCAAGCCAGCCTGCCCGCATTTCCCACCCCCTCCTCCACCCCGTCTCCCCCAGGCCCTGAATTTAACTCCCACCCCCCCCCACCCCGGGCCCCCTCCTCTCAGCTCGGCGTACTTCAGTCAGTGGCAGCCCATCAACTCTGCTGAGCTTAGCGCCGCGTAATTACCTGTAAGACTTTAAAAAAATATATATATTCCTAGTTTTATAGATATGGAAGCTGTGGTGGTGGAGAGAAAAGAGTCCCACAGTAGTGGAGTTACTGAAAGATATGGTGCCCATGTCCCCAGTAAGATATGGGGCCCACGTCCCCCTGCATGAAACTGGAAGATAGCTGTAGGCCTCGCACAGCAGCACTGCTCCTCACTTTGTAATACAAACCGCACGGCGCCCCGCGTTCCCATCTCTCCAGCAAATTAACAGCATCATCTGCTTACTTGTGTACAAGCTCTGGGCTACAGCAGGTCTCTGCTGTAGATATATTTGTCTGTGTGTGTGTATGTGTATGTGTGAGTGTGAGAGAGAGAGAGAGAGAGAGAGAGAGCGTGCTCGCTCGTTTTAATTAAAATCTTGATGTTATTAGCAGTAATCAAGCACTATCTGGCCACTCCGGAAGAGTTGCCAGGAGTTTGAGGCCGCTGTCGGAGTGGCTCTGGAGTGGATCGTGTTGTGCGATCTCGTTCACAGGGTCTCCAGTCTGGAGAGCCAGGCACTGGCCTGTTTTACAGCGTTACAGTAACAGTGTCACCGCGGCAGCATTACATGTAACATTTACTTAACTGGGAAGTCCCTTGGGATGGAGATCTCTCCTTCGAAGGAGATCTGGCCAATTTAGCAAAAAAATAATAAATATAGTAAATATAATGAATAAAAGTTTCACGTTAAAGCAGAGACAAACGGCACACTGATACATCAAGACAATACTGGCGCAAAGTCCCATTATTCAGACCGAGACATGGTGTCCTATGATGTAAAACAAACTGCTGTCCTTTAGCGTAGTATTCTGAGACAAGGTATTTCAAGTGGCATAGGGATGTTGGTACACCTCATTTCAGTCTTTTCTGCGACTCATTCCACGCCCGTGGTGTGGGGTGCACCGTTTTTTTTTCCTCCAACATTTGAGCATTCTCCGGGAACGTCGAAAAGTAGCAAGTTAGCAGATTGTAGCTGATAGCAGCTGACAGAGATGAGGCTAAGGAGGCAGGAGGGGAGTTTACCCGGCACCGATTTATGAATGAAAACTTATGTTGGCATTAGTGCTCGCTGACAACCTAATTGTTCAGGTACAGGTACAGTTCCAGGGCATTTATACACAAAATAGTGTTAAATAACCACATTATACCGCATTATAACCACATTATCAGGCTATAATGCAGGGATCCCCAGCCCAGGTTTCCAGCCCTATATCACAATGCAGAATATCAATTTCCACAGTGTTGTCTTTGATCACGGCCCTTAATGAATATTTCTACGATTTTCTAAGATCAGATTGGAACGTTCTGGCTTCAATGGTGGCACGTCAGAACCGGTCGATGTTAAGAATGTGGAGCTGAGTATCTGATGAAGTCTGTCGAGTCCGTGGTCCTCACGCCGTGTGCTTCGGTCCCTGTGTGTTTCAGCGTCGGCGTGTGTTTCCGGGTCGCTGTGTGTTTCAGTGTCACCGTGTCTGTTTGTGTCGCTGTGCATTTGTGTCGCTGTGCGTCTCAGTGTCCCCCTGTCTTGTGTCGCCTTGTGTTTCAGCGTCACTGCCTGTTTGTGTCGCTGTCACCGCGTTTGTGTCGCTGTGTGTTGAGCGTTTGTGTCGCTGTGCGTTTGTGTTGCTGTGTCTTGTGTGTGTTTTGTGTGGCTTTGTGTGTCTCAGTGAGCCCGGGAGCCAGCAGGTTTTGTGTGGCTTTCCTGTCCAGTGAGCCCGGGAGCCAGCAGGTGGGGTCCTTCCACCGAGCGGAGTCACGGTCCACTGCAGCAGCAGAGGTGGCCAGGCCCGTGCCCGCTCCCCGCGCTCTGGCCGCTAAGCTGCATTAAAAAGCTAATTAAGTTGTGTGCCAGTGAATGCAGGGTGGTTATTGGATTTGCTGCTTTCGCTGCTGGATCAGCCTCTGATTTAATCAGACCCCTGCCGTGAGTGAGCTTACCTCGTTTCTGCAGATTTAACTCCCCTCCCAATCCCTGCCTCTCTGCCTGTCATTTGGGCCGAGGCCCTCTCGCTCGCGAACCTCGAATGGAGTTGGGACTGCTAAACTCTGAGGTTTCGCTCGGAGGTTGCGCTATAGCTCAGCGGTGCGAGTCGACACCAAGGCCAGCGATGGGCGAAGGCCGTTCGCTAAGAAAAGCCCTTTGTGCGTCAGCGGAAGGCACTAGCTACCGAAATACGTAACGTGGCTAAAACTTGGACCGAGGACTTCTTGACATTTTTTCCTCCTCTCCCAATGTTTGATGCGGAAAATGTCACGTCGTGAGTCAGCGCGGGCGGCGGTGTGTTTTGGGCGAGTGGGCGGGGCCGGGCTGGTCTCCGGAGGCGAGGCGAGAGGGAGCGCAGCAGGCCGGAGCGGGGGGACAAGCTGGCCGCTGCAGCCGGGGAGACGTGCGCGCTCCAGCCCTCGCGGGGGCGGCCGGGCTGCACAGACGGCTCTGGCCCAGCCAGCAGGAGAGGGGCATCTGTCTCCACCCCTCAGCAACAGCTAGAGGCCTCCCCCCCCCTCGCCCTGCCCCCACTGCACCCCCTCCCCTCTCTGCCAGAGCTCCGAGCCCCCACTGCGCCTCGGCCCCCCCCCCCAGCCTCCAGGGCTCGCTTCCGCTGCCCGCTACAGCCCCCCCGACCGCTACAGCCCCCCCCGACCCATCAGCGGGACGGTCCAGCCACAGAAACGCTCATTATCACACCGAAGAGCACTGTGCCCATGTTAATACAGCCCTACTGTGAATTATATTTAGTCCTCTACAGGGGGGGCTGACTGCAGCTCTGGTGTGGGACACGAGGCCCCCAGTCCTGTCCCTGGTTTACCGTGTGAGGGTGCGTGACCCGGCGTTCCCTGGCTGAGTGTGTCGAACGTTCCTCATATCCACCGTCGGTTGATGTGTGTGTGACCCACTGCGCGTCTGTTACCGTAGGACTGCGTTTACCGCACCGGCATCCATGCCAGCGCACATGAGAGGAATACTGTACGCTGTACTGTACTGTGTGTTCGGAGCTTTGAACGCTCTACTTGTTTATCTGCGGAGGGATCGGCTGCTGTAAAACGTCCTTTTTAGTTCATATTTTTCGCTTTCCGTCTGACAAGCATTAAAGAACCGGTGCAAACTCAATTAAATGCACGGCATCAAAGCCAGATATTAAATGGAGTCTTTGACCGACGTTAAGAGGAGTGTAAGATCCTAAATTCATATCATGATCGATACCGAGGGCTTCCTATTTTTAGCATCCGGCAGGTGTATAACAAACACATCCTTAAACGCATTTGCATCAGGAGGGGGTGTCTTTGTGCGGATTGAAGATAGCGTGCCATGGCCTTCGGGTTTAGGGCTGAGGTTTAGGGCCGTGTCCAGGTTTCTGCGTGGCCCTCCTGCCTCTGCCTACGCAGGCCCCCGTTCCCGTGCGCGTCGTTATCGAGGGAATGTCTGAACGGCACGCCGTGTGTATTTTTAAAAGGCCATCGCTTTCTTGGCTTTTCTGTACCAGCTCATAAGGGAATAACTTTCGTTATATATAGTACACGCTGACTAATTGGGTCTGCTTCCCACACACATATAGAACTGTGATTAACATTCAGCCAAGTTCAGCGAGACGGCGTTCGTTCCGGGACGGCTTGCTTAATCCTTGAATATTTTATATCACAACAGCGCGCGTGTGTCTGTTCGCCGGGGTTATGCGGAACGGAGAGGTTCCTCAGATGTATGTTTTCCTGGAGACAGGGCTCCCGACTCCATCCAGATCGTAACTTGACAGGTTTCTTAAAGACGACACGTTGAATTCGCTCAGCAGTCTGGAAGCCTGTGCCTCCTACGTAATTTCTAAGTGCAGGCAGTGTGGCCCGCGCTCCATTTTAGGATGTGTATTAGCATTTTCTTGTGTCCAATTTCAAAGCCATGGATTTTATGAATAGTGTTTGTAGATTGTCCTTTGCGTTGAAGTTATTGTGCAGAAGTGATTGTGGCGGAAGTGTGTGTTAGCGCAGACTACATTGGGGGCATTCACGTTTCACATGAAAGACTCACAACATTTTGGATCTGCAGGCCTGTGTCACACTCAGTGTTTAACTTCCTCTAGTGTTTGCTGTGCCCCCTTATTATAGTCTGTTTTAAAACCCCAAGCCACGCCTCTCTCTCTCCCAAAGTATGTATATTCATAAATACTAATAATCAGAATTAAACGGGTATGTGTCTTACAGGTAAAACGTTTGGTGGTAATTTGTGTGATGTGTCACATCAGGCCAGCGGTCCGTTTCAGAACAATCACGACGGAAGAAATTAAAACCGGCGATGATTAATCTGCGGCCCGGGTTTTGAACCGCTCCGGATTTTTGTAAGGGAGCAGAATCGCACTTCTGTTTGGTGTGCCGCCTGGCGCATCGCAATATTGCAGACAATCAAATCCCTCGCTCGCTCCAGAAATGCTGGCTGCTTACAGAGATCCCCAACAGCTGTCCTTAAATGTGCTCCGGTCCTGAGCTCCAGGAATTGATCGTCCCACTGTAATCCTGAGGGAGCCGCTCACTCTCTCGACTGCGGCTTTTAAAGGTTTCATCTTGAAAAGTTCAATGTGCAGATGAACCACTTTCGGTTCATTAATTTGGGAGGTGGGGGCGACGGGGGGGTTTAATTACATTCTTGGGTTTTAAAAATAGGTGCTTGGATCTTGATTGTGATAAATGGCTGCTTATGTGGATCGTGGTTATGGTAAATGGCTGCTTGTTTGCTGAATGAAAAATAAATAAATTACACAGAATCCCTGTGTTATTTCCCTTAAAAATCACATGACAGAAAAATGACTTAATTGTAAGCCTGCCGTATTTGTTGGTAACAGGTTGGACAGGGTAACTGACATCATATAGCTGCAATATGTATTTTAACCAAGGAAATATAAACGATATTATCAGACACATCTTTTGCTGCCTAGTCAAATTTTGTACAGTGGAACAATATAACATTTCACTGATTTAAATTAGTCAATTAGTATGTGTGTGTCTGTGGTGACAAACTGATACCACTGACTGAGAATAAGATGCCAGCTGCTGACCTGTGTGAGCTGACCACTGTGGTCAGTTTATTCTGTGAGAGTGTGGTCAGTTTACTCTGTGTGTGTGTGTGTGGGTGTGGTCAGTTTACTCTGTGTGTGTGTGGTCAGTTTACTGTGTGTGGGTGTGGTCAGTTTACTGTGTGTGTGGGTGTGGTCAGTTTACTCTGTGTGTGTGTGTGTGTGGTCAGTTTCCCCTGTGTGGGTGGTCATTGTGCCTGAAGACTGTGATCTGTGATTGGCTGAAGGCTGCACCCAGCGATCAGCTGAAGGCTGTGATTGGCCGAAGGTCGCACGCGATGATCGGTGATTGGCTGCCCTGTCTTGCCCCCCCCCCCCCGTCCCCAGGCTGCAGCAGCTGGACCAGCACTGTCAGGCCAGCGCCCAGCAGGTGATGGAGCTCCTCGGCAGGCAGAACCAGCTGATGCAGGAGCGCCGCGTCCTCAGCGAGGAGATGCACAACCTCCACGCGCAGGTAGGGCAGGCCCGTAACCAGGGTAACCGCGCCCGGGCCCAGCGCGGCCCAGCACAGCGCGTGCGAGTGAGTGAGCGCGTGCTCACAGAAGGCTGGAGCAGTAGTGACACATCACGCCGCGCTGCACGCACGCAGGCTTTCCTCCAGATTGCTGCCAGAGGCGTCTCTGCCAGCAGAGCACGGCGTTGTGAACAGACCTCTCTCTCTCTCTCTCTCTCGCTGTAGAGCGCTCTCCCATCAAGTTCTACCGCACTCAGCTATTTTTACTCCCATCGACCCCTGAAACCGGGCACCAGCGCTTCCGTTCTGTCCTCGCAAACACTTTCGCCGAGTTCGGCGGTTAGCGAAGCGAACCTGCCGACACAAATGTCGATTTCATCCCCGGCTCTCCGATTTGCAGACCGAGAACCCTAAATTCATATCGTACAATTAAGCCTCCTTCATCAGCAAGACAGTTATACTAATCCAATAATTGATCTGGTTGTATGTATTTTTTTTTTTACAAATCTAAAAACGTTGGTACAGGGGAAAAACAAATTTGAATGAAAATACACAAAGAGTGCAGCCTGTTAGGGAATGAGCTGCCTCTAAAGGCACAATAAACACCATGAAAGTGTAAAACCTCCAAAGGGGACCGTCAGAAGGGTCCAGCCTCCACCCAGAGGAGCTCCAGGCATGCAGCTCACGGATGTGGCCCCATCTTGGTGAACCTCACTGGTCTACGTCTCTAAAAGATCTTCTGGAGTTTTTCCTCCCTTTTCTTCTTCTCCCTGTTGGTGACTGCGTCCTCTCGAGGTGCCCTTTATTCTGCTCAGATTGAGAGTATGAAGGTGCAACAGCACTTTTAAACATTCTATAATTTCCCTGTTTTTTTTAATGCTCTCTACGAGTGACTTCTCGTGTTCTCCAACACTGTCTGGCAGCGGACCTCTCCCCTCTCGTCGACGCGTTTCATTTGATTGCAGATAATTTGGTCACTTTGGTGCCTAACCAAACGCCACTGATTGTACAAGGAACACGCCTGTGCCCCGTTCCGCCAGCAGAGGCCACTGTTTACAACATAAACACTTATCAATCATTTGTTTCATTTAAAATGTGAGAATCTTTTCATTTTTTTGAAGTAATGGCAGATTAAAGATTAAGATCCGGTAAAATCCAGAGTTTAAAAAAGAAAGATTTGCATCAGACACACAGTGTTAGGCGTACGTGTGTCTTCATACAGCCTGCACAGATCTCAGTGGTTTAAATGCAGTAGTGTGTAGTCCCGATGGGAGGAATTAGAGCAGGGCTCTCCAGGCCTATCCCAGAAGGGCCGGTGTGGGTGCAGGTTTTTTATCTAGCCCTTCACTAAAACACCCGATTCAACGAATCGAGATCATGATTGAAGACCATGATTTGGTTGATTAGTTGAATCGGGTGTTTTGGCGCTGGTCTAGAACAGAAACCCATACCCACGCCAGGCCCTTCCGGGATGAGCTTGGACACCTCTGAATTGGAGTGCCAATGTTTCCCCCTCCCCTCCCACCACACCTTGTCCCAACCACAAGCCCTGAGCAGGCCGGGGGTTTGGGTTTGAGGCACACGCCTCAAAACATCAGCCCACGATTAAGATGCAGGAAGGCCGTGCCTCCTAAACCACTGATCTGAGATCAGGCAGATGCTGGTGAAAAGCAGCAGCTCGGTGTTCCCAGAGCGCTGGCAGGGAGCCGATTGGTGGGTTGAATATCTGATGTTTTTTTTACCAGGTTTGTGTGTGACTGTGGGTTTGACTTTGTCAGGTTTTTTTAGAGGATTTGTGACTGAGGGTTTGACTTTGTTGTCTTTCAGGCTTGTGTGTGACTGCGAACAAATGCAAATGTAAAATGGTTTGACAGTTTTTTTTTGCATGTTTGCGCATGACTGAGGGTTTGACTTTGTAGTTTTTTTAGCAGGTTCCCGTGTGACTGAGGGTTTGATTTTGTGTTAAGTTTATTGGCAGGTTTGTGCATGACTGTGCTTTTAAAATCTCTCTCCTCTAGGTACCCGACACCGCGAGGCCCGACTCCTGACCCCCGCCGAAGCCGCTGTCCCTCTTGCCCGCCGCAGAAGCAACCCACACAATCGTCACGTACAAAAAGCCCATTTCACCTTCCGATCAAACGCGGAGCGTAGCCGGCGGCGGGTGGCGGCCCCAGAGTGCGCGCTCGGCGCTGGGAGTCCGTGAGGCCCGCGGCTGCGAGGGCCCAGTGGCAGGAGGGGAGGGGGTTACCCTGCTGCTCACAGCTGCGCGTATCCTGCTGACCCCGCAGCTGCGCGCGGCGCGGTGACCCCGCCTCTGCGCGGGGAGCGGCCCACGCTGCGCGCCTCCTGTCACGGGCGCTCTGCGTCAGGCGCGCAGCCTCAGCCATGCAGAAAGCAGCCGCGGCGCGTTTCCCGCTGACCCACGCAGGCGGCCCGAGCGCCAAGCAGCCTCTTAAAACCGGGCTCGCTGGCGACGCCTTCGCATTCGCCTTTTTTTCTTTTTTTTTTTTTTTTTCGGTCAGGTTTACCATTTTTAATAAATGACTTCACATGCAAGCGTGTCGCCGATCTCGTACTTCCTGACTCCGGAGCGGTCCCTGCTCTAATGTGGCACGGGGAAAAAATGTGCAGTTGGCAAGGAGCGCTGGATGACTCTTAACTGTGCAGTGAGCTGAATCCTCCTGGTGGTAAGAGAAGAGAGGAGTGACATTAAACGGGGGACCCGGGAGAGGAGGGAAATCAGGAGCGGAGGCAGCGGCAGATTGACATAGTGCTTTATTTAAGCCGTCTGTAAGAAGGAAAATAATGTGCGTCCCTATCATATACATTTACGTGTAAAAATACTAAGGATGTACAGTGTACAAAAACGGTTTCTCGCAGATCATTTTCACATCCTTGTGGGTCCTATACTCAAGGAAATACAGTATTTTTATTCTTTAAATATGACTGACAGTAATACAGTTGTTTTAACTTTTTTTTTTTTTGTTGTTTAGTCCCTTCTGCTTAAAATCCTGAACCACATGACTAGATCTTAACACCTATCGACAGAGCTAGCAAGGTCAAGAAATGTCACAAACTCTAAAGCTACGTGGACGTAAAATTAATTACAAGGTTTTTTTTTTGTAGTTTTTTTGTTCGTTTTTTTTCGTCTTTTAAGATTTGTCTTTTTTTTTTTTTCTTTAAATAAATACTTTACAATTCATGCTCGTTCATAATACACTACCAGGAGCAAGATAACAAGAAAATCTGTTGTAGACAGTACAAACAGTAGCAGCAAAGTGTGTATGTTGAGGTGTAAAATATATATATTATATATATATATAGACCCTGCAGTTAGTAAGGATAGAACCCACATTGTCTCTTGGCCGAGTTGTGAAGAGCGCCCGGCCCCCTCCCTCCCTCCCTCCCTCCCTCCCACCCACCCCAGGAGGGACGGTCTTGTGGCACGAGAATGATCCGCTCAAAGGAACAGAGCCTCGGCCGTTAACACCGAAGGCCGCACTGAGCGTGAAGTTGGGCTCTCCTTCGTGGGTGTGCACGTATCCTCCTCTGTAGACGCTGTGTAACCTGTGAGTTAGGTTGTTATGGTAACTGTTGAGAGAGAGAGACGCTTTTGTGGAGGGGGGGGACCTCTCCAATGAGACAGTTTTTTTTTTTTGCGACTATTTTGGTCACCCTCGTTCCCAAAGTGTCGGAAGTTTGGATATAAAATGGCATGGGGAGGGGCCGCGGGGAGCAGGGAATCATGGGAGGGAGCGAGGAATCACGGGAGAGGGCCCCCACCAGCGTCTGAGCAAACCTGTGTCTCCTGGCAGCCACTCCACACCTCATACTACACATCCACTCCACACCCCAACACATCCACTCCACACCTCATACAACATTCACACCCCATACGACATCCACTCCACACCTCATACGACATCCACACCACACCTCATACGACATCCACTCCACACCTCATACAACATCCACACCCCATACGACATCCACACCACACCTCATACGACATCCACTCCACACCTCATACAACATCCACGCCACACCCCATACAGCATCCACTCCACACCTCATACAACATCCACACCCCATACGACATCCACTCCACACCTCATACAACATCCACACCCCATACGACATCCACATCCACACCCCATACAGCATCCACTCCACACCTCATACAACATCCACTCCCACACCTCATACAACGCAATATTACATTTATACAAAGAAAAGAAAAGCAGTTTAGCATGGGCTTCATTTGGGGGGGGGGGTCTGTGCTTCTTTTTTTTCTCCTTTTTACAAACTTATTAAGCAGGGACACAACTTCCTTTTCAGTCTGAAATATAAAAAAGCGCAATAAGAGACAAAAGTGCTGCTGTACGTTTGTAGCAGTTTTTTCCCCAGACTACGGAATCAAAAGTGTGGTCTTTTTTCTACATATTTTCTTACCATTAATGCCAAACAACATCCTTTTTGTTTCAGTAGTATACACTGGAATACCAAAAAATGACCTTTGCATGCAAGATATCCCCTAACATAGCTCCTCCCCAATCTCTCATTTCTTACAGAATCAGCCAGACCAACCCATTGCTAATTTACAAGTGCATATTCATGATAATGAAAAGATCATTTTTAACGGGAAATACTAAGCCAAACAAAAACCAAATAACTTAGTAATATTTGGCTTTTATTCACTGTTTTGTTGAAATGTTTTCAAGCCAAAAAAAAAACCAATCAAAGAAGAACGCTGTGTGGCTGTGTGGCTGCGTGACCTTAAGTAATGGCAAAGCAATCATGCATTTTTTGTGAAAAGGAACCAAAACTGCCAAACGGTATTTTACAGAGGAAAGTAACAGGGACGTAATGGCATTTCCACAGATGGATGCAGATACTGAGAGCATAGAAACTAAAGAGCGAAACACTGCCAAGGCCACCACAAGCAGCAGGAAGAGAAGCAAGAGAAGCTCGCCCGTTTACAAAACAAGAGAAGCTCGCCCGTTTACAAAAAGAGAAGTTCACCCGTTTACGTAAACAAGAGAAGCTCGTCCATTTATGTAAACAAGACGGAAACAGGAGCTTGCCCGTTTGCAGAAGCTTGATTGGCTCGTCCGTTTGCATTTCAGAGACGTCTCATAATGGAGCCTTCAAGTTAATCAATCATAAATAAAAAAATATTTGATATAAAAAGAAATAACGAATGAAACAAAATGTCAGCGGTATGAGCCTACTTTCTGTACATTTCGATTCTTCTCCAGACAGTTTAATGAACACTGTTCTTTCTTTCAGTTAGGAAAAAAGTCCTTTCTGGAAAAGTAAAGTGTAAAATTCTGGAAGACATTAACTGACATGAAGAATTAAATGTGACTTTTCGAGTTACTTCAGTAAACCACAGTTCTCCCAAAATAATATACCCCTTGAATTAGAAATTAGGTTTTTGCGGATCACTCTACTGTACCAATTTGCAACCGACCACACTTTCTGCACACTGGGAAAGCTAAAGATAATAATTAATGTAAATATTGCAGGTATCGTGTGGAGTTATAGCACAAGAGCTGCCTTAACCAAGGGGGTCAACGGTGTTGTTCAGTCTATTCAAACTGCTCTTTATTTAGCGGAGGAAATCACAGGAGCAGCCAGTGCGAGTTTTCACTGGCGGTGAGTAGAAGAGCTTTGGATTGGTCCTCCGACGGTAAAGGGTAAGCCTGAGGTTCCTGTCATGTCACAACAGTGACATTGTGTCTTGGCTCAGCTAGCAATAAATCACAAACTCACACCTGCGCACTACCCTGCTGCCTCACGTTCAGCCCCGCCCGCCTCCAAGGAATTATGAAATGAGTACGCAGTGGGCGATGGGATTCTCTCGCGCTGTGTTTCCACACCCTTTCGCTTTTTTAACTCCCTTTCTAACCCCTTCAAATGTGTGACACGCCCTAGCAGTGAACAGGGCTGTCTGGGTCATGCTCTCCCCTCTAACGCGTGCTCATTTGAACTCCTCCTGCCGTCTGCCTGCTGGTGGCAGTGCACTGGAAGGTGCACTTCCTCTGTGACCCCGCGAAATGTGCGCCGGTCCTTCCTGTGATTCGTGACTCTGGCCTTCTAACAAACCCAACTTACTCACCCACCTTCCGCCCGCTGACCTTCAGCGCCTAACCCACCACCACCGCTGCCGCCCGCCCCCCCTAGTTTAACCTACTGCCCCCCTCTCTCTCTCTGACATCCCTGTTATTCTCAATCAGACTCCAGTGACCCCTTACATGGGCCCCTTCGTAGACATACACAATGAAACGTAACCTCTCTCTATCTCTCTCTCTGTGTGTTTGGACGCCCACGTGGTGAAGCTGATCCATGCGCAGGGGCATGTAACCCCCCCCCCTGGACAGAGGCAGCATTCCCACAGCGCACCCTCTCCGTGTCACTCGGCTGTCCTGGCCAGCCCACGACCCCCCAGACATAATCTCCCGATCGGCCTACTCTACTGCTCCAGGTGGGACGCATGATCACTGCATCCCCAATAAACCAATCATACAGTCCCTCGGTAGCCATCTTCTCTCAGAACCCGATCACTGCCGCGTCTCTCTCTCACACAGACGGTGTGTGTGTAGGGTCCAGGTGGGATGCGGTGCGTCTCTGCCCCGGGCCGTCTTTAAGGGCCGCTGTGGCGTCGTGTGTCACGCGTCCGCCTGCATCTGGCTCACTGTGTCTGCCTGCCCTCACCTCGCCGTGTGCACCGGTCTCACTGCGTCCGCCCGGTGAAACAGCGAAACCGATACAATTCAAAAGGCAGTCCGATCAGATTTAGGCAGAACTCGCTGTTCCCATCCCGTCCATTTGAGATATATTTGTTTTCCATGCCCTTGGTTATTTGATCTGTATCCTCTTAAAAACGTTTTTGTTTTTTTCCCTTGGTGTTGCTAAGCTACGTGAAATTAAGTACCGTTTAATGCCACACAGAGTTATTTACAGAATTAACACCATGTAGATAGAAATGTATATATTCATGATAAATAAAATACACATTAAGCTATGGAAGCATTTGAATTAATTTGAGGGAAATCCTAAACAATATGTTTAATGTCAAGCGTGTTGCCTATGCTCAGCATATAACATGTAGTAGAGTGAGACGAAATACCGTTTTATATACAATAATCATGGACAGTCTTACAGAAGAATAAGCTACAAATGTCCAATCGTGCCATGGAGACTATGTTTAAGACTGGGTCAGGAAACATCTGCGATGAACGTTTTGAAACCAAGTTATGATAAACCAGTCCGGACTTTTCCTTGTGTTTAGAATTGTGTGTGAGTGTGTGCACAAGTGTGTGCATATGTGTGTGTGTGTATGTGCGCGTTTCTCCCTTCTCTAAGCTCAGACTCAGACAGATTAGACTACACACCAATCAGCCGCCAAAGCAGACAGCAATCGCTCCGTTCCTTCCGTTGGCATTCCAGCCGTGCGACACACGGACGTGCACGTGCAAACGTGGCTGTGCTGTAACTACAGACACCGATCCCGCTCCTATGGGCCCGTCGCCGTCCAGTAACCTGATTCAACTGGAATGGCTCACTTCAGCTAGCTGACCCTGCTCTCAGTCTCGACGAGGGCAGAAACGGGACAGGATCGTCGGGAACGTTCTCATTTAAAGTCGCTGTCGTGATTGTATGGATACACAGACTCGTCACATGGAGGAGGGGGGGGGGATCTGAACAGCAAGCGGGGTAAATGAATGGGCCTTTCGTAGTGAACGGAGCAGGCAGGCGTCTCCCACCCCCACGCAGCGTTAACGGGGAAACGGCGCCCTACGCGCTTCCAGCCCAGTCCTACCAAAAAGTAATTTATCGGTTATTAACTCGCAAACCGCGGTGTGGACCTGGAGTCGGGATCTCTCATCGAGGCTCCAAAGACCCCGCCCCTTTCAGAGCAGGCCTCCTTCGGATAGGACGGCCCTTTGACAAAGTGCTCGCTTGAAAAAGAAACAAAAACAAAAAAAAAACTGTTTCATTTGCAAGTCAAGACCTTCTTTCCTCCTGTAGCCCCAAGTGAGAGGGGATAGTAAAGCAGCAAGGAATCATGGGGCAGTTTTGGGTTCGGACACAATGCACTCACAACCCACCTGCCTCTTGTGTCTATGTATAACCAGTCTCCAGAACCATCAGATGCCAAAAGACAGTAGCAGCTTTTTGCTTGTTATACACAGCCCTTTACCAGTGGAACAAAAAGAAATCCAACATCAAATGTTTTAACCTCGAAAGAATAACAAAACAAAAAGTGAAGCCCCTGAAATGTACAATTTTGAATACTAATAATAAATACTACCACGGCAACGAGGGGACTATGAATGGTTTTCTGCAGGATTTTTTGACATAATATTTTGGTAAGAAAACAAAGAAAAACAAAGAAAGAAAAAACAAAAGATAAAAAGGCCTTAGCATTGTGCCCAACTACATTCTTAAGCCATTTAGAGGTGCCTTTTAGATCCAGAACACAAGGCTGGACAACACTCGTAATACCGAGAACAATTCAGTTAGGACAAATAAATAAAACACAATTTGAAGCAATTGCTGTGGTGCAAAAAAACAAACAAGAGAAAATCAAAAAACAAGAAACAACCCACTTTGTCTTAAGAACAAAATAATATTAACAGTGCTTATCCTCTGTTTCTCCCATTCTTGCATGCCTGGTCAGTTGAAATGTTCATTCTTCCTCTGATTGCACATTTGAGCACCGTGGGAGGCCTGGTCCCGCCCCCACCCTCGACCACGCCCACCATGGCCCCACCCACTCTGGCCCCACCCCTGCACCCGCCCCCACCCTTGACCATGCCCACCATGGCCCAGCCCACTCTGGCCCCGGCCCCGCCCCCCACCCTTGACCATGCCCACCATGGCCCCGCCCCCAGTGCAGACAAGAGCTTCTTCCACAGTAAATACAGCCCAGAAAGTTCCATTTCGCAGCCTCGTTTAAAAAAAAAAAGGTTTTGTGTCAGCCAGCTATTAATACAATAACACAAAAAAAAATCTTGCTTGCTTTCTAGCAATGATATGTCTAAAAAAAGCATTGCATATTTACATTACTGAAGGGAGGAAAAAATATGCCAACAGCCTGACACATTATATATATATATATATATATATATATATAAATATATATATATATATATATATATATATGATCAGTAAAGTGGATTTCCTGAACCTCAGAAGGACACGTACCTAAGCTTCCTTCATTTCTTACACTTCCCAGTCAAAATCGGATTCTCCTTATTTCATCTGAGCCCTGGTTAGACTGTCTCTCTCTCTCGGTCAGGGATAGGGCAACGCCTGGCTCCGATTTTCAGGACCATTTGGCCGCATTGCCGCGAGCTCTGCTACCGTTTGGCTTTATGAACATGTATGCACACGTGTTGGTACAGCGCCCTCCAGACGGTGCCAGAGTGCGAGCTCCTGCATGTTATTGCCTCTACAGCGCGGTCTAAGCACCCAAAGCGACTCGAGCGTATCATCTCACTAGGAAGCAGAAAGAGAGCATCACAGCTTACCATGTACCTACAAACAAGAGCTAATGACTTTCCTTTGAGTTAAAAGCCTAAACCCGACGACTCGACGACAAGTAAGTTATGATCATATCGAAGAAAACTGCCTTTTTGTCCATGAGAGACAGATGTGGAGATACCATTTGGTTTTGTTAGTGCCATTTGTGGATTCCCCTGGTGAGTAAAGCTAGTAATACCTGTAATTGAGTTGAAACACAGCAGTAATCTGTGCAGCCTGAGAGAACCGTTTGTGGCAGTTTGTATCCTAAAGCGGTGCGGCCGCAGCCTCATAAAGCAACAACACAGGGTGGACTGAGCGATCACACTCTGCTGTCGTTCAGAAGGAGCTCTGCACCGTTGCCTTTACGTCAGCTCGCAGCAATGCCGGCGGAAATGCCCCTGCCAAGCACGGGCCCCGCCCCGATGCCCCCTGCCTGTCTGAAATGGAACAGCGCGTAAGGCAGCACTGCCCCCTGCCTGTCTGAAATGGAACAGCGCGTAAGGCAGCATTTTTTTCTGTTCTTGTTCCCGACGACGAGGAATGCGTGTGAGGCATTCAGCCAAACACAAAGAGACCAGGAAGTAAACAAGCTAATACAAACGAACGTGAAAACAAACGACCAATCGAAAAGTTCGTCCTTCGCAGTCGACCACAACGCTGAAACTGTAGGAGGCTTTTAAATCTGGGCCTGACCGCCGCCGGTCCGACCCAACGTGCAAAATCCCAAGTCCCTATAAAAACGACAACAACAACCAAAAGAAAAGAAAGAAAAAAAAAAGACTTGTAATGGTTTACCCCATCTATAAAAGAAAGAAAGACCCAGAGGACAAAGAGGAGGCGCACTGGGGTGGGGGTCGGGCTGGGTTGGTGATGTGGGGCCTAATTTTCCAGCAGTAGCCTAAAACACTGATGAAGCAGGACAGGAGAGAGTGTCATTCCCGGCCACTGGCGGAGTAGGAGAACTGGGGGAAGTGGGGCCTCCGCTCGTTATCCATGCAGTCCATTCCATCTTCATCAACTACGGGGGGTGAAACGGGAGAAACCAAGCCAGAGGTCAGAGAGGGGGGGTTATGGAGATGCTCATGTCAAACAAACATTGTTCACACTGTTCTCCTTCAGCAACCACCTTATTACATTTACATCATGTATTTGTATATCTGATGCTCCAATCCGGTGTGACTTACACAGCTCACATTTGTACATACACTCTATTAATATAGCGGTTTTACTGAATCAATTGAGGTTAAGTATCTTGCTCAAGGGTACAACAGCACCCCACGTAGGATTTTAACCTGAAACCTCTTGAGTTATAAGCCCAGGTCCGTAACCATTATACTACTACATTACACTACAGAGCCTTGGTGTCCCTGTTACAGTAGTAAACATAGTAATAGTAAGCATTGTGACCCTCCACAATGTGGGATTGCACATTACACGCTGCACATGATGGCTCCTGCTCCTACGGTTTCCCAATTTAAACATTGTAAGTTGTCTCCTGTTCTGCAGATACACAGTAGCAAAGTAGCTCCTGCAATAACGTATCACAACAATGGTTACAATGAGGGCACACTGTATAGTAAACTTGTTTAAAGAGCATTATCCCCAGCCCAAGACATAAAGTGAACTGGTAAAGGAAGATGCCACCGCATGGTATTAACCACTACTCATAGATAGCAGCTACGCACTGCCCAATGCTTATCAGACACACAACTTACCAGAAAACGAAAGCATGCAAATACACAGTAATGAGAAAGTAACACTCACATTTTTCGGGAGGAGTTATCGTAATCGTCTGTGCTGTGAATTCTTCATCAAAATACCTGGTATCCGTCTCTGAGGACACCTGAGGTTTGAAGGGAGGTATCAGCTGCAGGAGAGGAGAACAGAGACACAGCAGAACCCGGTCATGGTTTTACGGTCAGTAGTGAATGACCCTGGAGCAGAACCCTGTCAGTACAGGACTGAAACTTGAGCAGGGACAGGTACTGTGGTAAAACTGGTTTGGTTGGAGAGATGATTTCACAGTGTACGTGTACATGCTTTTCTAATGAGAATATGAACTCTTGCTCATCCAGAAACAGAGCAACAAAGTAGTCCTAGAAAGTTTTCCCCTGACCAAAATATCAATGATTCGCCAGTGTTGTACAGTGCTACGGTTCGAGGCATAAATGTAATGTCAGCAGATATAGACAGTGAAATATGATGTACTATATTATAAGTCTCTGCGCTTCGGCAGGTACCTACTTTCCGAGGATCATCACCTCCTAGAGGTGGAAAGCCCTGTGTGTTCCAATGAACCTGAGAGCAAAGCCATCTGGAGCTATAGCTATGCTATGATCGTCCATGGAGGTAAGGCCGAGGGGGAGGTCCCTGACTAAGCGCAACGCAAGAAGTCCTCAACGGCGTAGCAGGCGGAGGAGGTGTGCCGCTCCAACGGTTGTGAAGGTTGAGTAAGGCTGCAGCGGGGAAGCATCCTCAGTCATCCTGGCTCGCAATGGCACTGACTTTGGTCACCGACCGCCAAGGATCGCGCAGAACCTGTTAGCGCACCAGTTTTCCCCGACTGGGGAGGGAGCTAGAAAAGGTGCTCCACACATAGCCCCTCCCACCCTCACCATCAACGCAACTTTGCTACCTGGGAGAACGCTCATGGACAACGCCAAAAGCATCCGCCCAGAGAGGCAGACGGCAGTTGTTGCACGGGAACTTGCGAGATACAACATCGACATTGCTGCTCTCAGCAAAACGTGCCTCCCGGAAGAGGGAGAGCTGCAGGAGGCCAGAGGAGGATGTAAAAGGGAGAGGCGGGCAGTGAACCACGCAGTCATGGGGTCAGATTTTCGATAAAAAAATATCAAATAGCATCTGTGCTCCCAGAAGTCTCTCTGGGTGTCATTGAGCGGCCGATGTCCCTGCACCTCCAGGTCAACACAAGCCTGTGTGCCATTGTCATCAGTGCATATGCCCCCACAATTGATTCTGATCCTGAGGACAATGAGAAATTCTATGCAGACCTGGCGTTAATCACAAAAAGGGCAGATAAGATCACCCTTCTTGGTGGCCTCAATGCCCGGGTTTGGTTGTGACCACGGCATCCGGAGTGGAATTATCGGCAAAAATGGCATGGGGAGGTAAAAAACGAATGGCATCCTGCTCCTGACCAAGTGTGCCCAGTATAGTCTGACTGTGACAAACACCATCTTCAAAAAAACAACTCAAGACCCTCTGGAGGCACCAGACATCAGGCCACTGGCATCTCCTGGACTTTATCATTGTCTGGAGCAAAGATGTTTGTCACAAGACGATGAAGGGCTCTGAACACTGCTGACACCAAAACACTGTAAGTGGAAACCACCACCAGGAAACTGAAGGGCAACACTCTTCCAGGCACAGCTGCACAGCGCTCTGGAACAGATTCCCATTACAGGTGACACCTCCATCCATGAGCACTGGGAACAGCTTAAATCGGCCATCATCGGCCTCCCGCGTGGTCTAGTGGTTTCAACGTCCAGCGCTGGCCACGGCGACTGAGGTTCGATTCCCCGGTCCACGCCAGAGTCGGTTCTGGCCAGGAGTGCCACCGGGGGCGGCAATTGGTGGCAGTGCCACCCATGCGCCTGGCAAAAAAAGCAGCAACTTCCCACCAACTAAAAGCAGAGCAGTCCAGTTTAGGATTCACATAATGAACAACAACTGGGGGACGGAGAAGGCACAGGAGATCCAGACCTATGCTGACTAGCATTACATTCAAAACTCTCAAGTGACCAGCACAATCTATGGACCTTGCTTAACCAGATAAAGCACCCTCAAAGCACAGGAAGGCTCTCTTCTACAGGATGCTGACGGTATCCGGCAACAAGGGAAAGAACACCTGAGCTTCTCCTAAACCAGAAGTCAACTGTCAGAGGACGCTATTGAAGCAATCCCACAACGCCCAGTGGAAAAAGTACCTCAGGAGGATCCCAACCACAGAGGAGCCGCAACAAGCCATCAATCAGCTCGAAGCAGACAAATTCTGTGGCCCTGACGGCATACAGGCTGAGGTGCTACCCTGCTGGTGGTAAAATTCACCAGTTCATCCTCCACCTCCGGGTTAATGGGAGGGAGACAAATACAACTGCAAGAATTGCAGAGGGATTTCCCTACTGTCTATGGCAGGGAAGATCCTGGCTCACGTACTCCTAAATAGGCGCTGTCCTGTTTCTGAGAGACTTCTCCCCGTACGGCAGACATGGCCTTGTGGCCAGACAAATACAAGAGAAATGTCGGTAACAACATCAAGAAAGGTTCCTTGGCTTCATCGACTTACCCAAAGCATTTGACTCTAAATCGTGAAGCCCTCTGGGATGGTCTCAAACGCTTTGAATGCCCGCCAAAGTTCATCACAGTACTTAGATTACTACATGACAATACAACTGTCCGGAGTGGAGGATCTGAAACGGACTACTTTCACATCAGGACTGGCGTTAAGCAGGGTTGGGCAATAGCCCCAACATCTACCG
Organism: Aldrovandia affinis; assembly: GCA_029706075.1. Taxonomy (NCBI): domain Eukaryota; kingdom Metazoa; phylum Chordata; class Actinopteri; order Notacanthiformes; family Halosauridae; genus Aldrovandia; species Aldrovandia affinis. The sequence goes on from JAINUG010000213.1 coordinate 1,368,666, forward strand.
AACTGTCATCCGCCACCTCTTACATGACAAGCTTCCAACAGGAGTGTATATCCAGTATCGTCCGGATGGAAAGCTGTTCAATCTGGGTAGTTTCCGGGTTGAACCCAAATCGACTATGATAAATGTCCACGACCTGAAGTTTGCTGCTGATTGCTGTGTCCTGGCCCACTCTGCACAAGACATGGAAATGACACCCCTAGCTGTACAACTTGTCCCTGCTGTGGCAGAACCCGTGCCTCTATAACATTGGGATTCTCAGTCATTTCCGAAAACACAAAGCCATACTGACGTCATCCTGGACTGTGAGGGACTCCGATGATGACTGTAAACGAGAATAAAGGGTTCTCACAGAGCTCGGACTCAGAATCAAAGCATGTGACGCATGCTGAAGGACTAATCCAGTATACGCTAGCAGGAGCATTCCAAATAAACGCAAAGATGTATTTAATTAGCACACAGTGGTGTTAGCACTCAGGTAGCAGGCGCAGGTAGCTTTCTGAGCCATCTTATTGAACATTTTTGGAATTTCATTTGGAGTGGCTGCTGCTTGCTTATACTGGATTAGTCCTGTCTGAAAGTCTTCTGGGGTAAGCCACACGTTTAGAGTGAAACTACTATTTTTCTGAAGGTCAACACATTACCTACTTTTCTTACCTTTTTATCGTAGATATCCTGCCAGACAATTCCAGAAAAGAAACTGTGGCGCATTATTTCTTTCGCATCGTCTGGACCTCCACCAAGTCTAGAAAACAAAGAAACCAAAAACAAATTATTTATATATTTTACCCTGCATATGAATATTGCGAATAACCAGAAACTAAAGAATTCAAAAAAATTCCATCAGATCCAATTTGAGCAGTTTGACCTCAATTCAATCAATATTTGCCCTCAACTTTGACTCACAATCACTAAATACAAGTGTCACTTGTTTCCATCATAAAAACAGTTTAGTGAGTTCATTTTGGTGATAGTTTGTCAAACTGTGCTTGAGAAGAAAAAAGCAAACAATTGAATTTATTTCTAAGTCAAAGGATAAATGTTGATTGAATTTGGTGTCCCAACACTGAGAGAACTCAACATAAAACCAGTGAGCTGTGAATGTACAGTACTGTGCAAAAGTCTTAGGCCATTTATCTGAGCAGTGTAAGTGTTTATTTGGTCGAAAAAACACAATATAACATTGATGAAAAGTAACAAAAACTAATTGTGTTTTTAAAACAAGGCCTCCCTGAGAATGCATAACTGAAGCAATTCGCTTTGGTAGGCTGTAATTGTAAATAGTCCTGTGGTAAATTCCAAGCTTCTTACAGGATTTGCCATAACTCTTCTTTTGACTTTTGGCTGCTTTTTGTTCTTTTCCCTGTCCCAAATAATCCCATACAGCTTCAATTATGTTGAGGTCGGGGCTCTGAGGTGGACAATTTAATACTGTGTGTTCCTCAAGGGGGATATCACAAGATCTCAATAACTTTTTGGAAAATGCAATAAAATCACATTTTTTTATTGTATCCAAGGTTTAATTGTATTTATTCTAATGTTATATAGTGTTTTTCCAAGCATATAAACACTGCCCAGATAAATAGCTTTAAACATAGCTTCAAACATTTTCTTGGGTGGCCTAAGACCTTTGCACAGTACTGTATGTTCACTGCTCTGTACAAAATTGTAATCCTGGGTACGGGGCAAGTTCAAGTTTTTATTGATCACGTACGCATGCGTACATGGCAGTGAGATTTGTTGTTCCCATGGATCTCTCTTCACAACACAACACAACAGTACACAATAGAATACAGTAATAAATTGTAAAAAAATAAAAAAACAAAAAAATTGTAAGATAATAAAATATAATATATACAATATACAAATAATATAATATAATAATAATAATAATATATATAATATATATGTAAGATAGATGTACAATATTGCACATCACTGGATGGCAGTATAAAGTGATGAGTGCTAAAGTGATAAGTGACACAGTGATACAGTGGGGTGTGAGGAGGTAGGAGGGGGAAGGGACAGTTCAGTTCGGGGGGCAGTACCTTTTGTTTGGGTCCTTGATGAGCAGGCCGGACAGCAGGGACTTTGCGTCAGAGGAGAGCGTCCGGGGGAACTTGATGTCCTCCATCAGGATGAGCTCAAACAGCTTCTCGTGGTCCTGGTTGTAGAAGGGCAGCCGGCCGCACATCATCTCGTACATGACCACGCCCAGCCCCCACCAGTCCACCGCACGCCCATAGTCATTATCCTCCAACACCTGGGAGAGAGAGAGAGAGAGAGAGAGAGAGAGAGAGAGAGAGAGAGAGAGAGAGAGAGAGAGAGAGAGAGAGAGAGAGAGAGAGAGAGAGAGAGAGAGAGAGAGAGAGAGAGATCTGAGAGAGAGCACTTCCTGTTTCAATTAAACCCAGATATCTGTCACTCAACACTTCCTGTTTCTGTTAAACACAGAGATTCGTCCACACACACAGACACAGACACACACACAGACACACACACACAGTATATATATATATATATATATATATATATATAGAGATAGATAGATAGGACACACGGGTTCTAAGAATGTGAAAACTGCGGTGACATCTTACAGGGGTCATAACCTGGAAGTGGCCAAAGAGGACACATTATCTCAAGCACAATATGGCACAGTCCACTGTAAAAGCAACCATTCATGATTCATGCTGAACATAATCTGAAGGGAATTAAACGAAAATACTGCTAAATATATATGACAAACGACATTATAAAAAGTAGCTATACGCGTATTGGGAGTCCCCAGATGAATAGGATTACTCTGTACAAACAATTTAGCATGGTGACTACCTAGCGCTAGCCCTATATTCTGAGCTATTATTAACTATTAAGATAGCTAGCTAGTTGATTAGCTAGCTAGCTAATCACTTGCCAATTCACTTAAGTTTCTCATTCATATTACCCTAAATGCTAGCTTGTCACATGGCAAACCACATGTACTGACATGTTTTTACGAGGGGGTACTGGCTAGTGCTAGCAAAGCCTGCTTAGCACTAGCCTGTTATACTAGCCTAGTTAGCAACCCTAGGTAGCCCATAGTTCACTTGCCAAACTAGCACAGCTCACTGAATGCAACTTTTCACATAGCTAGTTAGCTATATATGTTAGTGTGCTAGCTAGCAAATGAGCAGCTTATTACCTAACTTGCTATGAGCAAACTTATCCTTAGAAAATAAATACAGAGCAATTTGAGTACTATACCTCACCACAGTAATTCTAGTTAATTAGCTTGCATAAGTATGTTTAATATAGCATCAGGTAGCTAACTAGATATGTTCACTCAGGTGTTGTCCCTTGCAATGGCTAGCTATAGTATACAACTGATGAAACCCATCATTCTGAACTAACGTTGCTCTTCTTTGATTGGCTCAGAAATTCTTTCTTAGCTTTCTTAGCATGTTTTGACCAATAGCAGTATGTATGGCAACACTGCAGAGATCAGATCCTGATGAGACCATCACTGAGTCCTGCCCTTCTCCCCAAAGGCTTGTCTGGCAAGTGCTAGAACCTCATACAGGAATGCACCTCATAAAGGATCTCACTGCATACGGGATCTCACTGCATACAGGAACTCACTGCATACAGGAACTCACTGCATACAGGATCTCACTGCATAAAGGATCTCACTGCATACAGGAACTCACTGCATAAAGGATCTCACTGCATACAGGAACTCACTGCATAAAGGATCTCACTGCATACAGGACCTCACTGCATACAGGAACTCACCGCATACAGTAATCTGGCTTTACACCATTTGAGATGTGAAGTTACTCACCCCAGAGTCAGAGGGAGAAGGGAGGGGAGGAGAACCCCGGCAGCCAGTCTGAGGCTCAGCCCCAATTAAAATGTCTACCTAATGACAACCGGCGCTGGACGGCCGCCAGTTAAGCATATGCTCCAAATCTTGCGAATAATGATGCCTCGTCTCTAATCTACACCGAGACTCAAACCTGGAAGCGAATGACTCCTTCCTGTCACTGAGCTGGACCGGAGCTCTGTGAGGTGAAAGCTTTTTCTGCAGGCCTCCGGGGCCCGCACCACAAACCACAGCCAAGCCAGGAGAGCTGGGCACGCCACTCAAACTCCGATTACGCCTAAGAGGCAAAACGCAGTCCCGGAAACACGAATGCATGTAACACGACCCAGGAAAACGTATACAAAAGGAACCTCACAATGTCTGCTATGATTCGTATTTGGAGCGATCCTGAATCGAACTCCCTACAACTGAAAAATGAAGGCACTATAAAGCAGGGGTATTCCACATTACATTACATTACAGGCATTTAGCAGATGCTCTTATCCAGAGCGACTTACAGTTTACATTTCTTTACAATCCATTTATACAGCTGGATATTAACTGAAGCAATTCAGGTTAAGTGCCTTGCTCAAGGGTACAACAGCAGTGTCCCACCTGGGGATTGAACCTGCAACCTTAACGTTACAAGCCCAGCTCCCTAACCATTACACTACACTGCCTGCCTACACAGTACGGGAGAACTGTCGAATAAATGACCAGAGCATGAATGGACCAAAGCGAAGCAATCAAACCACCGTAGTAAACACTGTGTGCTACACAGATCAGAGAAGATTGCTGTTCGTGGAAATATATATAACTCCTACAGTTTATCGATTAATACCAGAGCGTGGTATGACTAGCGGGCCAGCGCTGCATTATAAAATCAGGACCTGAGCTCAGACGCTTTTAACAACGGCCCAGCAACATGGCTGTACCAGATGGAAACATTTACAAGGCTTGTGAAATTCTGCATACTTCAAAAAGCTAGGTGTTTAATATGCATTCAGCCCCTGCAGCAGCAGCAGCAGTAGTAGTAGAATGTAGAAATGACTGGGTATGTTGGTGTCGCAGAGAGGCAGCTCGTGTACATATCTGTGTGTTTTCGTGAGAGACAGCACAGAGTCTGTGCGGAGGTTTGGGCAGGGGACGCGGGGAAGGGGGGGGAGTGGGGGCCCGGAGTTTGTTCTGGGACATGCGGGAGCAGCTCGGGAGCAGGCGGGGGAGGCGATTAACGCACACAGAGCCAGTTGGGGTCCCCCTGTTCCAGAGCCACAGGCAGAGCTGGGGGCCTGGAGGGAGGAACAGGCCCCGCTCGGACAGCCATGTGGCAGGGCTGGGGTGCCCAGGACTGGGCCCTTGGCAAGGCCGGCTGGGGAGGGAGAGGGGGATAGAGCCTGTGGCTCCACCAGCCCCGTCCCCCAGCAGGGCCCAATGAACAGCCAGCTCCACCGCTCACTGTACACAGGCTGGTCCCCGCACACACACACACACACTCACTCAGTCACACATACACACACACACACACATACACACACACACACACACACACACACACACACACACACATACACACATACACACACACACACACACACACACACACACACTCACATACACACACACACACACACACACTCACACACACACACACACACACACACACACACACACACACACACACACACACACTCACACACACACACACACACACACACACACACAGTCACACACACACACACGCTCGCAGTCACACATTCACACACGGTCACACACACACACACACACACGCACGCAAGCATGCTCACAGTCACACATTCACACACGCTCACACACACACACACACACACACACACACACACACACAGTCACACACACACACCTGCACAAACACATGCTCACACAACCACACACAAGCTCACACTCATTCACATGCAGAAGCTCACACTCACACACATGCAGGCAGGCACACGTGTACACAAACACACACTCATTCACAAACAAGTGCACATTCACACACGCATGTGTACACGACATGCATACGACACACACACACACTCACAAAGGCACACACATGCACAAACACATTTTCATGCACGCATTAACACAAAAAAACATGACATTTTATATATTCAGTTCGGTTATAAAATAAATTAAAATATGTTAGTAAATTTGATGCTGTAAATATTGTTGGCTGAGCTGTTCTACATACAGGTAAAACCTCTTTGCAAGATTATCTTAAAATGAAAATGTATAATTTATTTTCTTATCTTTAAATTAATTATTAATTATTAATATATATACTAATTAACATAATATAGTACATATATATATACACACACACACACACACACACACACATATACAGTATATATATATATATATGTGTATATACTAATATTCTTACATGATTCCATCTTTTTTTTTAAAATTGTATTAAAAGATTGTTTCCTTTTTTTCACACCAATTATGAGCAAAATTCTAGCCACATAAGAACCAGAATTTTGATTAATTCTCCATGTTTTATAATCTCATTAGAATAAGATTTTTTAATCTATATTTTTTATGTGTCCTTCAACATTAAATAATCTTCATCAATATTTTAACACTAGTTAATTTACAGCATTACCTAACAATCAGAAATAATGCTTTTATTAAAAGCCATTTCTCTTTTGCCCCTTAAAAATAAATGTAAAAAATAAATGTAGAAATATCTACCATCATTACTGTAAATTTATGGAATTTAATAGTTTGCATTCATAGGTCATATTGTATTAATGTAAGAAACATATATATATATATATGAATGTAACATATCTATACATGTATAAAATAGAAAATGAAAATTGAAATCTATCCAATTTAAAATAACTACAGACAGAAGCCGAAGCAAAGCTGGAGTTGTCTAGGTTACAATGTTTCTCAGAGAGCCAGCGGAAGACTTGGGCTCACAAACGGCCGAGTGACGGCAGGGTGGGTTAAACACCGCGGCCGAGAGCTCCCCCGCACCCAATTCAAACTCTCCAGATGAGGAGGTCACAGTTCAGCACGCCAAAGTCCAGAAACTATCCGCATCCCGCTCTCACCGCCAGAAAGACTGGCGCCTTTCTCTCTTTCTGCAGCCTCTCTCCCTCCGTCTCTCCATCTCTCGCTCCCCCTTTTTTTTTTTTTTTTTTTTTTAATCCTGACTACTTTGCATCTCTGGAAGTTGGCTCGGAGCGCGCTGTGTTATTTTTACTGCAGTACGGCGGCATAGATGTCCAGGTTTCCCAGCCACCTTCTTCCAACCTCCCCCATCTGCCACCATCTGCCTCTATTTAGCAGCTACTTTTTTGTGCAATCACATACTCTTGTGAAAAATAACCAACACTCAAATCATCTCCTGGCACAGCAGAGGGGCTGTGCAAAAACAAAACGCCGCGCCAAATTGTCTTCCGTACTTTTCAAGTGCCTCCCCTCCCCCACCTAGCCCTCCTCTGCACTCCATAAATATGCATGCTACCCACAGCAGCTTGGACCAGCTCGCTCTGTTCTGGAAAGGATTAAGCGGGAGAGCTGTGAGCGTAAACTACACTTTTAAAGAAAGGGGGGGGGGGGGTTTGCGACCAGCATCGCTCCACGCGCGAGACGTGCTCTGTTCCGCATTCGTGGGAACGGCTTTGCGGGTTGAAAAGGACATTTTGAAGAATGAACTGAGCCCATACAGGGAGATAGAAGGGGGTCCAATACGCCCACTGCTCGGTTGTAAACGAATTGATATTCACAACCGTCGAGTTTGAGAAATCCTGAAATCATTCTGTATTCTCGTCTTTTCAGGTAGTGTAAGTGACACGCGTGTGCCTCTCGGGTGAGTCGTAGTCATGTTCATCTGGGTGGCGTTTGTTGCGCGTTCACTCTGATGCTCAGTGAGTCACCATGGCAGCAGGACTTCACCATGGCGACGATGTAATCCCGCTGCGCGGTCGCATGCGCTATTCCGTACGGGTGTGAGCAGAGCACGTATGCCGTTTCCCAGAACAATTCTCAAGAGATAGCTGGATAAGTACTTGTGTGTTGAACGTGTGTAGATCTGAAGGCCCAAGACTTGAGCTTCAGCCTTAGAAATCTACTGCAACGTGGAGCGATAACCTAAAAGAACCAGATATATGGAACAGGCCAGAGAAATATGGAGACAAGCGGGGGAAACACTTTCACCTGAGCCTCTCCTCCCTTGCGTTGGGCGGACGCGTTTTTCAGGACGACTGCTGAACACGACTGTCGGTCTATGTAGCTGAACATCTGATTCTCGGGGCACAGGAAATGGACTTCCTCTGCGGGCCCAGGGTCTCACTGCCCTCTCTGAGAGCCGGATATGACTCAGTGTCTTACACTCCACTCCCAACAAATAAGAGCGTACAAAACACATTTGTCGACAGAACACAGACTCCAGCTACGTAGTAGACACAAGATCGTTTGCCAGGTCGTTTAAGGGGGTGGTGGAGGAGGTGAGGTGGGGGTGTGATGGGGGGCTGGTGGTGGGGTGAGGTGAGGAGGATGAGGTGGGATGGGGGGGTATGGTGAACGGTGTTAAAATGGAGCTGGTGCTTTACCTCTGGAGCCAGGTACTCAGGCGTACCGCAGAACGTCTTCATGGTAGCAGCATCGGTGATTCCCTCTTTGCAGAGCCCGAAATCTGTGATTTTGATGTGGCCATCCTTGTCTAGCATTAGGTTCTCCAACTGAGGAAGGAGAGAGAGAAAACAGGGCTTAACACCTCAGTATTTTTATGACTTCCTGCTAAACCCAACACCTCAAACCAACCCGATCCTCTCCTCAATAAAACACGGAATTCCAGAGACGAAAGGGAATGCTTCTAAAAACGATTATACAATTTATTCTTCTCATTTCCTGTCTTTGCACAGTACAATCAATCCAAACCACGACGTAAATGACCAAACTACAGTACAGTAGTTCTGTAACAGGGGGAACTGTCAATTCTGTGGTCTACAGCAGTGGCTCCCAACCCTCTCCACGCAAACCCCAAACCCGGTCCACGTATTTGTTCAATTCCACCACCAGCGCACCTGATTCAAACAGTTAACTACTTAACGAGCGCTGATGAGTTGAATCGGGTGGTGGAACTGAACAAATACATGGGCCGGCTGTGGGAGAGGAGGGGGTTGGGAACCACTGGTCTACGATAATGCCTCTCGGCCATGAACATGTTTTGGCCCCCGTGCGCTCTCTGAGGGCAGCAGGGGAGAGCTGTGATGTTTGCACCATAAGTTAAAACGGCCACATGGTCAAACACGTGAGCGCACCAAGTCGACTGAGGAAATAAATAAAGCTGTCCCATTTACATTTTCCACCGCGAGGTGCGGGGAAAAAAGAGAGACTTGGAGCGATTCGCCCAGAAAAGGCCCTTTCATTTTAATAGTGCAGCCTTTTCTGGCGCCGTCCCGGCTCACGCGGTCCAAGGCTCTGAGCGAAACGCTGTGGCATCTTTCACAGCCGCGAGAGTTTGATGTTTTCCAAAACCTGCTTCTCCCCCCCACCCCCACCCCTCTCCCCATACTCTGCCGCTTTTAATTACATTTTACACATTCCAACCCGCAAAAACACGGAGGATTAAAAAATAAAAACACCACAACGAAAGAAGAAGAAAAAAACTACCAAAGAAAAAACAACTTTACAAATATCTGATTACTTTCAGCGGCTGATCCGATTTTTGTTGTTTTTACCTTGAGATCCCGGTACACGATCTTGGCGGAGTGCAGGTAGTCGAGAGCGGAGACGATTTCGGAGCCGTAGAAGCGCGTGCGGTCCTCGGAGAACACCCGCTCTCTCGACAAATGGAAAAACAGCTGCAGGATAAACAGCAGGGACGGGATTGCAATAATTACTGATTTATTGGGGGAAATTAACACAACACAAACCGCCTCCCGTCGCCATATTGAGATGATAGATGGCGGGGCCCCTGAGGACGGGCGCTGAACCTAGACGGCAGCTGGCGCATCATCCCTGGCTTTCCAGAGGGGAGCCGGCGCGGCCTGTTAAATCAGTATTTTAATCAATACGCCAGTCTTGTTAAATGCATTCCACTGCTCTCGCAGGTTAACGCGCCGTTAAAGCGAATTTCTGCACTTAACCGCTTCTTTTTTTTTTTTTTTCGAGAGCGCCTCCTTCCTCAGCGGTCTCCTATCAGATGTGGAGACACTGTCAAATATCAAGCCCTTTCCTCCGCCCGCTTCGAGCCCTTTTACAACACCCCCTTCGCATTAAACGGTGCAGGTGGGGGGGGGGCGCATGGCATACTGGCGTCCGGGGAATGATAAGGGGCTGTCTGCTCACGGATCCGGCCGGCGCAGCCAAAGACAGGTGCGCATTGATAAGGGGGCTGGCAGCGGTGAATGTGCGGGTTCTGAAAGGCGGAATGGACAGCGCGCGGCACACTGAGGTGAGGTGTTCTGGGCCAGAACGGGCTGGACTGACAGTGGGGGAGCAGGTGAGAATGAGACGCGCTGAATTAATGTGAGATTGTCTGCTCTCCGATTTTTTTTTATACGAATGGAAACCCAATGATGGGTGGATTTTGGACGGTTTTATTTGCATTTACTCGCTTTTAAACATGCGCAGAGAACAAATATACTTTATTGCAGGGTAAAAACTGAATGGGTGGACAGAGCTGGATTTTCCAAGAACGGAAAATTCCCAAAATAGACAATTCCAAGAAACAGGAAAGGTTAAATATTTGTGGATTTTTAAGCGCTGGAATTGCAGGGATGACACAAAACATTTTGATTCGCATACTACCATGCCCTCACAACGACAGGTGGTAACCTCACCAGCTGCTACAGGTTTATTGCCTCTTAGAATACGCTGATGTCTAATATCCTGGCCTCCATCTGGGGAGAACGCTTCAATCTTTGGAGCTGAAGCTTATAAAGCGTTGTCCGCACATCACCAGTGTTTATGGCTGTAACCTTTCAACAGGTCAAAGCTGAAAGGATCAGGCCATTTGACTCCCTACACCAGTATGTCTCCTATGCTGGTCTACACGTAAAAAGGGCAGCAGTGTTAGCATAATGGTTAAGGAACTGGGCTTGTAACACAAAGGTTGCAGGTTCGATCCCAGGTGGAGCACTGCCGTTGTACCCTTGAGCAAGGTACTTAACCTGAATTGCTTCAGTAATTCAGCTGTATAAATGGATTGTAAAGAAATGTGAAACTGTAAGTCGCTCTGGATAAGAGCGTCTGCTAAATGCCTGTAATGTAATGTCAAAAGGCTTTGAGGAGTTCAGGTTGCTGAGTGACAGTCCCCCACAGGGGTGGGGCCCAAGAAGGGCCCATGAGGCACACCCTGTCCTCAACAGTTTGGCTATGCTGCTGAACGACACTGGGGTTCACTGTGTGTGTGTGGAGCAGGACATATGAGAGAGATAGAGAGAGAGAGAGAGACACTCTTTCAGAACCCAGCATTCAGAGGAAGGCAGCAGAGAGACGGGCCAGTGCTTCCACCCGCAGGGAGCGCGCGACTCTGGAGCGCGCGATGAGAGATTCGGGGCCTCGCCGGTGGACTGAGACGCTGAGCGGTGTCAACAGCCCAGCCGCACGCATCCGAAGCATTGCGCATAATTAGGGGGCGTTTGAAGGCCCGTGTTGATGAATGAGATGTTTTGCGGCAGAGGACGTGAGTACATTAGGAGAGTAATCATTTCATTATGAACTCACAGGAGCAGAAAAGAGAAGAAACAAGACTTTTTCTTTTTTTTCACCAATCATTTCATTTTCATTTTAAAAGCATCACATGCTGTGTATTCTTTAGATATACAACCCGTTCATACCATTTATATTCCCTAAATTCATTAGAGATATCCTTTCACTGTTTTATATTAATTCTGTGCTGGCATTAGGTAAGGCATCCTCACCCCAGAACATTCCATTAGAACGGTTAAAGTGGTCAGACCCACAGTGTTGCTGCATTAATGATTAACCAGACACCACCAAGAGCCTGAGCGCGCAGCCCTGGAAATCAGCCCAGTACAGAGAGATCAGCCCAGCACAGGGAGATCAACCCAAACAGGGAGATCAGCCCAGGACAGAGAGATCAGCCCAAACAGGGAGATCAGCCCTGGACAGGGAGATCAGCCCTGCACAGAGAGATCAGCCCAGCACAGGGAGATCAGCCCAGTACAGAGAACAAACAAGCAAAGATAGAGCAGCTTACCTCACCGCCATTGACATACTCCATCACAAAGCACAAACGGTCTTTCGTCTGGAAGGAGTACTTCAAAGACTGAAACAGGAAGGAGAAATGGACCATCAGGCCAACAGCAGTGTCAACATCTGTGGCTGCTGCACACACACGCACACACACACACACAGACACACACACACACACACGCACACACACACACACACACACACACACACACACACACACACACACACACACACACACACACAAATTTCATCCTTGTACAGGGAAGCAACACTATCCAAAAAACGTAAATATTTTTGGAGAGAGAAGCATTTTTCTTCTCAGAAAACAAAGTGTGGAACGGAGGCTAGAACAGTTGTGCCCGTTCTCTTCAGAGCACCGGTACATAACTTTGAAAATGGAAGCCGGAAGGAACGCCGCCTTTAATTGCGCTCTCTTAATTGTTTTGCTAAACCTGGTGTGTGTGTGTTTTGCATCGCACAACAGCATCTGGAGTGTCACTAAAATGACTTCTCTGTGGTGACTTCCCAACAGATGCAGAGCTACATTTGGGCTGTTAATTTATAACAGTTTATTCACTCTATTATAATTAGTCTCTGGGGGTACCATGTACATACAATCAAGCCCGGCAGCACGCGTGTAAGGAGTGGGATTGCGCGGAGAGAAAACTCACAGTTAAGAAAGGGTGCCTTGTGTTTTTCAAAACTCTGCTTTCTGTGAGTGTGTGGGCCACTTCATCCTGGGGGAGAGAGAGAGACAGACAGGTGCTCGCTGAATGAGCCTCTGTTTCAGACGCTGCCGCTGTCCAGAAGCCAATAACCAACCTGCTCACTGCAATACCTGGAGCAGAGGACAGCCAGCACCAATTTACATAATATTAACACTCGCCGAGACGGATACGCCGATATCGGGAGGGAATGTTTGTTGAAATCGCACACAGTACCCTGCGTAGGATTGTCCATCGCGCGTGCGCGAGAGGAACGCTGAAGTGCTTTCGGGTTTGCGAGGGAGCGAGAACCCCGCAGACCGATCGGAGACCGTACCTTTGCAATAATGACTTCCTTCTTCAGAATCTTCATTGCATAATATTTGCCGCTCGCTTTCTCCCTCACCAGAATGACTTTTCCAAAAGTGCCTTTTCCCAGTAGTTTTAAGTAGTCAAAGTCATTCATTGTCTGCAAGAAATGGGAGGTTGTTCGTGAAGAAACTAACACAAAAAACACAAGCAACATTTGTTCCCTTGCAAGGCGTCAGACATACTTCCGTGAATTAACAAGCATGTGAATTAAAGGTGTGTGCTTGTGAAATAAATGGGCATTTTTGCCATCTCTGATAAAGTGCGCAGGTAAGAGATATCCTGACCTGAGAGGAAAGGTAGATTAATTTACAGCAAAGGACAGCCATTCATAAAACCAAAGGGTCAGGAATCATGACCAGTGTTTAGAGTTAAATGGAGTAATATGTATAATGTAACAGTAGTGCATGCATACATTGTTCATGTACACGTGGTCCAAACGGGGATCAAACCCACAACATAAACGTTGTCAGTGCCATGCTCCTCCCACTGAGCCACACAGAACTCTGTATATTATGGAGTTAAATGATACCCAATCGGGCGATGAGTTCCGCGTGTGTGGCAGAGGCTCGGACACACCTTGCGTTTATGGTGGCTGGTGGAGGTGTCCATCTCCTCCTCGCCGATGTTGTCTATCTGTGACGTGGGGCTGCACTGGATCCGCTCCTCCTCCTGTCTTTGGAGTTTATCTGCCACCGTCTGTATGGCGTCCGTCCACTCGTCCCTGTTACACACACACACGCACAGGCAAGAGACGCTATCAGCACCATCCCTATTAGGAACGCACACGCACACAAACACGGGCACACAAACACACACACACACAAACACGGGCACACACAACACACACACACACACACACAGGCAAAAGACACTATCAGCACCATCCCTATTAGCAATGCACGCACACATGCACACACACAAGTGAGACACACTCAGTTACAGCCCTTTACTCTCACTCACACACACACACACACACACACACACACACACACACACACACACACACACACACACACACACACACACAAGAGCCATTCTGTGTGAAAAACAGATGATTTCCACACAAAAGGGAGAGATAAATGGTGCGAGATCCTCCGTGTGCACATATTCATGAAAAACAGGCTGCAGATATTTCCCAGTGCATGTGCAGCTATGACACGTTTTGTGGGTGGGTGTGAAAGTTAAATGTTTTCATATTTTAAGAAAGTTCACAAAATGTTTCGTAGGCCAATCAGCCCTTTCCACAATTCTGCATTTTTGCTAGTGATCATTTTCCTTACACTCTTAGATGATTTTATCTAGAAAAAAGGCCTGTAATTACCTCCTCGGTTTAATTTACTTCCTTTTTTGCTTTAACAATTTGACAATCAATCTTCGGTTTAATAGCCTGAGTTTGGTTGTGCACTGTGGCAGAATTGCTTGCTATACGGCAGTGTTAGCATAATGGTTAAGGAGCTGGTCTTGTAACGCAAAGGTTGCAGGTTCGATTCCCAGGTGGGGACACTGCCGTTGTACCCTTGAGCAAGGTACTTAACCTGAATTGCTTCAGTAAAATATCCAGCTGTATAAATGGATTGTATTTAAAGAAATGTAAACTGTGTAAGTCGCTCTGGATAAGAGCGTCTGCTAAATGTAAATGTAAATGTAAATCTATACTGGGTACAGCATACAGAATGCATACATTTGAAAATATAAACCAGTGAATACACACATCAGTAAATGTGCACTATCGGGAACATGGTTATGCAGATTCTCACTGTGCTGCGCAGAAAAGACGACCTGTCAGATATGTGTATTAACACCGAAAGACACTGTGTCATAAAGGCACGTTCAGTGTCGTGCGCATGTGACAGGAGGGTTGTTCTGCAAGGTGTGGTAAATACGGTCACACTTTATATTAAGGTCCTATTTATAAGGCCGAAACAGGTAATGACCAGCTAGTAAACAGGGAATAGGATTTACACTTTAGTTATGAGTAAACCCATTTTTATTTTTTGAAACAAACAGTGAATAAACAGAAAGTTATGTCATGGGGAAGTAAATGTGTATTAAGATTTCTAAGTTATTCTCCCATTTAAACTGAAAGCTGAATTTCACGGTGTACTACACGGCAACATGGTAAACCTCTCAAGGTCATGAGGACAAATACAAAAGTCTTTTTCCCCTCTTAAGTATAATGAGAATTTTCTACTAATGAGAGATAATGGGGAAACGGCTACAGTCGGGCTGCATGCCAGCTGCTGCCACACGTCTATCAATCAATCTCTTATCTCTCTCTCTCTCTCTCTCTCTCTCTGCCAGGCGTGCGAACGCGGTTCTTATCGTAAGGTACGGGGGGGTTGGGGGGGTTCGGACACTGACGTGGCCTTCTTCGCCCGAGCAGCGGACGCGGCCCCGCGTTTGCTCGGAGATCGCTTCGAGACGAGGCGTGCGAAAGGCGCGCTTAAAAGCCGACCGTCGGGGCTGGGAGCTCTTCAACTTCAATCGCCTGCTCCGCCTCGGCTGCGGTCGCACATCCGCGCGCGGGCGCCCGTCTCTCCGCCAGCTCTGAAGACGCGACTCTCGTCGTTTCAAGTCTCGCAAAAGGGAAGGCTGCTCCTTCTAAAAATACACACCTCCGTTCCCCGAAGGAACAGCTGGATAATTTATGCCGCCGCTAACTTGAAAGCTCGCTTTGTAGCCTCGGCGCAGGCTATCGTTTGTTAATCACCCTGTTTGTTTCCACTCTTGTGTTGTGTCTCCAGCACTGCTCCATTTGCATTTCCACAACGGAGGAAAAAAAACAGAAAAAGGAAGGCGGGTGGAAGCGGAGTTCGCATGAAAGACTGCGGGTGGAACGGCGCGGACGGAGTGAAATCGGTGTCGCGGTCCAATTACGCTTGGATCGGCAATTTACGCGTTCCGTAAAAAAACGCGGGTTCGAAACGAGTTCAGGATGCGGTGCTCGAGTCGCTCGCAGACCATCGCGCTGGAATGTCGCCGAGAGGAGCGGGGCGGTGGCGAGGCGTTATAAGGGATCGCGGGTCAGCGGTGGCATTAACCTTCAGGCACGGGCCCGCGCGCCTCCGATCTCATCCCTGCCTGTGACACCTGATTACGCCAACGCCGCCCCATCCCGAGAGCTGCTGTCGCAGGGCCTGCCACGGCGAGCCCGTGCCAAACGGGACGGAGAGATGGCCCACCTTTCCTCCGGAGAGTCCACATGGAAGGTCCTCTCGATGACCGTGGTCCACTGCAGACACCTGATAATGAATGTGTTGGGCTTTGGTCGTTCGGTTTTCATCAGCTGGCATTCTGAGAGAGAGAGAGAGAGAGAGAGAGAGGGGGAGAGAGAGAGAGAGAGTTAGTTAGTTCAAACAAGAGACAAAGACAGGGAAAGAGTGTAGAGGCAGAGGTTGAGATATAGAGACACACGGGCTGTGTTCGAAACCGTTCCCTATTCCCTAAATAGTGCACTATATAGTGTGTTCGCCAATTTGTTCAGCACACTATATAGTGCAGTATTTAGGGAATAGGGAACGGCTTCGAACACAGCCACGGTGTGGTTAGCATGTCTTCTGTAGATAATAACAGTTAATCCCCTCCCCTCCACCCCCACCCCAAACTCTGCTGAGATTAAGCTCACTGGACCTCTAACCTTGTGTTAGAGAAAAACAAAAACAAAAACAAAAACAAAAACAAAAACAAAAAAAAGAGCCTAACTTCTCCCTCGTGTCACAGGTACAGTTGCAGCTGCCGATGATGGTCTATTACTGTATCACTGCACTGATCTCTCGCGCGGACTATGATTAATCTTACCATGTATTAATGCACTTTTTGTAAGTCGCTCTGGATAAGAGCGTCCGCTAATTGACTAAAATGTAAATGTAATATAACGTGTTGTCATGACAATGCCACATAAGGTGTTCTTTACACCAGCTGAGTGTAGTCCATTATCTAATTGTTGTGCAACAAAGAAAGCTAGCCTATGTGTTTCCTTAAATCCACTATCGATATTTCTTTTCCAGCTTCTGTCATTGAAATATCTTTTCATGAACATTATATGTATTTCATAGTTTATTATTATTTACAGGAACATGATGAACATTACTGTTTGGGGCATGTAAGGTTACTTACAGCCAATCAGCTAAGTGAATTAATTTAAATCAAAGGCTATTCGATCATTTTCAAACTCCGGACTGAAGGGTTTACTTGGCCAGTGGGCATACAATGAAACCCAGGGGAGGACGAGAAGCAAGGCGGTCGAGAGAAACACCTCGAGTCTTTAGATACTGTGAATTTATGTGGGAAACAGGTGAAATCGGAGTCGGTTTGTGTGAGGCTATAAGGTAAAGGCCAACAGTAAATGGGAGGGAACACGCGTCCTCGTCAGAAAAATGAAAAAAGTCACATGGTAGAGTTGCCAATGCTCGGAACGGAACAGGTTGCCAGGTCATGTAGTAGCAGCGGAGACCCTTTGAAGACCAAGCTTGACGCAGTGCTGGATACTCTCTAGACTGTAGGTAAACGATGGGCTTAGATGGGCTGATTTGGCCTGTTATTATGCATCCTTATGTTCTTATTAAACACTGCGCGGTCATGCAGAGTTTAGAGGATGCTCGCACCTCATTTACATTCAAATACGAAAACCACCAGACCCCTCCATACGCCATTCTTGCATCAAGGTTTATAAGCTAACTAGCTAAAGTCAGCTGGTTAGGTTGGTACGGTAAGCTGTTAGGAGTTGGCTTATTGTAATATCAGCCATCAGATGCTTGGTCATTGTGGCTATGCCATGCTAGGTAGCAAGGAGCTAACAGTGGCTCGGTAGGTAGAGCACGGCGTTGACAATGCTTAGGTTGTGGGTTCAACTCCCATTGGGGCCACATATACTGAAAAATGTATGCATTCACTACTGTAAGTCGCTTTGGATAAAAGCGTCTGCTAAATGGCATATATACTAACAAGCAAATTGTTCAAACGTATAACATTTCAGAATGTATTTATCAGAACTGTATAAAAAGAACGAGACGGATACACAAGCATAAACCGAAAGCATGTGTGAAGTCTGTTGGCTATACGCTAAATACTTTGGCTAGTAATATTTAAGCTAATTTGGCATTGATTACCTCCAATTGTTACCAGTTGGTTTATTGTACATAGCTTTAATTACTAGAAAG
This sequence comes from Aldrovandia affinis, assembly GCA_029706075.1. Lineage (NCBI taxonomy): Eukaryota > Metazoa > Chordata > Actinopteri > Notacanthiformes > Halosauridae > Aldrovandia > Aldrovandia affinis. Next base: position 1,386,938 of record JAINUG010000213.1, read on the forward strand.
TAATAACCACATAATTGGTCAAAATGTATCAACTTAAACGTTGATTCATTTTGACTAACTTTTCATTTTTTTAAGTTGACATGTTTTTACTAAAAGTCCTGCATTCCTCTAAATGGAATTTTGGTTGTTAATTCAAAGAGAAAGTTGAATTGAATCCTCTGCAGCCTAGCCAGTGCTGAGCACATTGCTCGTACTAGACCTACACAGTTACATTAGCATGTATGAAAGCATTGTATGTTGGAAGCCTTGTCAGTGCATAGGTTTGTCAGAGGTAATTTCCCGTCTTCTCCAGCTTTTGCAACCATAATCTCTCACATAAAACATAGAAAACCCCCTCCACATTTTTTGGTTTTAATGCTCTAACACTATCGGAACAGATGTGCCAGGTTCAGGCCAGATGCCTCCATCACAGCAGGTGCGTAGGCTGATGCGCGCGCTCCCCGGTCCAGACACAGACACACACAGTGTAGTGGGCGGCAGTGTAGTGTAATGGTAGGGGACTGGGCTTGTAGCCGAAAGGTTGCTGGTTCGATTCCCAGGTGGAACACTGCCGCCACCCTTGAGCAAGTACTTAGCCTGAATTTGCTTCAGTAAAATATCCAGCTGTATAAATGGACTGTATGTAAAGAAATGTAAACTGTGGACGTCGCTCTGGATAAGAGCGTCTGCTAAATGCCTAAAAATGTAAAATGTAAATGTACACACACAGCCCCAGAGCACGACATCGGGAAACTTCTAAGAGCGCACCTCTGAATACGGATATCGGGGGAACAGCCGCGCGAAGAGTGGGCTCTGGCCCGGCCGTATCGGGAGGCGCAGGTGGGCGGGCGCCGTGCCGTCCCGCCGGTAAATGAGGGTCCCCTCGGCCGCCAACACCTTTCCAGAGGGGGCCTACAAGGCGGGAAGGTTAATGGCGCCGTGGCCGAGGTCGCGTACACACCTCTCTCTCCGCCCGCGCGACATCACAAACTTTCAATCTCACACCGCGCTCCAGCCCGGCAGCGCAGGCGCTGGGCGATCGCCCGGTCAGCGGCGTCGCGGGACACAACGCAACACCTTTCTGGAGGAGGGGGGGAGAAGAGAGCGCGCGGTGTGGCTGGCTTCACTGCTTCAGGTGAAAAGTTTCGGACTGGTAAGGGAACGCGAGGTGCCAATTAGACGGGCCGGAATGTGTTCAGGAGTCACCTGTCTGAGACACTTCTGACTAATTCCACAACACATAACTTTGACGAGCAGCTGTAGGAAACCGTCGGGTATAGAGAAATCATTCCAAAGAGGACATTGTTTATTTAGGGGTTATCGAAAGTACTCAGCGTGCAAACCGCTCACGGAACTACAGCGTAGAACGCCTTTCTTCACTCCTGCCTCCTTCCCATCACACACTGGAGGGATTGGGCAGAGGAGGAACACAGGTAACCTAACAATCCGTGAGTAAACGATCTGCCTTTTTCCTGTGGATGAATGCATGAATAAACAATATACAAGAGCGTTCATGTCAATCCAGACTAAACATGGTAACAGACCCAGTACTGGCCAGTCTGTTTACGACCGCGTTCCAGGATTGGACAGTCTGTTTATCACCTCGCTCTGGGATTGGACAGTGTGTTTATGACCTCGCTCTGGGATTGGAGAGTCAATCAATCAATCAATCTTTATTTTTGTATAGCGCCATTTACAAACAGGTTGTCACACAGCGCTTCACAATTGGCATTTTCCAGAGGGAATCAAAAAACCAGAAAACCATTGGAGCCAATGTGGGAGACTGGAAAATTATTCCCTGACCCCTTAAAAGTCGGCCGAGATGAACTCCTGGAAAATGGTGGGATACAGAGAAAAACAAAACAAATAGTCCTTGAGGCTCATGAGGCTTAACAGACAGTGTGTGTTTATGGCCTCGATCTGGGATTGGAGAGTGTGTTTATGGCCTCGATCTGGGATTGGACAGTCTGTTTATGGCCTCGCTCTGTGATTGGAGAGTGTGTTTATGGCCTCGATCTGGGATTGGAGAGTCTGTTTATGGCCTCGCTCTGGGACTCTGGGAGAAGGATGAGCTTCCCAGCACCACCTGGCCCCCCAGCTTTCTGCGACAGATGTGGCATGGCCTACCACTCCAGGCATTGGCCGGAGTGTGTTTATGGCCTCCCTCTGGGATTGGAGGGTGTGTTTATGGCCTCTATCTCCTCCAGCCTTGAGACCAGAGCTTGGACGGACGGATGGAGAGACGCTGGAGCTCCTAACAGCCGTACTCCCCCCCCTCATCTCTTGTCGCCACGGCCACGCACTCCACCCGCATCACACCACCACTCTGCCTCAGACTCTGCCTGCCTCTCCCCCTCCGATTTCAGTCTCGTTGACAGGCCAGAGAGAGAGTAAAACGTCAAATGTTAGCATCATCGGGGCATGGATGAACAGCGGTACTAGGGTGTGATAAATCAGACTAAAATAATAGTTTCTATTCATGACACTGCAGTAATAAGCTTGGCCTCGTTGATTTTCATGCGCGTTCAGTAACGGGCCAGGTGGGGTCCAGGGGAAGACCGGAGGATGGCAAATAAACAAACAAAATATATCGGTATGAAAAAACGACCAATTTAATAAATGCTACCACCAAGAAGCCTTACGGAATAATAATAGATAAATACCCATCATAATTATACACCGAACTAAATGAGATCATTCCTAAAACAATGATTCGACAACTATTCATTATACAATAATTACCCCTTTCAACAAAAACGTCAATATTGAATTACTGTAACCACTTACTGTTTTTTCGTTCATTCATTAGTTTGATTTGAATAACTTATCAGACATGGGATGCCCATCAATTATTGTTTTAAACTATAAAATGCATTGGCAACGCCGTGTGAACAATTACAAGCCATTAAATCAAAACAATTTACTGAACTGTTTTATATGCAACCACTAAATGTAAGAGCTGAAATATTCTCCACAACAATAAGATTTGTATTCCTTTCACCAGAGAATGTATTTTAGCCCCAGCATGTTCTAACATGGAGCCCCATTTTGCCAGGTATACAGAGAGCACTAGCTGAAACTGTGCTAAAACCTCTACCTTTTAATAGTTAGTTAGTTTCAAGTCTGTAATTTTGGAATGTACCCATTTGTCCCTATTTTGCGACATTCACACAGTGACTTTAGACTGAATAAATATAAACAGATACATTCATGTACTGCTATGTTATTAATCAAATATACAATAATCACAGACACTCCAAAGGCTTCACAAAGCCTTGAATTCATTCACAAGTAGCATATTCACTGTTGAATCTAAAGAGGCTCTCACAAGTATAACTGGAAGGATGATTTGCAACTGATGTGGTTTCTCACTGGCGGTGAGACACATTTTTGTAATGCTTGCAAAAGTTGCAACACAACCATTTGAAAGAATTTTGAAAATAAACATATTTTCACCAACATTCAGAACAAAATTCTTTCAAATGGTTGTGTTGCAACTTTTGCAAGCATTACAAAAATGTGTTTTACCCAAGTCTGATTAATTAATTAGTTAGTCATTATCTGCTGCATGTTAATTCATGTTTTAAAATGTTTTAAATCACCGGTAAATTTCAGGAATTCTACCGGTGTCTAAAGGGGTAAAATATTGCAAATAATTGCCAAATTAATCATTTAATTTAATTTGTCTCAGATTTTTTCAAATTTTTCCCCCATTAGTGGCCAATTATACCCTCTATTTATTTTGATTTGCCCTCCCCAAACGAACTCGCCGCTCATCTCTATGAGGCCAGCTAAACTCTGCTTCCTTTCGTAATTCGGCCACCCACGTTCTGGAGTCACCCGTACGTGATTCTCAGCGAGTTCGTGCCGGCTCACCCTGCCCCCTACCCCTGGGGCGGACAGCCAAACGCTGCCCCCTATCGGGACTCCCCACCAGGGCTGGTCTGGTATTTTTCCCAGTAAATTTGTATTTTGCACAGTCTACTTATAATTGGTACTCACTTGCCCAGTTTAAATCTGTTGCATAGGTTAATTTTTGCACTGTTTTTTAGCTTTAATTTTTTAATTTATGTTTAATGTATACTTATAGTTTAAATTCTGCACCGTTTTCAGCTATTTTATTTAAGTTCTACTTATAGTTTATAAATATATAGTCTCTTACTGCTGTTTGCTGTCGGGCGTTTTCTGACAAAATAATTTCATTCACCGTGTTATACTTGTATAATCTGTGATTGACAATAAAACTACTTGACTTGACTTGGTACAGTTGGGTTTCAAACCGCATCCGTGATAGGCAGCTCACACTCGTAAAGGACTAGCCAACACGGGTGCGCTATCGGAGGCCCCCCTTTCAATAATTATTTGACTTAAGTCATTGTCATGTCTGATATTATAAGCTTGTCTATCAAATCTTCAGGTTGTTGTTTTCCCTTATATGATGATTCCCTTATAGAATGCCTTACATGGTGCGCATAGCTGCCTTAATGCGCGATGCTCATAACCGCTTTAATACGCAGCGCTCGTAACTCACTCGCCACAGAGAAGTTGTTGAGAGGATAAGGAAGGTCTGCATCCTGTGGCTTCTCTTTGTAGCCGATGAAGGAGCCGTCCGTTTTCAACAGGAAGTAACGCGGCCTCCAATTCTTAATGTATTCTCCTGCAGAGAGAGAGAGAGAACAAGAGAGAGAGAGGGAGAAAAAGAGACTTTTAATTCACACCATCTGCAACAGCCTGGAGCCCCTGAAGGGGGAATATTCATTGGCCGCTCCACAGACCCACAGAGTGTGACACCCCAGGTCATGCGGCACCAGGGGAAGAGGCCAGGCTCACCAGCAATACATCTCAGCGTACATTAAACAGAAATGAGCGTTTCGCCACGGCAAACTCTGCCTTCGAGAGAGAGAGAGACTACCAGCTGCAGTGACTGTGAGAGGAAGGGTCGCTGGCTGAAGGTCAGCATGCGGACAGTTGCCGGGTTAGGGCACGGGAACGCGTGAATTACAACCATAAATTACAGTTTCTCGTCCTCGGCCGAGAGGTGTAGCCGCACGGTTGTTTGGTTGATACAATTTCCAATCCACCAATAAGATTGTAGGCAGCTGCAAACATGAAGCCTGTGCAAAATAAAACATACATCAGCGGAATACATTTTATATGGGCATGAGATCAGGGTCCCGCCTTATAATGGTTCTGCGTAGCTCAGTAGGTAGAGCGTGGCGCTGATAAGCGTTGGCGATGCTTAGGTTGTGGGTTCGAGTCCCACTGAGACCACATGTACTGAAAAATGTATGTGTTCATTACTGTAAGTCGCTTTGGATAAAATAAAATAATATATATTATATAATATATTGGTATATATTATTATAATGAACAAATGACATGTATGCATGTATGTATGTGAAGTATATCTAGACTGTACATACACACTTATGTCAGTCTTCATGCCGTGTCAGAGAAGCCTGTTTTGGCCGCGCGCAGTAGGCGGCACATCTCACAAAGCGCTCCGGTTAGCGGGTCAGCTCTACAGGTCTGTCAGCTCTCAGCCGGACGCCGGCGGTGGGGTCGCCCTCCTCGTCGTCCGAGGGCGCCGCACGAAGAGAGCAGCGGTGGGGAGGGTCAGAGACGAGCTTACGAGGACACGCGGACACCTTTAACCCTTGCGGGCCGAGGCGTCGAAAAACAACATCTGCCGAGCAGCTGGTCGGGCCGCATTACCATGCGCAACTTCTGCCGCTCCAGACTGCTCTGTTTAATAATCAATAGCGGGATTACACCAGTGTCAACAGCGCCCGGCTCGGAGGGCTGTGCCACATGTGAAATGCAGAGGCCTACTGTATGCCTGGCAGACGAGAGCGGATTTCACAGCATCTGCCCCCCCCTCCCTCCTCCCTCCCCTCGGCCTCAGCCTTACCCGTGTCATAGTCTGTCACATTTCGCTTCGTAAGACGGCGCCTGGAGAGTCACCACGAAGAGTCATGAAACTATCGCATTCGCTCTTTGGGCACGTTCACGCTTCCCGCTTCCCTTTCCCGCCCCCTTTCGGAAGACTCAATCCAGCGGGAACGTGGGAGCAGAGACCAGAGAGGCGTGTTCACCGGCGCGGCGATTTCATTCCTCATTTTCAAGGTGGGCCCGAATCGTAACTTAACAAATATTCTGCCATTTTTTTAAATCATTAAAAATTGTGATCGTGCCCACGAGGTCTAGTTGTTGTTGTTGTGCTGTTGATGCCCAGGGACAGTCACAATAAGCCGATGCGTATTTCTGCACTGGAGAGGAGTGGCTCGTCGCCATCTCTGGGACAATATCACCCTAAAACTCCCGCCTCCAGTGAACGGCTCTAGCTGCCCTTTGTTAAGAGCGTCACAGCTCAAATAAATGAAGAGAAAAAAACCCCAATAAAACCCATTAACAACGCCATTCTTTGGTATTTTGGTTGACTACTTTACTACAGATTTATTGCTCGTAATGATTTGCTAGCAACTGACATCCGCGTAGCGCTTTGAGCCACGACTGGCGCGTGTGCTTGGATCCAATAAAAAGACTCCACAGAATTACAGAAAGACCGGCTAACTCAATTTGAGAGGAGATTAAGAAGGAAACGGGTGGTTTGATGTCGAAGGATGACTTTTTTTTTACGTGGATGCACTCAGATGGGTGGTATGACTTCTTATTTTAGTGTCGGCTTTCAAACGTCATTATCATAAGCCATGGACCAAGTGCAGGGAAAAGATTTCCAACGCGCATCCAATTCATCCAAAAACGAAAAGGCTGACTTGGTGAATGAGACTTATTTCTTATAAAAACATATAAAAAGTATTTATTTTAACTTTCAATAAACAGCACAACCAAAACATGCAAAGGTTGCAAAGTATTCCATTATGCTACTGTGTGATGTGGTGTTTGAAAAATGGTATATCCACGCGGTCTCTTTTTAGCCCTACATTTTATTTCCTCCCACAGGTAACTTCCTGTCTACCTACAGTGCTGTAAAAAAGTAAGTAGCCCCCCTGCTAATTTCTTGTTTTTTGGCAATTTTTTTGTCAAAATGATATTCGACCATCACATAAGTCCTAATATAGATAAAAGGCAATGTGATATAGCAAATGACACAAAAAGTTACAATCTTTTCATTATCTACTCAATAAAAAGTTATCAGACATCGATACCCCTGTTCAAATATCCTTTTGATTCAAAATTTGACCAAAAAAATAATAATTTGGCACTTTTTCACAGCACTGTATATGCCTGCTGAGTGCAGTACCCAATGACATGGTCTAGGGGGAGTTGTGGTTCCAATAATCAATATATACAGCAAATAACATAAAGACAAAATAAACATGATCATGTACAAACAAAGTCAATAACATGATTTCGTACTTACAAAATCAATTGCCAAACACAAATATTCTATTCAAAGAACAAACGGCTCCAACAAACTGAGACACAAGTAACACTTTAATTTACAGCATCGTTCTTCCAGAAGTGTGCAATTTGAGTCTGAAATAGACAAATGCTATTTCAACCCATCTACTTCAAAATGAGATGCCACAAGGTGTTTTCTCCTGAACTCGAGATGATCAAAAGCACAGCAGGCGATTTCTTTCCACAAAGAGAGAAAGAGCACCATGATACGTTTTAAAAGAAAACTCAAGAAATGACGGTGATTGTTTTGTCTTTCAGCTCGTCACAGAAAGCTGCTCGTGGTAACAAACACTTCACGTTGAGGCAGAGCTGAACACTTCTCCTCACTGCCAAAGCCTTGGTCGTAGTCAGTAGTAAGTGTGGCAGTGGAGCACTGCCGTTGTACCCTTGAGCAAGGTACCTAACCTGAATTGCTTCAGTAAAATATCCAGCTGTATAAATGGATTGTATGTAAAGAAATGTAAAACTGTGTAAGTCGCTCTGGATAAGAGCGTCTGCTAAACACCTAAAATGTAAATGTAAAATGTAGTCACTATCCTCACTGTCTCTCGTATAAATGTGTGTGCGACCCCTCAAAACCTTGGTCTCGATAAGCTCCCGGCAAGCCATCCACCAGTAGGTACAGTTGATTGTTTCATAGCGAATAGCTCAAATAATCCCCCATCGAGTCACCAGAAATACTGGAACAGCGTTCAGTGTCACTAATTTAGACAGCATTTCCCACATTAGCCAGGCGCCACGTTTCACATGCCTTATGACGTGCTTTTGGGCATAACCAAAGTCTGAATCACTCCTAGCATGGAGCGCAGCGTCGGACAGACGTAATCCAGTTTAAGGCGCAGGGTTACAATATATGCCATTTAGCAGACGCTTTTATCCAAAGCGACTTACAGTAGTGAATGCATACATTTTCAGTATATGTGGCCCCAGTGGGGAATGAACCCACAACCTAAGCGTTGCCAACGCTGTGCTCTACCAACTGAGCCACAGAGAACCACGGTTTCAGTTACCAACACTGGGTGAGACCAGGTCAAGCGGTCAGGGCCCGTATAAATGGATTGTATGTAAAGAAAAACACGCCTGCGTGTTCTACCTCATCGATGACAAAGCACAGCTAAATCGCCTCGTGTAAATGTAAAATGTAACACAATCTCCAGCCTCGCACCACTGAGGTTTCCTCAGTCATCGGCGAACCAGAAGCGATTAAAGCGCCAAAATGCCAGTTTGAAAACGAAAAGGCACAGAGGCGGAGCTGGCCTGGTCAGCGTTGACCAATAGTCAACCCTTACTGCGGGGTCGTCGTGGGGTCGTGAACCCTTCCCTCTCGTGGGCTAGTCCGTGAGACATCCCGAGGTCCCCATGTGACGTGCGGGACTGTGCGGACGCACTTCTCACACCCACGTCACACTTCCTGAAATCAAGCTCCGTTAATCACTCGCGCCCTGGAGAACGGGTCTCGCTGGAGAACGGGTCTCCAAAAAGAAGCGCGGTGAAACTCACGCTAGCGGACGGAAAGCAGTTTGATCAAACAGGAAGTAGACAAACGGACATAACCGTTCTTTCTTTTCATGGTGATTTCGGCACATCCACATAAAATCACACGTGGTGCAATACCTTTATGCAGTCGGGTAATCATATCGACCCCTGTGCTCGAAAACATTTACTTAAGGTAGCCTCAATGACAGGAAATAGCATTATTCTAGTCAGCAAGGAAGTGCACCAATCGACTTTGTAACCTGTGTTTTTCAATGGGCCAACTCCCTGTCAAACAGCAGTTACTCTCCTCGTGACAGCTGCTTGGAAGATAAATGTTGTGATGTAAATTCAGTCTGGACCTACCAGGGCTGAATTTTCATCGGCTAGTATTGCTTTTTATTAAAACGGAGAATCTGGAGCAGAGATGTGAAAAATCTCCGACGTGTTATATCATGTTCGAAAACGTCTAATATTACCATCCCTGTAACCCACACTCGAGCCGCTGTGACAGCTCGGATCATTTTTTCTCTTTTTTTTTCCCCTCCGATGGAGGAAAATAAACAACATGTTCTATTTGTAACAGCCACTTAAAGCATAACGACACCAGCTTTTCTTAATTAACACATCAGAGAAAAACACCTGCTCATGTTAATTCGAGGAGACGAAGGTCTTCGGCGGCGGCGGCACGGCGAGGCGGGCGGAGGACTCGCGGGCGGGAGGGAGCAGCTGAGCGCGGGCAGAGAGCGGAGCGCGCGCCGCGGGGACACCGCCCATCCCCCCCCGCCGCGCCCCGGCGTCTCGGAGTAGCAGCCTGTCGCCGGAACCCCATCTAACACTTCCTTAAAAGCACTAATAGAAAGACGCACGTATATATACATACGAATTCATTAGCGGGCGGGGGAGGAGGAGGAGGAGGAGTGAGAAACCCGCTCGCTCGCTCGACGACAGTTGACAGCAACGGGGGGAAAAAAGGCGGGGAACGAGGAAAAAGGTGTAAAATTATGGTCCGTGTAAACGGGACCGCCACACCTTTGGAGAAGTGTACAGGTATTTCGCGAGCGGCGAGTGGAGTTTGGTACTCGTGGGTCACGGTTTGGCGGAGCCGGAGGGGTGGGCTATTGCGGATTTGGCGCTTTTAGCCGGTAAAGAGTGCGCTTGCCTGGAACGGGCGGGGAGCTCAGAATGTGGGTCTGGGTTCAGTGGTGCCGTTCAGGAGCGGGGCCCAGATTGCGGGACAGCCTCTCGGGCCGAGGGGCGAGCCAGAGGTGGAACAGATGGAGACGGCCAGAGGAGGACGCGCGCCAGCGAAACTTTCACACTGTCGGCCCTCCGAATCGCCGTTTCAGAGCAGCAGGCACAAATGTGCTGGCCTCGCACCTGGGGGACCCCTTCAGATCACACGAGCAGACAGAGCGCGCTGCGCTGCCTTTATGTGCCGTGTTAAAAGGCTGGTCCGGGGGGGGACGCGGGAATCGCACCGAATCGCACGTTCGATGTCACCGCCGCGGCCGTCACCTGGACTCCCGTTGAGCTCGGAGTCGGGCAGGTGAGCTCGGAAGTCGTGGGGTAAAAAATTCCGTCTCCCAAAATTTGCCTTTGTCTGCGCAGCCCGGCGCTCAAATGGGCCTGCTGGTCAGCAGCCCAGAGAATCAGGATTGAGCATGACTGCTCCAATTGCACAATTAAAATAACATACTGAGTGCCATGCAATTACAAGGCCAGATTAATTGTTCATTTGTCTGTGGTCTGAGATGCAGGCGCTAGGCGGGCGCCGCTCTCTCACTTCGAGGGGACTCACTCCCTAAAAACTTTCCTGGCTCGAAACACGTCTTCATCGCTCCTTGGCTTAGAGCGCTAGCTTTAGCCACGCTTTCTCATTTTGTGTGATCAGGTTTCGGCTGAGAGAGAGAAAGAGAGAGAGAGAGAGGGAGAGAGGGAGAGAGAGAGAAAAAAGAGTGAGAGGGGGGGGGAAAACGCAGCCATTTGTTAATCATCCCAAACAGGGATTTAATGTAATGCTTTGGCGAGGGCCGGTCTGATTTGCAGATGGCTTAAAGATGGGCTTGTGACGGGCGCCCTGGGACCGTGGAGCTGCCACGTTCCAGCACATGGGGCGCTGCACGCGGCACCAGCCTGCCGGCGCGCCACCAGAGACCGCCGCCCGCCCGCCCGCCTGGGCGCTCGCGAGCCCCGCTGCCCGCCGAGTCACAGGCGTGGGGGGGGGAGGAACGCGGCGCGTGGGCAGCGCAAGCGATCTGGCTGTTCCCGCGGCCCCGGCCAGGACATACAGCGCGAGGGATCTGGCTGGCTGTTCCCGCGGCCCCGGCCTGCCTGGACGTACAGCGCGGAGCGATCTGGCTGTTCCCGCGGCCGTCTGTGTAACTCCGTCGTGCCGCACCTGGACGTGCGCCACGGCGCGCGCAGAGCGGGTTTCTTCCCACAGCCGAGTTCTGTTCTTAAAGCGGTTCCTCGTTTTTTCTCCTGGTCTGCTGTCGAACGGCGGAAGGAGGGGAGATCGGTGCCGTCGACAGTGTAAAAACGTCGAAGGATCGCGGCTTCCATTCCCACCGTTCTCGCTTCCTGGCCTCGGATATTTGCCTCCGACTGGCCAAGCGTTATTTCGTGCGCATACATTTTTGGCATTTAGCAGACACTCTTATCCAGAGCAACTTACAAGATGTGTATTTATACACGGTAAGATCCATTTATGTACATATAGGTTTTCCTCTATTTATAGGTGTCATCAGGGAGCGGTATTGTTCTTGTACAACTAAACATAGTTGTAACCTACTTTTCAACTGTATCTAGCTAGTGTAGCTGTATAACGGGTGGGACATTACGTTTTTTTCCGGCAATACATGTAAACGTAGGTTTTTTTGTTGCTCTCATGCCGTTTGGTCGATGCACTCACTGGATCTGCGGCGTGCAAAAACCACGAGGACGAGCCAAAATTAAAAAATGATATGATATCGCTAGCTAGATACCAAACTTGAATGTTGCTCAGGAGCAAATAGGATTCGCTTGCTCGGGTCTGGTTGCTGCCTAGCTACCTTTAAATGTAAAAATTAGAAAACAAGATAGCAAACTCGTTAAAGCTACAATTCGTGTTTAATTAAGACAGCTAAAACATTATTTATTTCAACATACCTTATCAAATATTTTCAGAGCGCGATACTTTCTGGAATAGAGTAATCGCTCACCTGTGGTTGTTTTAATAACCTCTAACTCGGGCAACAGGCAGTTAACTAAATCATAGCATATTGCTGCATACTCGACACTGCCGACATTCACTGCGAACTCGGGCCCTAACCAGCGGGGAAGCGGAGTAGCATGCTAGCGATCAGGCCCTAGGGACTCTGTGTTTTCCCCTGGATTTACCAAAGAGACTTAGGGGATGATTCAATTACAGACATGAAGGTCGTGTAATCGGCGGAGACGCCCAAACACAACAGCGGAAAAAGACCGCGTCTCGGCCTGTCAGATGCGCCGCCGTGCTAAGCGGCGGCGGGTAAACCGTGGGCCATCCCGCTAGGTTACCACGGTAACAGCCGCGGTGCACCAACAGGCCCGGGATGCGTGTCCACAGATCACATTCCAGATGGAACCGTACTCTGGCGGTTAGCGGTAGAGGTTTTCGTACCTGGCAGGCTTCTACATTCTAAATTCATAATTAGTAAGTGGTGATTAATGTATAACTTGTTTGGCCATTAAGAAGAAGGGCACTGTAAATACTGGAAAATGGGGGTAAAATGGGAGTGATTTTTTTAAAGGATGTTTCTACATCATTCCTTCCACGCTGACGAAATCCCAATGATGTTTCCTTGGGCCCTGAATTTGGGGAACCTCAGTGAGCTGACCTTATTGAGCCAAGTTTCTCATAACCTTCCCTTCCACATCCTGTTCCACTTGTACTAGTGTGTGTGTGCATGCGTGTGCATGCGTGTGTATGCGTGTGTTTGTGTATGTATGTGTGTGTGTGTGTGTGTGTGTGTGTGTGTGTGCATGCATGTGTTTGTGTATGTGTGTGTGTGTGTGTGTGTGTGTGTGTGTGTGTGTGTGTGTCCAAGTACAGAATATCAACAGCAGCTCAGGGCTTCCTGTGGGACCCTCTTCAGCTGTTCTGAGTTTTTACAAGAAGCACCAACTGAATGTCATCACACACACACACACAAGCACCACACACACAGCAACACAAACTCCACTATGTGTAAGTGCCATTCAGGTGCTGCGCCTAACCTTCACAGCTCACACACCTGGGTCTGTCCAGCTTTCCCAATTCTCCTAATGGCTCTGACTCATTGATGAGTTACTGAAGAGAGCCTTCTCACGTGAGAGTGAGCAGTAGAGTGAGCCCCTAGCAACGCACACGCACACCCACACACACACGCACATACACACATTAACACGCACACACGCACACCCACACATACATAGATACACACACACAGGCAAACATGCACAAACACACATACACATACACACATACATTCACACACAAACACACAGACACAGACACACACACACACACACACACACACACCCCAACACCGATCCTCCATATCGTCCCAACGCACTGCTCAGCATGACTGCACAGTCCAGTCTAAGGGGGCGAGCTGAGAGATCAGATCACACAGCGAACAGCAGATCCCAGATCCACTGAGCTCACCGCAGCGTTCCTCTGAGCGGCGCTGAAACACAGCATGCTTTACCGTGCCGCCGCTTTGGGGGGGGCGGGCGTGACACGGGCGCACGCAGAGTACGGGGGAAAGGACAGAGAGAGAGACTGAGCTGCTTACGGCACGTCTCTGTCACTCTTCTCCACCTGTACCTGTGCAGAGGGGCACGCAGGGGCCACACAGCTACAGAACCAGCACCTGGGGGGTGGAGGGGCACAGGGAGGCTGGGTGGAGGCTGGGTGGGTTGGAGTGGGTTGGGGACACAGGTTGAGTGGAGGGGCACAGGTTGAGTGGAGGGGCACAGGTTGAGTGGAGGGGCACAGGTTGAGTGGAGTGTGGGTGGAGAGGCACAGGTTGAGTGGAGTGTGGGTTGGAGGGACACAGGTTGAGTGGAGTGTGGGTGGAGAGGCACAGGCTGGGTGGAGAGTGGGTGGAGGGGCACAGGCTGAGTGGAGTGTGGGTGGAGGGACACAGGCGGTTGCAGAAGGTCAGGTGGATTTGACTGTGCAGCTGTACACAGCTTATTCTTCTGGTGCACACCCCCAAACAACAGACACACTCACCTCAGCAACACACACAAAAACACACGTGCACACAAACACACACTTACACACATAAGAACAACTCTGCAAGCTTATCAATTGTAAATAATCTAAATGTGTTGGATGGGAGGGATACAATGGACATTTTGGACATTTCTAGAACAGCTTATATCCTAGTTCTGTTCTGAAATATTTCTGATGTACTGTACATGACAATGCATGTATTTGCTCAGAAGCACGTAGAGTCATACACTTCAGTAACAATTCCTTGCATAACATGCACCAAGTAAAAATACTGCACTTCCATTAGCCTCTTTAGTACACAAAATCATATTCTTTTAGACATTATCTTGTGGATTTTGACACAAGATGTTGATTCTAATATAAATGAAGAGCAAACTCTTGATTGCCTGGGCTTGAGCTTTCCACGAGGGCAGCGTTTCATCCGCCTCTCCCTCCCCTGCACTTCCCTTTGTGCTCACTAGATGGCAGTGGCTCCCTGGGCCACAGGCCCTTACTGAGGTAGAGGGAGCCTTCGGGAGACTCGCTCCCTGCCTCCCGCTGCATTAAAGGCAGAGGACCTCGCGTCCGGCCACGGCACAAACTCAGCTCCAATCGCAGCCTGAATTAGGGAACCGTCATTCCGATTCAGGGCAAATCCTAGCGCCTCCTTCAAACGGACCCTGGGAAGGAAGGGCCGTCAGTTGAGTCATGTGACTTAAAATTATAATTGGGGAGAAATGCATCTTGGAGAGCACAGTATGGTTCTGCTCTATGCGTGGGACCTAGGTGAGCTCCACTCTAAGTGTGGGACGGTGAGCTCAGGTGGTGAGCTCCACTCTAAGTGTGGGAGATAAAGGTGAGCTCAGGTGAGCTCTGCGTGGGACCTAGGTGAGCTCCACTCTAAGTGTGGGACCTAGGTGAGCGCTACTCTAAGTGTGGGAGATACAGATGAGCTCCACCCACAGTGACAGGGTAACCTGGGCTCCCGGGTCACATGACCCCCACAGACCCCTCCTCCTCTTCCCTGGGCAGGGAGGTGGAGCCCCAGACCCTCGGTCCCGCCCAGGAGGCGGTCTCTGTGGCGGCCGGGCACGGTCACCTGGACGGGAGAGCAGTGATTCACGTGGGTGGTTTTGCATGTCTACCACGCCCGTTTCAGGAGCGTGTGCGAGCGGCAGCGAGCTTCTGCTCAAGGCGCGCCGTGACCGAGGAAACGACGACGAGCGCAGAGAGCTCCACACGCGTGGCCCTGAAGAGCTAACGTGCTAATCGCCTCTTCAGCATCACTGCAAACGCTCCAAACGCTCGCAAGCCTCATCAACAGTCACTAAATAAACTTGCCTCTAAGCACAAACCTTATTGTGAGGGTCCAGCTCTCCGTGGACCGGCTCCTGCCCCTCATCATGTCTGTCGTGGTTCTCTGTGGCTCAGTTGGTAGAGCACAGCGTTGACAACACTTAGGTTGTGGGTTCAATCCCCACTGGGGCCACATATACTGAAAAAATGTATGCATTTACTACTGTAAGTCGCTTTGGATAAAAGCGTCCGCAAAATGGCATATATTACATATTATTATTACATATTGCTATGTCCAGCCTTGCCAAGGTTTTTTTTCTCTCTTTCTTTTCCCCCCAGTTTCAAAAGGTTAAAATCGACCTTTCCTTTACGGCACGCATTTTACACTTCCATCTAAAAGACGTTTCTCAACACCGTCACGCAGCCAGCTCCTGGTGGGTGGACACTAGCATTGAGAAAACGGGTGAGGAACGCAGCCTTCAACCAACTCTATTTCTACTTCAGTCGAAAAGGACGCTGCAGAGTGCCCGTCCATCGTTTTACAGCGGAGGACCGGGCACAAGCACGTACATCGAATCACGCTGTCATTAACCGCCTTAAGACCGCAGCGAGAACCATTCATCGCCGAGAGCTGAAGGAGATGTTAGCGGAACACCTTTCTGCTCAAACTGAACGGCGCCTTCAGTCCACACGGAGCAGCGTGCAGGTAACACAGGTGCGGGGGACACCGGCGTGAGCCCGGCTCCCAGTGACCAGGCTTCACGCTTAGAGCAGGTGGACCTCCCCGCCATTAGACCGTCTGACTCCTACGAACTCAAGACCTGGGGGTCCCTCCGTCTCCCAGTGCTTCACTGTGCTCCTCTAATGGTAGCTGGTCAGCGTGCTAACGGCTAGGTGAATGCTCCCTAAAGAGGCAGCGTGTGTGGCTAGCCACACAGGTAACATAATATATATATGCCATTTAGCAGACGCTTTTATCCAAAGCGACTTACAGTAGTGAATGCATACATTTTCAGTATATGTGGCCCCAGTGGGGATTGAACCCACAACCTAAGCGTTGCCAACGCTGTGCTCTACCAACTGAGCCACAGAGAACCATAAGTAACGACTCAGTGCCCATTCACAATAAAATAAAACACTAAGGAAACATCAACAGGCTTTGAGCATAACTGCACACTCACGTTTTCACATTTTTGTCCATTTTTGGGGTGAAATTCATTAATTTTAAAAATACTTATCCTAGCATGTCCATCTATAATCACAATAAATATTATCATTGAAAATCCTTTTCAATATCGCTGCTACCCCATAGATGGCATAGATGTCAATAAAACATACTCAATTTGATACATTCCCTTTATCCTCTTGACATCGAGTGCTCAGGTTTGTGTTCTGGGTATATTTCTATACTGATGTGCACGCTGTTACCAACGGCAGTAAAAACAGGCAGGACACAATACCAGTGAAATGTGAAATGTGAAACTTAATGCAGTTAAACTGGTGACGTCTTAAGTCGCACACACTCCACAAATCTTTACATAACGCGTGTGACTCATTCAATGTTTTATTCCCGAATCTTGTCTTTTTCCTATAAAATCCATTTTTTACAAGTCTTCTTTTACCATTTACAGTAATGTCCCGGTAAAACACTAACCCACATTTCCATTATTACAAACCGGTCACTAGCAAACAGAAAGGAGTATTTTTTAAATAAATATTATAAGAATGTTATAAAAAAACTGTCCACTAAAGGCAGTTATTTAAAGACTTCTGTATTTCCCAGGGACTGAAAAAAAGAGAAAAGAGATTTTGAAACTCAATGGGACTTCCTGGTAAAATAAAGGCTAAATAAAACTTAAATAAAAAAACTTAGCATTTTGTCTCTTTCCTGGAACAATTACAGTTCCCCTCATGGGCAGCCCCCTCTGTCTGTCCTGCTTATTGCTTCATTATGGGCCCTTCCCTTTTTACCCTTAAATCTCACTTTGACACGTGTTTTTATGCTATAGTTTGTTTTGTAGGGAACTGTGTGTAGAGTCTCAAACCTCAAATCGTTCTCGATAATAGCACCTGCTAAGCGGCGCTAAAAAAATCATTAAAAGGTATAAGAAACATCTCCTTCTTCGCAGTACGTAACACGTACGACACATTCGCATTTGCTAACCTTTCATAACCGCTCCTAAGGAGAAAGATTATGTAAAAAATGTGATAAATAAATAAAACTGTTGATTTGAGGAAAAAGTTATGTTCCGCGTGAGAAGGAAGCATAAACGCTACAGCACACATAACCAAACGACCAGCACAACACGTACTAGAGCCACAGAAAACAAACCTCCAGACAGACAAGGCCATGGTCAACCTTAGCCCGACAGTAAAGTTTTGTCAATTCAACAAAGTCTGAACGAAGATAGAGTGGGAGCGTTTTTGCCCTTGTCCGACAGGTGGAATGCCTTTAAATATAAACGGCGCGTTTGAATGTGTTGCTTATGCAACCCAAAGTCT
>JAINUG010000213.1:1409836-1414836 GCA_029706075.1 Aldrovandia affinis
ACAATAGCAATGCATATATCTATATCTCTGCTCGTGTGCCTGGGCACTGCGCTCTGGGCACTGACACTGCGCTCTGGGCACTGCGCTCTGGGCACTGACACTGCGCTCTGGGCTCTGGGCACTGACACTGCGCTCTGGGCACTGACACTGCGCTCTGGGCACTGACACTGCGCTCTGGGCACTGACACTGCGCTCTGGGCACTGACACTGCGCTCTGGGCACTGACACTGCGCTCTAGGCACTGACACTGCGCTCTGGGCACTGACACTGCGCTCTGGGCACTGACACTGCGCTCTGGGCACTGACACTGCGCTCTGGACACTGACACTGACACTGACACTGCGCTCTGGGCACTGACACTGCGCTCTGGGCACTGCGCTCTGGGCACTGACACTGCGCTCTGGGCACTGACACTGCGCTCTGGGCACTGACACTGCGCTCTGGACACTGACACTGACACTGACACTGCGCTCTGGGCACTGACACTGCGCTCTGGGCACTGCGCTCTGGGCACTGACACTGCGCTCTGGGCACTGACACTGCGCTCTGGGCACTGACACTGCGCTCTGGGCACTGACACTGCGCTCTGGGCACTGACACTGCGCTCTGGACACTGCGCTCTGGGCACTGACACTGCGCTCTGGACACTGACACTGCGCTGTGGACACTGCGCTCTGGGCAGTCCATCAAAGCAGGGCGCTTTACTTCAGCTGAACAGGTAACAGAGCGTCTGTACGAGTATGAGCACAAATCAGTGTAAGAGAGTGTATGAGGCAGATATTATGTGCATAATGTATCATAATCACAAATACAGTGGAATGCAATCTATTTTCCCTGCTCACTGGATTAACACAGAGCTACTCAAATCAGGACCAGCAATTCAGCATCTGCAGGGCACGAGCACTGGAAAAAACATTCCAGTGTACATGCTCATGAATTTGTTTTTGTTGAAATTAACCTCCAAAAATATTACCAAATATTTCCAAACTGCCATACTATAAATATAAAATTTTACTGAACATAACTGCATACCGCGTTTGCCCGCACAAGATGTTCCCATATTCCAAGACTATAAAGTCCCCATACACGCTTCTAAAGGGATTCAAGAGTTGTTTCATGAACACCAGGATGAAGTCAAACGCCTTCCATGGCCTCCCCAATCGCCAGATCTGAACATCATTGAACCTTTATGGGAAGTTCTGTAACGTAGAGCGCAGAGTAGATCTCCACCGCCTTCATCTCTCAAAGAACTGGAGGCTTTCCTCTTTGAAGAATGGTCCAATATCCCACTAGAAATGGTTCAAACTATAACAGAAGTCTAAGACAGACTGAAGTTCTGAAGGCAAATGGCAGCCCAACTCCTTAGTAGTTCATAAATAGTCATATATTGTTCCCATTATTTTGTCTACCCGCTGCATAACAAGCCAAATTAAAGTAATTCACGTAAAATAAAATAAAAAAATTCTATTCATTTCCAAGTATTACATGCTTAAAAACCAGAGCACAAAAACGCATAATTTCCATGATGATAGCAGCCTATTTTTGCAGAATCCGAGGTAACGACACAATTTCTGTCACAGAACATAATCGGGTGGCTCCGACGTTACGATAACGTCGAGGGAGCGTTACGCAGAGCGAGCAGCCCTGTGCGGCGGAGGACGCTCCAGTGACTGACAGGAGAACAGGTCAGGGAGGGGCGTTACAGCGCGGCCCAACACGCCAAAGGATCGTCCTATTCACTGAAAACCCCTTAAGGGGGATCCCAACCTTTCCCCCCAAACTCCATATGAAAAGCTCCCCCGGGGCACACGCGCGTGCAGCCGGCCGAAGCCCCCCATCCCGTCCCCCGTGGAGGACTGCTTAAACGTGCGTGACCTTCGACCTCCCGCCGAACAAACCGCGGCTGCCTCTCGGGCGTGGGGCGTATTAGACGCCGTTCTGCGGCCGGCTGCGTGGTGTCGCCGGTGGCAACGCGGCGTTAACACATTACTGGTCGTCTCTGGTCCTTAATGCCGCCACCACTTAAGAACATTAAGACGGGTCACTCGGGGATGGGTCCTGTCCGTGTGCCAGGCCGGGGGAGAATGGGAGCCAAGCGGCTTACGCTGTCATTTATTACCTGCGCTCAGCACTCTGTGCTGCAGAGGCTGGCCCAGGCTCTGAGCGGGCGGGGCCCGGACCCCCCCCCCGCCCCCCCCCATTAAGAACAGCACAAACGAGGGGGATGAACGCAGCTAATTTGAAAACTTGGACACTGCGAACGGACCATATGGCGAGCGTTTATCCCTTCTGAAAGCCGAGCTAACCGTCACTTACATGATTAGGACAAGACGGTACA
This sequence comes from Aldrovandia affinis, assembly GCA_029706075.1. NCBI lineage: Eukaryota > Metazoa > Chordata > Actinopteri > Notacanthiformes > Halosauridae > Aldrovandia > Aldrovandia affinis. The sequence goes on from JAINUG010000213.1 coordinate 1,412,175, forward strand.
ACGGGCGCCGTTCGGGAAGGAAATTAGCGACGCCGACCCGGGGACGGGCGCCTCGGGAGTGTGGTGGGGTGGGGTGGGGGCGAAGCCGAGATACTATTTATACTTACTCCCCCTCCAAGTCTGTGGACCCCTGCGTTACAGGACACGTGATGTCGAGGTGCGTTTCCTACAAAAGCAATGGCCGAAGCACCTGAGCTCAACGATACGATTGTTGTTTGTCTTTCCCCAAAACGCACAAAGCCTCATCTCGGCACGCGGCGCGACCCCCCTTTGTAGAGACGGCCGCGGTCAGTTCAGCCGCGCCGCTCGATCGGCCCGGGCACATGGCGGCATCTGCTGCCGCGCGCCTGCATACCAGCGGCGGAGAGAGAGCCGGGGCCGGGGCCCTTTCATGCCGACCGTCCACAAAGCCGCAAACAGCTGCAGCATTCCCACACACAGACCTGGGGCCTGTCTGCATTCAGGACACGTACGCTTGTTTGGGAGGGGGTGAAATCAACTCTTAAGAAAATAAAACTCTTTGTGCGGTTCACCAAAGGCACATTACCGGAGTGGGATTTGTGCATCCAAAGCGCCGAACAGCTGCTTCTCGTGCGTTCCGAATAACCCGTTTCGGGAGTCAACTTTTGCCGGTCACTCTCGAAACTCTCTGTAAGCAAAGCCGTGTGTGTGTGTGTGTGTGTGTGTGTGCGTGCTTGCGAAATAATAAGTCTTCCCACAATGCACGGCGTGGACCACATGTTTTCTGCTTTCCGCCGAACAATGCGGGATTGTAACCGCCCCGGCTTGATGTCAACATCAAAAATAGCAAAAAAAAAAAAAGGGAAAAGCACTGCTGTGCGGATGCCCACAAACCGCCGCGCGGAAAGCCACTCGAAGAAGCGTACACCTGCTCCGTTAGCGGCCAGACGTTCGACGCGAGGCGCGGGTCTTCGTAAGCGGACGCTCGCGGGCTACCTGCTGCTCGACGGGCTGCGCGATGCGGCTGAGTGCGGAGAGAGAGCGGGGCGGGCCTGCGTACCTCACCGGACCCCCGCGCGCGCAGGTGGGAATGCGCGTCCTCTCTCATCGCTCTCCCAGACTCGGCACGCCCCAGATACGGCCGGGCGCCGCGCGGACAGCTGAGTGTGCATTCTGTCCCGCCGGCTCCCTTTTTGAGTCGGCTGCGATGTGGGGGTCTCGCGGCATGGGGGCGGCACACGCTCGGCGCTTTGCATCGCGATGACGGCGTCGATATCGTGCCGCGTTTCGCACGAGATGGACAATGATCCATTATTTTCTGGTGCCCTGTGGATGGGGGCGTTGTCATCCTGGAAGAGACCGCTCCCATCAGAATAGAAATGCTTCACCATAGGATGAAGGCAATCACTCAGAATGGCTTTGTATTTATTGGTGTTTACCTTGCCCTCTAAGGGGTTGAGTGGACCTAAACCATGGCATCCCTCACCATAACAGAGCCGCCAGAACCCTTCATTTACTCCAATGTTGCCTTTATTTTGCAGTTACCTGCACACACACACACACACACCAGACCTGGGTCAAACCTTTAAAATTGTTCGTAATCTGTAGGAATCTTACCGGCGTAATCAAATTACAGCTAATGGGAGGGGGTGGGCAGAGGTCAAAGTCAACAGTGAGTTTACCGTGGTATTACCTGCACACCTCAGGTCTGCAGAGTCCCAGGGATAATCCCACCTACTCACGCTAGCCCTGCAGAGCCACGTCTGCGCAGTCCTGCACGCGCGCTCCGCGACAACTAACGACTAACGCACCTGCGCCCGGCCAAACGCCGGGGTCTCGTCGGCGAAGCCGGCCTGCGACACACATCTGTGTGTGCCTGCCGCCCCTCCTGGGGTCAAAGCCTCACAGGGGCTGACGGTTAACTGCGCCCCCGGGCCCTGGTGAGCGCGCTGGGACCCGCGGAGGATTAGCAGCCCCACCAAGGTCTGGGTGTTGTTGTTGCTTTGCTGCAGGTTAGAAACGGATTCCACCGCCCTAATCTGCCACACCGTTTAATCCCGGGATTAGTGGAGTCACCCTCCGGATGTGGGGAGTGAGTGAGGGGGCGCCCAGGAAGAACACTCGGGGGGCACTGTTAGGGGGAGAGAGGGGCAGGTTGGTTGGGGGGACAGGTTGGTTGGGGGCACTAGGGGGGAGAGGGTCAGGTCTCTGTTAGGGGGGGGCACCAGGTGGGGGTGGGTTGGTTAGGGGGGGGGCACTCGGGGGGGCAGGTTGGTTAGGGGTAGACACTGTGAGGGTTACAGTGCGGACTCTGAGCTGTCCACAGGCCGTGTCAGGTTTCTGCGTGGCATCTCTTACTCAAACCCGCTGCATGTACGGTATCTCAGCGTTCAGCGGGACTAACGCAGAGCAATGATGGTGTGCGCTTCGGCCAATCAGACTCCTGGCCTTCACATCGGACCTGTCAACGGCTTCATAAATGCCTTTCTGCAACCTAGACTGTATTTCACAACTATTAGTAAAAACAAGCAGTGTGTGTGTGTGTGTGTGTGTGTGTGTGCGTGTGTCTGCTGTCAGACAGAGATCTCAGTCAAGTATTGATTTAATTCAAATTGGAAAGCTGCACAGGCCTCACACACAGACTTAAATAACATGAGTTATTAATCAGCGCGTGTATATTCTGCCTGCCAGTCACACCTTG
>JAINUG010000213.1:1419836-1434836 GCA_029706075.1 Aldrovandia affinis
TTAAAAGTATAAATGATCAGAAGCTTCTACACTTTCGAAGATATGGACACCATTCATATTCTTGAATGTATCTTGTTCGAGACAATGCACCCTACCCATCAGCACATGTAGCCAATAGGCCAACTCTGGAATGAATTTCAGTGATCTGAATGGACACATGAATATGGATCCAACTGATTGGCTAACCGATCAGCCATCTTTTGACATCGCTCTTTTTGAACCTCTCTGATACTTCATGTTGCAAAAACCACACAGTTCATGAGAAGATGCTTATTTTGTGTTTATTAAATGATTAAAAATAGTGGAAAATCGAAGCTATACGCCCGGTCCTTGAGGCAAATTTGTTCTATGAGTGGAATCCGGGAAGATTTTTAACAAAGAGTTATGGCTTTTCAAAATGTTCAATCGTCTGCTATAGCGCCACCATTTGGTTTGGTGAGCTTATGAGCATCCCTATGGTTTTACAGCCATTTAGCAAAAATCACAAAATCACCAGGGCTCCAGCACCTACGATGGACCCATAATAATAACTTTATTTACAAATCGCGTTTCGTACTTGGCGCTCAAAGCGCTTTCCATATAAAAATTATATTGTAGCATACTCAAAGACTTGCCCGTGATCACTTTAGTTAGACTTATTTTTTTCATGTGTGTGTACTGTGCTCAACAATTCAGGAGCAAGATAAAATACAGGGCTACCAAAGTTGAACTTCTCCAGTAAGATATATTGTATTCGTTTTGAATTTGGACAAAGCTTCGTAATGTCCCCTCGGTTCTAAAAAGTGCGCTGCTTTGTCTATCTGGTCACCAACTGTTTTACATATGACCACCCTGTTTACATAAAGAGACTCCCTGTCTGATGCATTTGCATGAATCAGTATCAACAATCTTGGCTATTGTGAACCTTGAAACCTAGCATATTGTTGTACCCGACCACGATACACGATAGTACACCTCTCGTTTAACTCTTGTTTTCCCGAACTCTGCAGTTCCGATTCAAGAGCTTTTTTTTTTTTTTTTAAGAAAGCACGACGGCTAAAAAGGCTAACGTGCGCATGCGCGCATGCATTTTTGAGTACGCAATCTGCGCTGTAGCTCCGCCGCGAAACAACGCAACGAAAAAGCAGGCCCTTCGGTCTTTCAGGGACAATCCCCGATAACCCAGACCAACAGGGCTACCGCGAGGACAACCTCCATGACCGTTTTCAGCGAACGCTGCCGGAGTTGATCACGTAAACGTGTAAATAAACAGCGTAAACTCACCTGCACACACAGGCAGCAGCGCAGCATGGAGGAGAGGCAGGGCACAGCACGGAAAGAAAGGAAAAAGAAACACACGCCGGTTAGCATAGCACGTGGAGCGTGCTTCAAATACGTGTAATCGTTTGCCCTGTGTCGATTCTGTTTACGGCAGTCGTGACCATTAGGGCCATTTGGGTGAGACCACACCGTACAGTCTGAATATACGGGCAGGTCTGCTCCACTCTATGCGTTGTTCTATAATTGAGTTTATTCACTGATGTTGCACAGCATTCAAATCTTGTCGCTCTCATTACTGGTTTCATTGTGCAGTATCAGAATAGTGATTACGATAGTCAGTTGGCAATGGGATGTCAAATTACTTCAAATGAGTAGAACAGTAAATTTGTTGCTGAACTGAACTGAGACACACACACACACACACGTCCCCTCCCACACCACACACACACACGTGCCTCCCCCCAGCATAATTGCCCACCCTGACCCCCCCCCCCTCCCCCCTCCCCCCTCCCCTGCCCTGATGTGGCCCCAGCCGGTCAAGGGGCCCACCTGCACTAGGTGCCACCACGTTCACCAGGCCCTTCCGCGCGGTTGCCACAGCAACCCTCCTTCACACAACATGCAAATCGCATGACTCGACCTCTCGGGGGTGGTCTGTCTGTCCATCCGGCTCTGAACAGCGCACTCATACGAGCTAAGGGCCAGTGGGGCCCCTCACTGTGCAGAGAGAGAGACGGAGAGGGAAGGCTTGTGTAAGACGGGCAGGGCCAGAAGAGAAGGACGGAGTTCTGAAGGTGGGCGAGGCCCGCAGACCCAAGCGCCCGTGTTTCCCTCGAGCCCCAGTACACGCTTCCTGTCCTTTCCACCTGGGGCACCACACCGCCCCCTCTCTCCCTCTCTCCCTCCCTCCCCCCTCCCCATGGCTCATGGGCGAGCTTAGCGGATACCGAACCGATACAATCGTCCTTTCCCACAAGCGAAGGACGCAGGAAGCGAAGGAAGTGAAGCGCATGTTCACTTTCGCCCTCTGCGCTGGACATGTTACCAGTTCTTTACGCGCAGGAGTCAGGGAGGCCTGGCAAGCCAAGAGAATCGGACTCACACACATGATCGGGTGATCAATGTTGTGAGGAACCGAAGTGACCCTCACAGAGAGACTAAATTACTATGCTGTTTTAAAACCGTATTTGATTGCGTGTCAAATATAAAGCCCCATTCCGACCGAGTTTACATCTGAACAAAGGTTGTGATTTGATCCTCTCTTGTATGACCGCCATGCCTCTTGCAGGCGTTCAACAAATAGTTGCAGTCCACAAAACGACTCCAGTCGCTCTGTCTGTGCTTCAGAGGCACCTACAGAGGGAGGAAGTGAGAATGGACCCTATTTCTTCGGTGCGAGTGAGCTGTTCAGCTGTGCCTCTGCCCAACCACAAAACACATCACAGCGCCCTGTCCTGGCTGCCAGGGTTTTTAACACGAACCGGCCAGCCTCGGCATTGTCGTACTACTACAACAACCCCATACAAGTCACTCTAGTCCTGGCGGCGCTGGCTCCTACTGTTTCTGAACAAAAATGTTTGTACCTTGCAATCTTGGGAACTGGGCAATAAATTCTCTACTGGAGACCCTGGAGAAGAGACAAACTGGCATTTACGAAGTCACCGTGCCATTGAGCGCTGGCATTGAACTAGTATAACTGTCTGGGGAAACTGGGCTTGTGCCGTAGAGGTTGCAGGTTTGAGTCCCAGGCGGGGCACTGCCGTTGTACCCTTGAGCGAGATGCTTAACCTGAATTGCTTCAGTAAATATCCTGCTGAATAAATGGATTGTATGTGGGTGGAGAGGGGGTAAAAAAAAGTGTTTTAAACCACTGCATACCATCTGCCATGTGCCCAAACGTAAATATATGAATGAAATCCAGTGAATGCGAATGATCCCGACGCAGGAAGCTCAGTTGGGTGAAACCGCTGGTCCCTCTAACGGCCGGATTGACTCGGGAGTCAGAGCGGGGGTCCAAGCTCGCCGGGGTTTTACGACAACGAGCCATTGAGTCGGGGGAAGTATGGCAGCGCCGGCCGCTAAGTGCGCGTGCTGTTTGCCTTTCTCTTTATTGTCGCGAGCAGTGCCCGTCAGCCATCGCCCCTCGGTGGAGTATTTCGGTCGAAAACAGGAAACAATGATGGAGGCCCATAAAAGAAATGTTTGTTTTATCTGCTTAGTGGCACCATAGACTTCCGCATTTGCATCCCAATGGCGGACCTCTCCCCAAACACAAAGCCAGTTGTTCTTTTTTTTTTTTTTTGGGGGAGGGGAGAGAGAAAAGGGGAAGGAAAAACACACAAGGAAGACTTCTGCTTTGGGCCAAACAGTCCCCGGCTTTGTCTGATCCCGAAGAAACGCTTCGCTGTGCGCCGGGCCTGCTCAGAATGCCAATTAGCCACCCTCGCGCCTCCCCGCCAGACCGGCCAGCGGCTGCCGGGTCAGCGCGGGGTCGTGCTTTCAGAGCTGTCCACAGCCACGAGCGCATCCTCCCGCCGGAGCCTCACACACGGAGACGGGCCTTTTAAACAGCGACGGAGATCAGAGCGTCCCCTTCCTGCTGCAGAGCCCAGTGTTTTCCTTCTCCGCTGCGGAGAGGGGAGGGCAGCCTTACCTGCAGGTCCCTAATGACATTTAGAATATTTTGACATTCCACTCCACTCATTTCATCTATGCTGTTCACTGATGTCTGGAGGTCACTCTGGTAAATATATGACATATATATATATGATATATGATAAGACACAGGCATGCCTGTGCCTGGCAGATTGGGCTGCAGTGCGGGAGAAGCTCACCCAGGTTTACCTCCACAGAGCTCTCATTCCCTGGATGTGGGGGCTGTGTAGGGAGGTGAGGTGGCATCCCGGGGTTTGTGCCTTGCCAGGTTTTGGAGACTTGTGTAGGCAAAGCTTTTGGGAGGAAGTGGACTAATGGACTTAACCCCTTCAGGAGGCCTACCGAGCCCTCACTGCCATCCTTACACACACGCCACGCCCTGTGTCCTTATAGATCACATCACATCACTCCAGACTACAAGTACAGTGTGAACGCAGGTTCTCTCTTTTCCACTGATATTTCATGGTTTTGATGCATGTCACCATTAGCGGAACAGGACAAAGACAAGTTGCTATTATTGACCATATAAAGAAATGAAGCCGAGCTTTGACTAAAAAATGAAACAATAAATGAAGCCCAAAGCTCTGGGAAATCTTCAGAGCGCAGACTGCAGAATGTTTCCATTCACATTTTCTACGTACATGTTTGTCATGTGTAACTGTGGCACTGCACAGGAGCGGCCGTTGGGACAGCGCCCCCCGTCTAGTCAAAACCGCACCCTGAGGGCTTCCCTCTGCCGTGTCACTTCCTGTCTCTCAGCCAGTGAGGGTCTGCGGTTCCTCCACACGGGTCTGACAGGAAGCGTGAAACAAAGAAGTTGCCACGCTTTGTTTTCGTCCCACCGCCGGCCTCAGTCACAGCTCCGTTGCTGTGCTGCGTTTGCTAGACAGCCAAAACCACCCTGACCACAATGTCCGTCCTCAACGGTTTCTTTAAAATGTCGACACTGGCACTTTTTTTCACAACCCTTGCTCGTTTGAAGCTCCACCGAAGGCGCTCTGAATATTTATTTCGAGCGCTGCTTAACAAACATACGTGGCCGATCGAGATTTCGTTTCCCCGCTCTTGTAGTCCCGGCATCCAATGGGAACGGTGAACATGTGCCACTTAAAGCTTTAGTTGCACTGTTCAATTTTCTTGCCAACAAGTGTATATGAGTTAATCTCATTCACATGAAATATTACTCACTTGGCTAGTTCCAAATTTTCCCCTCCCCGCCTACCCGTCTACCCACTCCACAGGCTATATCAGATACACCATGGCCCTCTCTTGGGATGGGCAGGTTCTGCTCTGATTGAGTGAGTCATTTCTGCAGGCGGATCTGTCTCTGGGCAAATCAGCAGGTCTATCACATGTCTGTTTCCACACACTGACACAACGCTAACAGAGACAAGCTAAAGTGTAACCCCATACATGACACAATGCTAACAGAGACATGCGCTAAATTACAACCCCACACTGACACAATGCTAACAGAGACATGCGCTAAATTACAACCCCACACTGACACAATGCTAACAGAGACATGAGCTAAATTACAACCCCACACTGACACAACGCTAACAAAGACATGAGCTAAATTACAACCCCACACTGACACAACGCTAACAAAGACATGAGCTAAATTACAACCCCACACTGACACAACGCTAACAGAGACATGAGCTAAATTACAACCCCACACTGACACAACGCAAACAGAGACATGAGCTAAATTACAACCCCACACTGACACAACGCAAACAGAGACATGAGCTAAATTACAACCCCACACTGACACAACGCAAACAGAGACAAGCTAAAATGCTACCGCAGAGGACACGAGAGACCCAAAGTGCACACCTGGCCACGGCTTCTCCAGCTGTCTACAACAACCAGTCAACTCCATGGCTAATGAGTCTCCACTGAAGACCACACCATCTACCAAAATGTGCCCATGCCCCCTTTGTAACACACTGCACAACAACTTTTTTTTTTAAAACATTTTATTGTATTTTTTTCCTCTTCCTCGTAAGCCTTTCTTTCTCAAGTGCAGATATGAGCAGGCAGATGTAGCTGTAGATGGCGGTTAGCAGCACTTCAGACAGACAGTGGAGGTGTAAAGGAGGCCCGCGTGCCTAATCCTGCAGCAGGCCTGCTTTGTGAGAGCCCTGCGTTATTATTGATACGTCCCCGCGGTCGGGGCCATCTGCGCGCTTTGTGTGGGCCCTGCGGCCAGCTTTGAGAGGGGCAGCGCTCTTACAAAGGGAGTCTGGCAGAGAGGAGCAGCTTGCCTCCTTGGCACTGAAGAGGCTGCCCCTCTCCTCTATGGGACACTCCTCACCCCTCCTCAGCCCCCCATGCCACAGCCCTGCAGCTGCCACATTCCCACCCCCACCGGCTGGACTTTTATGGCACACTTGTGCTGACGATGCCGCTGGATCTGCGTACGGAGCAACACTGCCCCCCCTCAATCTTGCCCCTCCACACCCCACTGTCCCATTCTCTCCTGCCCCCACTACCCCCCTGCCCCTGTCTCCCCTGCCCCACTCTCTCCTCCCCCACTGCCCCACTCTCTCCTGCCCCCCCCACCCCACTCTCTCCTGCCCCCACTACACCCCTGCCCCCATGCCCCACTCTCTCCTGCCCCCCTACCCCCCTCTCCCCTGCAGCAGGGGCAGAAGTCCCCCTGTGCTAGAGGGTGTCAGTGTGCTGCTGTGACTCCTGTGCAATGTGCAGCAGTAAGTGAGGCGGTCCCTGTACGGAGGAGCCCGTGCAGAGGATGAATCAGTATATGTGGCCCCAGTGGGATTGAACCCACAACCTGGGTTTGTGCATGAGCCACAGAGAACCACCGCAATGTGCAGCGAGTGAGAGGTGGAGCGCAGAGCCGGAGGCCTGGCCGAACCCCGCCATCACCCGGCGAACCTGCGCCTCGCCCCCTTAATTCGGCGCTGTCGCGAGGGAGCGGCCAATCAGAGCAGGCCGCGTCCACGCGGGCTTCCGTCTGGCCCGCGCGCGAGAGAGCCGGGAGAGAGCGCGAGCGGCGCGAGGTAATCATGGGCACTAAAAATAGCTCCCCGCAGACAGCCGCTCGTATCAAAGGGCCCCGCTCATCTCGCTGATCAAAACCGCCGTTCCCTCTCTCTCTCTCGCACGCGCTTTACGCTGCGTAGCCGCCCGGGCTGACGGCTCCGGGAACACGTGTGAAACCCTGTCACCATCGCCGTCTGCTTCTCGCGGCGGCCGGGCGGGCGGGAGACGTGACGGGCTTTGGTTCGCTCTCCTGAAACGCGGAGCCGAGTCGGACGTCAGCGGAGCGCGCTGGATTTCGCATTCCTCTCTTATTATTATTCTCCTGGGGTCCGGGCCTGAGCTTAGACAGGTTTCGGGGGCCTAAGGAACGCCCCCGGCACAGACAGCCCGTCCCGACATAAGGGTGTCGGGGGCCTCATTTGAACCCCTGTGGGGCTCTCGCAGTGCCCTCCAGACTCCAGAGCCGGGCCAGTAATCGCACCCTTCAGCCTCCGAGCACAAGGCCTTTTGTACAGGCAGAGTTTGAGGCCGGGTGGCGTTAGGGAACAGGGGCCCGTCAGCGCTGTGTAAGTTTGGTTCCTCCTGTGTGCCAGCCCTGCGAATGCGCCCCTTCTTCTTCTTCTGTGGTATTCCACACCCATAATACAAACGGCAGCCTCCCGGTGGGGCCTGAATGCGCAGTGGTCACTCGTGTGTGTGTCCCCCGCCACAGTCACACGACGGGCAAGTCAATGGGAATCTCTCAGCAGCCGCTCCAGGAAGCCGGGTCAGTCGATTATTTTGATGAGAAGGACAAACAGGAGCACACGACATCAATAGAAGAGGAGCCTGTCTCTACTAAAGCACTCAAATGAAGCTGGCGGGGAGGGGAGGGGAGCGTGTGACGTGCCGCTCGGGCCGTGAGGCGTGAGGCATGAGGCGTGAGGAGGCGCTGCGCTGCTGAATGTTTCATGAGCGTGGCCGTGAGTGTTACGGGAGCCGAAGGGCTCTCCAGGAGTGGCGCACTCTGCTCCCCTGCGCACGCTGCTCCCCTGCGCACGCTGCTCCCCTGCGCACGCTGCTCCCCTGCGCACGCTGCTCCCCTGCGCACGCTGCTCCCCTGCACACGCTGCGCTCTTTGATGGGTCCTCTGACTCCCCTGCACACGCTGCTCCCCTGCACACGCAGACCCGACCTCAGGAGCCCCCCTGTCAGATGTCTGCTGACAGAGCACAGCGCTGTGCAGTGTGCAGTGCAGAGCTGCTGCAGTGACACGCTGCGCTCTTTGAGCACTGGGTGTAGTGACAGTGACTCAGCTGAAGCTGTGTGTAATGACAGAGCTGAACACTGACCTCAGGAGCCCCCATGTCAGATGTCTGCGGTGACAGAGCTGAGCGCTGTGTGTAGTGTGCAGTGACAGAGCTGAATGCTGTGTGTAGTGACAGAACTGAACTCTGTGTGTAGTGACAGAGTGACAGAGCTGAACGCTGTGTGTAGTGACAGAGCTGAACACTGTGTGCAGTGACAGAGCTGAACACTGTGTGCAGTGACAGAGCTGAACACTGTGTGCAGTGACAGAGCTGAACACTGTGTGCAGTGACAGAGCTGAACACTGTGTGCAGTGACAGAGCTGAACGCTGTGTGCAGTGACTGCTTATAACACCATTCAATTTATGAGAAAATAACAAAATGTCAGAGAAGTTAGTCACTACTAGAGCTGTTAGTTAGTGCACCCATGTACTGTACATTCCACAAAGAGATTGTCCTCCCATGTAAGGGGCCGGCGGCTCTTCGACGTGACTGCCAGCGTCGCACGCTGAGCGAGAGTGCGGTCAGAGCCGCATCGTTGTCAAAAACGGTGACTTTGGCGCGGAGTGAGCGAACCCTTCCCTGGTCAGGAGGGCCATCAGTGTCTGCGTAAAACATACGATGATGAGAGAGGGCCCTTCAACGACTACTGCCCCTGGCAGGCAGGCAGGCAGGCAGGCTCGGGCCCTGCTGCTGGGGGGCTATAAATACAGCCCCCGCGCCTCTGCCCTTGGATGTTTAATCACCACGTCTGGGCGGACGACAGTCGCCGGGGCTCGGAAAAGCACAAAAAAGACAAAGAAAGAGCGGCCACATCTGGTGCTTAACCTTCAACGGAGAGAGGCGCGTGACGCGCAGCGGAGGGAGGCGTGACGCAGAGTGACAGCTGGCTCCGCCGCTCCACGACAGGGCCGCGCGCGGGAGGTTGTGACCTGTCGCCGCGTGAGAGCCCGCCTCCCGCTGGGCGGGGGGGGTGGGGGCGTGTCGCTGGGTCAGGTGACCGTGGGGTCACCTCCACAGTGTACGGTCATCAGCGCAGCATACGGCCCTCGCACCTCACCAAGAAGGTTGACAGAGCACTGGGAGAGATGGACGGAGGTGGTGGGAGGGCGGGGCGGGGGGGGGGGAGCATTACTCTGCATTCACTGGCTGTGAGCGGGGTTGGTGTCAGTATGAAACAGTATCATGGATTTGGCTGCACACAGCTTTCCTGACCCTTGAAAGTGCCGTTGTAATACCTGGATTATTCTGGGTACCTGCATAAAGAGTTATGCTGTGTAAAACCCATTACATAAATGGCCACATTTGTCCACAAATGGCCACCTAGAAACAGTTACAATGTCACTTTTGGACCTGAATGACCAAAATATTCAATACATGGTATAAAATAGCCTTTTTTTTTTTTTTTTTTTTAAACCCGAGCATAATGTCGCAACGTAATCAACAAAAAACAGGAAGGAATAATTTAGTGTGGTGCTGACCCTGGGAATGTGGTGTACATCCTTCAAAATAAAAGTCTTCCTCTGGAGATCCCTACAGACTCATTCAGAGTCCTTACCCCCTACCGAGAATATGTTGAACAAACTGAACATTAGGCTACCGGCGGTCACACCGCCGCTTGGTGGAACAGCACTCTGGGTAATCATGAGCTTGGTGGAACAGCACTCTGGGTAATCGTGAGCTTGGTGGAACAGCACTCTGTAATCGTGAGTTTGGAGGAACAGAATTCTGGGTAAAGGCTGGCTTGGTGGAACAGCATTCTGGGTAATCGTGTGCTTGGTGGAACAGCGCTCTGGGTAAAGGCTGGCTTGGAGGAAGAGCGCTTTGGGTAATCGTGAGCTTGGTGGAACAGCACTCTGGGTAATCGTGTGCTTGGTGGAACAGCGCTCTGGGTAAAGGCTGGCTTGGAGGAAGAGCGCTTTGGGTAATCGTGAGCTTGGTGGAACAGCACTCTGGGTAATTGTGAGCTTGGTGGAACAGCATTCTGGGTAATTGTGAGCTTGGTGGAACAGCATTCTGGGTAAACGCTGGCATGGTGGAACAGCATTCTGGGTAAATCGTGAGCTTGGTGGAACAGCACTCTGGGTAATCGTGAGCTTGGTGGAACAGCATTCTGGGTAATCGTGAGCTTGGTGGAACAGCATTCTGGGTAATTGTGAGCTTGGTGGAACAGCATTCTGGGTAATCGTGAGCTTGGTGGAACAGCATTCTGGGTAAATCGCTGGCTTGGTGGAACAACGCTCTGGGTAAATCGCTGGCTTGGTGGAACAGCGCTCTGGGTAAATCGCTGGCTTGGTGGAACAGCGCTCTGGGTAAATCGCTGCAGCAGCGGGCTCAGTCTAAACCTGCTCGTGTCAGGAGCCTGAGAAACAGTGCTGTGTTTTAAACACAACAGGCAGGGGATGTAGTGATACTCTGTGTCTGTGTGGATTATGGGCTGTAAAGCGGAGACAAAGGGCCCAAAACGCTGTTTACCGCTTCCTGAAAGCATTTCCCCAGCGTTCACCTGACCCCCAGCAGCAGGAAAAGAGTCTACTGATGGCTTTCAACCCGCCGAGTTTCCTGTGCTCTCCGGGCCCGTCAATTCGACCCACACACTGAATTCGGCCCCCCAAGGGGATGCTGGGAGTGGCACTCTCCTTTCCGAGCCTTAATGGACGCCTACACTTTCAGCTAACCCCCTCCGCCCCCCCCATCTGAAAGTGAATTTCAGGAAAAGGGTATTTCCACGGGAAGCCGTGTCAGATGAACCGCGGGGAGCACGAGGCCCTGGCTCCCGTGGGAAACGCACACGCAGAGCCGACAGCCTACGTTCCGATGATCGGCTGCAGTGCGCTGGTGCCGTTTGGCTGTTTTTCTGGAGGAAATGTCGCTTTCCCTTTCGATTTCCCTTTCGTTCGGCCTGTGTGACCAAGCCACGCTAAATTATTATTTGTATTATCATTTACTATTTGGGCGGAAAATGGGGAAACTCTTCTGTATCCGGTCGCTACCCATTTCTACGAAGCAGCGTCCCTTAAAGACACGCTGCTCTATCTGTATGACATCAGCACACGGCGACCCAGCAGCCCCTTGGTCCCAGTGCTGCTCCTCCAGTTCACATGCTGGAAACCCCCCTTCCCTAAGCCACTCCCAACCTTAACAATGAGCCTGTTCCCGCCCAATTGTTTTTCTTTCGCTTGTCGAACGCACACCTCTGTGAAACACTGCCTGGACTCCACCTCCACTCTCCTGCCAGGGTCTGGGTGCCCGGCAGGGGCCGGCGGTGCCTCTCTCTCTCCGCTGCACTGCGCCATTCCCCCCCTCAGGGGGGGCGCGGCAGACGCCGGTCATGCCAGGACAGATCACAGCCCAGATATCGCCAAGTGCTTCTGACCCTCCCCTTCCCCGTGCGGGGCATTAGGGGCTGACCCAGCTGACCCAGGTGTCCGACCAGACGCCGGTGGACTTAAATATGACTCTATTGCTGGTGTTCAACCAGCCGAAGTTCACCCACGTCACCCCTCTACTCTCCTCTCTGCACTGGCTCCCCATCGCAGCACGCATCAGGTTCAAGTCACTGGTGCTTGCTTTTCAGGCGGCTAGAGGAACTGCTCCCCCTTACCTCCAGACACTCATCACTCCCTACGCCCCAGCCAGACCCCTCCGCTCCGCCTCCGCTGGCAAACTGACTGCCCCATCCCTCCGGGCGCCCGGCAGCCACTCCTCGCGGTCTCGCCTCTTCTCTGTCCTGGTCCCTCGCTGGTGGAACGACCTTCCGCACTCGGTCAGGACCGCGGAATCACTTGCGATCTTCCGCAAGAGACTCAAAACCCACCTTTTCAGACTCCACTACCATTGAATTTTGTACATCGAGCTAATTGTCATCACCACTGCCTACTTGTTCAACACTATATACCCCTGCTTACTCCATTTAATAAATTAAAAAATATATATATACTAACCTTTTCCTTCCCAGTGTTACAGGTATGGTACGCAGCTGCCAGCAATGATGTCTATCACTGTATTACTGCACTGATCTCGTGCGCAAACTATGATTGTTCCTACCATGTATTTATGCACGTGTTGTAAGTCGCTCTGGATTAGAGCGTCTGCTAAATGCTTAAAATGTAAAAAATTAAAAATGTACCTGGGGAAGCTCGCATTTACGCATCGCGCTTAAAATGGACCTCCACGCAGGGGTTCAAACAGAGCGGTCTCCACCGTTCTGATGTCCAGCCTGGCCCGTGAGCTGCGTTCTGTGCGGTTCTGTTAACGCATCGCGTGCATTACCCCCCGACATGCAGATTCATACAGGCACAAGTGTGGCCTGTTACCGGCTGGGCATTCAGCAGGTGGAGAGGTCTCCAGTACCACACAGAGCTGTTAAACACACCAAAAGGCAAGACAAGGCAAGGCGAGAAAGGCCTGACCAGCGGGGCTTCACAAACTGTTGATAATCACATGAAATATCCACCAAAATATTGAGCCCCCCCCCCCCCCCCCAACCCCGGGGCTGGTGTTTTCTACTTTTACGGGGGACACAGTCGTTTTTGAAATGTCTGAAGAACGATTGAAAAAGGTTCACGCGGGCTCCCGGGCGACGTATAAAACGTTACAAATCCAATAAAAACGATTTTAAAAAATCAGCACTCCCTTTTAATTTGCCTCTGCTTTTGGTCGCATTCCTACGGCGCAGAAGCGTTCCTCCGGAGCGGCCGGATGGCTTACGGACGCCCAGGGAACCATTTCAGCGCTCGCAACGGAGGAGCGCCGCGGGCAGCAGCTGCTTTACGGTCCGGGGCCGCGCTTTCGGCAGCAGCAGCCCCGCGAACGAGCGTTAACGCCGCGGAGAACGCTCCGGCAGACCTGACTTCACCTCTCGACAGCTCCCCGAGACCGTGACGCTCGCGAAAGCCAAATAAAATTGTCAAATAAAATTTCCGAAAGAACAACTTTAGATTGTTGGAGGGAGTGATTTACGGAGCGGGTTCAGGCGAGGGTGCGGAGGCTTCACGCGCTGGCGGCGGGACCCGACGCACGCTGTGGCCAATGAGCTTGATCGCTCTCCGCTCTCACAGCTTTCTTTAGACGGAGCTGGGGGAGCGACTGACGTTTGTTCTTGAGTGCCACTGTGTTTGCTCGTGACTGTGTTATACGGAGCTTCGCTCAGGTGTTTGAGATTGAGTTTTCAACATCGGTGGGGGTTGAGCTGCTCTTTTACCTGTGTGAGCTGTGTGGAGCCTCAGATTGACCAACTCTGTGCTCTCACACACACACACACACACACATATATATATACATACACACGTGCACACACACAGGCAAACACATACGCACACACACACGCACACGCACACGCGCACACACATATATACATACAAACACAGACATGCACCCATATACATATACACACACACACACACACACACACACACACACACACACACACACACACACACACACACACACACACACACACACACACACACACACACACACACATATATAGACACGCGCGCGCGTACACGCACGCACGGACGCACGCACGCACACACACTCACACACACAGACAAACACAAATGCACACAAATGCACACACGCACACACACGCACACACGCACACGCACAGCTAGTGATATGTGCACAGACTGCAGTTGCTGTAACCTCTCTCACAGACACAGCTGCAGAGCTCAGAGCCCGAGTGTCTCGCACAGCAGTCTGCGGGGCGCTGAAGTCCAGACCCGGGGGGGTCATGGGTACATCCCATGCAGGACGTTGCTATGGTAACCTTGAGCAATAATATCCAGCTGTCGCCACCAGGGGACTGGAGAGTAACATGAGGCTCAGCCTTACTTCAGCCGTATCCAGAGGGAGGCGATGGTTTTGAGATAAAACCGTGTATTTTAACAGGTAGCTAAACGAAATGCAGGACAAATGCAATCACATGGGAGGGCCAGACAGGTTGTGAAATGTGCAACCTGTGCAGGATGTGTTTTATGAAAATGCCATTTTCCCCAGGGCTGTCAGAAAGAGCCCTAACAATCTGCTCCACATTAAAACCGGAAAAATTTACCACCTGGTCTCCAAGCCTGGGAAACGGGAGAGGACTTTATGGAAGTTTTTCACAGGATATCAGAGGGTGTGGGAAAGCAAACTGAAATAAAGGTTTTGTGATGAATTAGCTGATCGTGCAATCACACACACACGTGTATACGTGCTTGCACACACACACGCATACATACACACACACCTGTACATGCTTACAAATATACGCCATTTAGCAGACGCTTTTATCCAAAGCGCACACACACACACACACACACACACACACACAAACACACACACGCAAACATACACAGACTCAATCACGCATACCTATACTCACATGCACACACATATACATGCATAGATATGCACACACATACACACCTACCTACACTCACACAAAAACACACACTCACACAAAAACACACAAACAAGCATATATATCCTTACTGGTCTTTGTTTTGCCTTTAGCAAGAGAAATGAATGTTAAGCATTGAGCAGGTACTGGTGTTTGTTAGCCCCTGGCTACGCTAACCACATACGACTGAGGAGGTATGGCATGAGAAATGCAGGGGTCAGCTCGTCAGGTGGAAAACCACGGGCGACCAGGCCGAAGGGACCCCTTCACAAGCTCCACAGCCAGTCCTGCAGTGGGCATCTGACTCTCTCAGCCTAAAGGAAGCATCCTCCAAACAAAGGGCACAGTATTCCCACCGGCCGACACAAGCGAACCTACACTCAGGCCATACTTTCAGA
>JAINUG010000213.1:1439836-1569022 GCA_029706075.1 Aldrovandia affinis
GCCAATACTGGTGCGGCCGGTGGAATCAAACCCCGGTCGCAGTGGCCAGCATCAAACGTTGTAACCACTAGACCCGTTATAACCCAGGAAGCTTAAACCTTCAAATCTAACTGGAGGCCCAATTAGTTCACGTCAAATGGTAGCTGTAAAGCCAACGGCTGGCTACCGTTTTCAACAAACCCAGGAAAACTCAACAAAAACGGCAACAAAATAGTGTGAAGCGGTCAAGGACGACAGGTTACATCAGAGGATGACAGGTTACATCAGAGACTCAATGTTCCCAGCACGCACTGCCCTTTACGGAGAAGATAATCACCGTTTGTTTCCCGTCGTGACACGAGATGCGAGAGTTGGGGCCACGGAGGCCTTGTGCACGAGACGTCACGTTGTCCCCGGCGGGCCCTGGTCACGAACGGGAGGCGGTGGAGTCCCGCCCGTGTGCCCACGGCCCGCGCGGTGGACGCGCGTGAATAAGGCATGCTGCTTAAACTGTCCCTTAGCGCCTCTCCCCGCCGGCGAGCGCGGCTTTCACGCGCTCAGACTCCAGGTGCTCTCGGTTTTTTAAGCAGCGCATGTTTCGCCGCTATAAAATATTCATCATTACAACATAACGGAAACCCTGCACCGATCGCCACGGCGGAGGCTTCATTTCGGGGGAGGCCGGGGGTGACCCGCTAAATCCGCCAGGGAAAACGGGGCGAGAGACAATCGCCCCGAAACGTATTCTACTGTGTTGTACTATGTACTGTGTCTGACGTTCCCTGATCTCGGGAACAAGTGATCGGAGGAAACGACCAATGCGGTTTTAACAACGATGTTCTTGGCTGGTCGCCTCCCTGTCAGGTGAAGGAAATAAAACCAACTTCATTACTTCATGCCGACTCTAGAAGTTGATGACAGCCTCGTTGCCCGAACCTGGGATCGTTGCGTTGGAAGTGACTGCCATCATCCCAATGGCTTTTTTTCCCCTGTAAGCACACTTTCTCTGCACCATCTTCGTCTGCAATAAACAGCAGGCCCAAACTCCTCAGAGGCAGCACATACGGATTATTACAAAACGAACGCTGCAGACCATGTTTATGAGTGAGCAGAAAGGCCTGTAGGTAAGGCCCACGTGACTCCCTGGTGAAAAGGCCTGGACTCACAGCATCCAGATCTTTCTGCTATAGGTCTCATTTCAGTGTAAATGTAATGACCGGTGGCCATTTTAACTCACAGCATGAAAGGACAAGGGGAGTGGATTTCCGCACAGTCACCCGATCCCAAAGCTCCTGCCGGGGCCACCTGGATCAGGTGTGTATCCCAGTGAACGTCCCCCCCACCGCAGCACCTGAAACCCATCCCCTGATCCACATGAATTATTCCCTGCATCCATCTACTTAACGATTGAACTGCGATTACAATGAAACGGCGAGTGATTACAGAGGAGAGGCAGTCAAGTCTCAGCTGCAGGATGTAGGGTGGAGCTGAGCTGGGTGTTAGGGTGGAGCTGGGCTGGGCGTTGGGTGGAGCTGACTGGGTGTTAAGGTAGAGCGGGCTGGGTGTTAAGGTGGAGCTGCCTGAGTTGGGTGTTAGGGTGGAGCTGGTTGGGCGTTAGGGTGGAGGGCAGTGGACCCATCATCAAACGTCTCAAATGGAAGAGAAAAACTACAAATACATTTCCAGCCTTTGCCAATCCGACCCCTGCTCCTGGGTCGGTTTGTTAGAATCTTCGGTTGTGCTGAAACTTTAAACTGAATCCAACCCCGTCCACAATTCTCCCAAAACAAACGTCAACGCGCTGACCAGAACTGGAACTTTACTCCTCAATTTCAGAAGTGCCCCCCAACGCCGGACTGCGGAGGCAGGGCGCAGGCGAGCAGCCGTCCGCTCCATCCTCTCTCCAGATGGAGCTTGGGAGGCAGCTGCCGCGATGCTGCTGCTCCGCTCTGGCCTGCAGCTGGAGATTAGCGGCTAAGGGGGCGCTTGAGAAACGGAGCTATTTTCATACATAAAGGAGTGCTTTCACGCAGGAAGTTAGGACAGATTAAATAAGGGGAGAGATGACAGGATATCTGAAGCGAGCTCCGCTGCTCTTGATTGAGTTTGCATATTCTCCCGTGTCTCCCGGGGGAGGGAGGCTTGGCTATTCTCGGTTCCAGTTGGGCTGCTTCACGACTCTCCAGTGTTCTGAGCGAAGGCGGGGGCGTACAGGAGCCCGGTATCGTCACCGCGCGGCACCAGGTAAGGCCCCGGGTAAAAACGAAACGAGACGAGCGGCCACTTCTCAACGGAGTAACGTTACGCGGCGCGTTTGGAGGCTGCTGGGTGGCTCATCGTGTTAAAGCGCTGGCCCTAGTGTGTGGATAAGCCTCTCGGCCTCGTACAGGATCCACACCGTGCCGACTGTGACAATCGGCAGCAGCGACGCCCGCCGGGGAGGGAGGGATTCGGTCGGCCGGGTTGTCCGCGTTTCGACGCACATCGGCCCACGGTCCGCCTGTATAAAGCTGCGCACAAGGTGCCTTCCTCCGACTCGCGCCCGCGTGAGCTTAACTCGTCGACCGCGGTGCGAAAAGCATCGCGCGCTGGTCTGCGCTCTCCCCCGAGCTGACAGCGCAGGTCGCAGAGGTCGTGGTTTAGAACACGATCGGGCATTACAAACCGGGAGAAAAAGGGAGGAAAGGCGTTAAAAAAGAGTACATTCTACGTCGGCAGATGTGCACAGTCTGAAACGGCCCTCTAAAGGACGCGGTCACTGCTGCATTTCACATGATGGATTTGTGGAGCGTTGAATAAAGTGTGCAGGTAGGGGCAGGCAGCTGCAGTCACAGCTGTAGTAATGGAGCTCCCCAGTGTTGCTGGGTATCGGTTGCAGGGCGTAAGTTGATATTAAAGGCTGTGGGTTCGGAGCCTCCAGCTGACACACCTGGGTCTGTCCAGCTTTCCCAATTCTCCTAATGGCTCTGACTCATTGATGAGTTACTGAAGAGAGCCTTCTCACGTGAGAGTGAGCAGTAGAGTGAGCCCCTAGCAACGCACACGCACGCACGCACACACGCACGCACGCACGCACGCACGCACGCACGCACACACACACACACACACACATACATATATACACGCACATACACACGCACGCACGCACGCACGCACGCACGCACACACAAACACGCGCACACACACACACACACACACGCACACACACACACACACACACACACACACACACACACACATACAAACACACACATACACGCACGCACACACACACACGCACACGCACACACACACACACACATACACACACACACAAACATGCACGCACGCACACACGCACACACACACACACACGCAGATGAGGCAGGACAGCAGTGAAGCCCTGCAGCCTGGGTCCGGGGATGTGGCCCACAGCTGCTCTTCAGTTACATTCCTCATAAATGAATGAATGAAGGGACTGAGAATGAGTGATAACAGCTTCTGTCCTCCTGTGACGAGTGGCTCACTTTCACACTCTGCGACAGATGCGGCCTGCTTCGGCCCCGGCCCCGGCCCCGCCCCCGGCCCCGGCCCCCGACCCCACCCCTCCCCTCCCCTCCCTCCCCCCACTCGCCCCCTGGCCAGCGACAGTAAAGGCCTCAAAGGGGTCAGTGTTCCACAGACGGTCGCTGAGGAACAAGTGAATGGGTCGTGGTGGGACTGGGCCCCCCTCCCCCTGCAGTGTACGGTACCGCACTGCAGAAGATGAGACTAAACACACATTTAAGGCCTGTTTAACAAGGTAACGGCAGGTCAATCCATCAATTAATGGCCTTTTTAATGAGGTAACGGCTGCCCAATTAAGCCGTTAACGTTTATGTTCTGGCTGCTTTGTTGCATTTACTTTGATAAACTAGCGGCGGACGCCTCAGCCTCTTAAAGTTTGCCTCTCATTGCAGAATTATAAAGGGTAATTAAGTGTTTGCTATCAGCATTAACGGTTGTCTAATTAAAAAGGGAACATGCAGGTAATATTCTTTGAAAAACAAACAAGAAGGCTTGTCTGTAACAATTGCACAATTCACCCTATGGTTTGCAAACAGCAACAATGAGCCCCTGATGAATAATTACCCATTTTCTCTGAAAATATCAACACAATAAACCACTTCACATTCACCACAGTTTCATATCTTCAACCTCTTGGTAAAAAAAACTAAACAAGCCCTGCTCAAAATGAACTGAAACTTTCAGTTCAGTACAAACTCCAACCTCCAACCTTCCAGGACTGCTCACTAGTGCTGAACAGGCTGAGTAGCAGCTGATGAACCAGTGGTTTGATTTCATCCTTGATCTAATCATTACATAGCCATTTTCCAGTATAGAAATACAGCCGTACAATAGTCTTCTTCATACTTTCAATACTAGGCATTCTGAACACTTTTTAATGACAACATCTGAAGCATGAACAAATTAACTTTGCAGATTGTATTATTTCACGCGCACGCACACGCACACGCACACGCACAGTCGTGGGTCCCCAAAGAGACCAGAGTGGGAGGGGTGGAAAGCCAGCAGGTCAGTGTCAGTTCTGAGAAAGATCGGAGGTGCTGCGGCCAGTAAACAAGGTCCCCGGCGATGTGCTCATCAGCACGCATGGATCAGTCAGCAGGGTGACTAATAACAACGCACAACTTACAGTAAGAGTGAGCAAGACAGCGGGCAGCCCACGGCTGTCCACCAGGGTCATCCTCACTCACAGCCTCCTCACTATTTACACAGTACAGCCTCCTCACTATTTACACAGCACAGCATCCTGACTGTTTACACAGCACAGCCTCCTCACTATTTACACAGCACAGCATCCTGACTATTTACACAACACAGCATCCTGACTATTTACACAGCACAGCCTCCTGACTATTTACACACACAGCCTCCTCACTATTTACACAGCACAGCCTCCTGACTATTTACACAGCACAGCCTCCTGACTATTTACACACACAGCCTCCTCACTACTTACACAGCACAGCCTCCTGACTATTTACACAGCACAGCCTCCTCACTATTTACACAGCACAGCCTCCTGACTATTTACACACAGCCTCCTCACTGTTTACACACAGCCTCCTCACTATTTACACAGCACAGCATCCTGACTATTTACACAGTACAGCATCCTGACTATTTACACAGCACAGCCTCCTGGTTGTCCAGGCACACACATAAACAGGAGTGTGCATCATTGCAAGGCAGGCTGCATCATCAGGGGGTGAACAGGTTCGAGATGAGGTCATTCTCTCGGGGGTGGGGCCAGAATGCGCGCGCGATGACTAATGTGGCAGCAGCACTGGGCCGCTGGGAGTTTGCAGCCCCCCTGGGCCCCACTGGCGGACAGCAGCGTGTAGAGAAGGAGATGTTCCGGAGGGGAGAGCGCGTGCTTGTCTGTGCTCTCCCAGACTGACAAGAGGGGGTAGCGGCAATGGGCACGAACGCACAAACACAACTGGGCCATTCCAAATTGAGAGGAAACAGGGGTGTGACAAAAGCGAAACAAGCCGCGTGGCTTTAAGCCCGGCCAGAGCGTTTGCCTCAAGCTCGTCTCCCATGCTTTCAGCAGCAGACATACCGTGGCGTGTACGGACAAACGCGCGGGGAACGCTCCTATCGCCCCCTGGGGTCGGCGACCCAGGGCTGGAGCGCGGGATGGGCGGAGTAACCCCGCCCCACCCCCCGTGAGCTCGGACACTGCGAGACAGGGCCCCGGGGCCCATCATCCGTCTCATGATATCATGACCGGGCGGCTGGCTGAGGCGGAGAGACGCGCTTCCTGCCGGAGTCACATGGCCACCCCGCCGCACAATGCCACTCTTCAGGAGCGTGACCGCGGGGGGGTAACAGGGCTCATTGTCCCGCGCTGCCATCGGCCGGCCAAGCGGCCAGGAGAACCGGCTTTCTGTGGGCCAACAGGCTCCTCCCCCTGTGCCCCTGCACGGAGACACGCACAGCGCGGCCCGGTGGTTTGTGCGCTCGGCTTTGACCGGTGTCTGAAGACTTTGGGGATCTGAACCGGCGCGTCCAGCTCAGTAATGGAGCCCACGGGCTCGGCCTATTCTGTCAACATTACACGACGATGCGAAACCTCTTCCACGGCAGATATTAAACGAGCCCCGGGCCCCATCTTGGGATTTCTGTCTTACTTTCGATCAGGAAGAGCATGAAAGCGCAGAAGCTTCGCAGTGGTTCAGGCAGCATGTGCCCCATGTGAGCCGTAATGGTCTCTCCCCTGAACACACCCCTGTGTGAGCGATAATGGTCTCCCCTGAACACACCTCTGTGTGAGCGATAATGGTCTCCCCTGAACACACCTCTGTGTGAGCCGTAATGGTCTCTCTGAACACACCTCTGTATGAGCCATAATGGTCTCTCCCCTGAACACACCTCTGTATGAGCCCCACTGGGGCCACATATACTGAAAATGTATGCATTCACTACTGTAAGTCGCTTTGGATAAAAGCGTCTGCTAAATGGCGTATATTATATTATAGCCATAACGGTCTCACCCCTGAACACACCCCCGTGTAGGCGGTGTTGGTCTGTTTCCAGGCAGGGTGGCTGGTGGCGAGGCTGGACTGGTTGTTCGGCAGGCTGCTGTACTGGACCCAAGGTCACCATGAGAGAGACGCTGTGCTGCTCTGTGTCCGTGTGCAGCTCTGACATGGGCGGGGAGGGAGCAGGGCGGCCATGACGTCTCTCTCAGGACAGAATTCCCAACAGGACCCAGTCTGACTGCCCAACAGGACCCCATACGAATGCCTGACAGGACCCAGTCTGACTGCCTAACAGGACCCCATACGAATGCCTGACAGGACCCAGTCTGACTGCCCAACAGGACCCCATACGAATGCCTGACAGGACCCAGTCTGACTGCCCAACAGGACCCCATACGAATGCCTAACAGGACCCAGTCTGACTGCCCAACAGGACCCCATACGAATACCTGACAGGACCCAGTCTGACTGCCCACCAGGACCCCATACGAATGCCTAACAGGACCCAGTCTGACTGCCCAACAGGACCCCATACGAATACCTGACAGGACCCAGTCTGACTGCCCAACAGGACCCCATACGAATGCCTGACAGGACCCAGTCAGAACACCCAAGAGGATCTCACATGTGAGTATAATATATTAGGAGTAAAACATAAATCTACAGAGCGGTGAGCGGTGGTCTTGGGTCATGTAAATCTCTGTTATACTTTGAAAAGGCATTTAGGTGCATTATTTGTAGAGCACACCGCCACAGGAACTAAATAAATAGATTATAAATATAACATTCGGTTGAGTGGTTCCTTTGCTTAATGCAGGAAGGGTTTCTTTTCTCACGCAGTCCTTAAGTGCACAGTGCAGACTCAGATTCAGCAATAAATACTGCACTCAATCCCTGCATCCTAATTCCTACCCTGCCATTATCATTAATATGCCACTCAAGGCCCCTGTCACCGGCTCTGGTAGGGAGAGGAACTACGGGCCCAACATTCCAGAGGACATTTCCTTCAGCCAGCTAGAGGGGAGGAGCTAAACCCCCCCGTTTTCAGCAATGGTGGCCACCTAGGGTGACCAGACAACAAGAGTAAAAAAAAAAAAAAAAAAAAAAAACTGCGACGTGTGTGGTTCCGAAGCAGTCGAGAGAGTCGCTTTCCTCGTCCGGCGTGATCACGTGCGCGGGTCCACAATGTCATGCGAGCGCCGTAAACAGGAAATGATGTCACCCCACCCCCTTTGTCCCCCTGAATCACACAGCCCTGTGTCTGAAAGTGGCAGAGTGGACACGGGCTGGGGCCGGAAAAACAACAGCACTGCAGTGTCTGCCCGAGCGCGGAGGGGAGGGGAGGGAGGGAGGTGAGCGGGGTCGTCCTGGAGCCGCTCCAAGCTCAACAGAACGATGTCTGTTTCCAGCCCGGGGCCAGGGCTCTCCAGTCTGCGCTGCCGGGGCGTGGCCCTCGGAGACGGGAGGGAGATTCAAACGGAGCCGGATGTTCACACGCTGCTGCTCTGGCAGAGGCGGGGAGCTGCACCCCGGAGCACTCTCTGGTGAAGGCCACGGCATTCACACACACTCACATACACTCACACTCACACACACACACACACACACACACACACACACACTCACACACACACACCAGCATTCACACACACAAACACACAAACAAACACACACACACACACAAACACCAGCATTCACATTCACACACACACACACACACACACTCACGCTCACGCACACACACACCAGCATTCACATTCACACACACACACCAGCATTCCTGGACTCTGTGTCCACCAGTGGTCTTCAGTGACATCATTTACACCGTCAGCGCCTTGTGACTGACATCATGGTGAACACATCGCACACATTGGAAGGACACATTAATGCTCTAGTATGAGTCAAAGGTCAGGATGCACCAAGCAAACGTGTGTCCTCAGCACTGCAGCATTGGGAGGCTCCGTGTGCCATTGTGAAACGCCTCGAGCCGTTTGTGCCGCGCTGAAACCAGTGCATCTCCGTGCTTTTACTTCACATTCAATTTCACTCCAAGCAGTCCTCGATGAGGATCAACGGCTGGCGAAAGACCCTCGGTCAGCCATAAATCTCACTCTGACCTGTCCTTTTCATCAGCTCAAACACCCTCCCCCCTCCCGGGACTGCCATAAACAAAAACGAACAATGTATACGAACAGCAAAAACCAAACATGGCAACTTTAGTGGCACGTGATCACGTCGCGTCACGTCCAGCTTAATCGTAAACAACGTGCGTGAACGCTTTAATAATATTGACCCGGGTTTTGACAGGAAATCAATAAAGCAAGAGAACAGGGACATCTTGTGCCCGTGTAAAGATGCACCTGGGACCGGTCCCTCTCAGCGAGGCGTCTGTGCGCGGAGTCCTCGGGGCGAGAGGAGCCACAAATCACATCGGACATTAAGGCCCGCTGACCCTCCACTTCACTGCCTGTCCTGTTCTGCCCGTGAAAATCAATGTGAGCCTCTGAGCGGGACCGTACCTGCAGCCTAAATCAACCCGAGGCTGTCGGACCTGGACCGGCAGCACGCTGTGTGTGTCCGTTTAGTGGGAGTAGGGCGTGGTGTGTATGAGTAGGTTCAGTGTTTGAGTAGGGCACAGTGTGGTGTGTTTGAGTAGGGCACAGTGTGTGTGTGTTTGAGTAGGTTCAGTGTTTGAGTAGGGCACAGTGTGGTGTGTTTGAGTAGGGCACAGTGAGTGTGTTTGAGTAGGGCAGTGTGTGTGTGTGTGTGTGTGTGTGTGTGTTTGAGTAGGGCACAGTGTGTGTGTGTTTGAGTAGGGCACAGTGTGTGTGTTTGAGTAGGGCACAGTGTGTGTGTGTGTTTGAGTAGGGCACAGTGTGTGTATGTTTGAGTAGGGAACAGTGTGTGTGTGTGTGTGTGTGTTTGAGTAGGGCACGCAGCCCTATAGGGTAACAGGCAGAGCACATAGACTAAAGAACACACAGCATCACGACAGGAGAGGGATACATATAAAGGACGTAATGTTAAAATGGAAGATAACTGTACCTGCTAAAGGGCGGTTAAAATGGAAGGTACCTGGGTCTCTCATAAAACATTCACAGCAAAGGCAACAACGCTACTGAAGAGCTCCGGCCTGTTTCACCTCCAGACCGTCAGATGAGTCAACCAGACTGGAGTACCTGGAGCAAGCCAGCACCACACACACACACACACACTGTGCCCTACTCAAACAACACACACACACACACACACAGACACACGTGCACACACAGACAGGCACACACAGGTACACACAGGCATACACAGACACACACAGACACACGCAGACACACACAGACACACACACAGACACACACAGACACACACAGACACACACAGTCACATACAGTCAGACCAACACAACACAGACACAACCAACAAACACACACACAAACACATCCGCACACATAGTCACGCAGCCCAAACACACGCGTGCTCCCACAGCGCACG
Organism: Aldrovandia affinis; assembly: GCA_029706075.1. Classification (NCBI taxonomy): domain Eukaryota; kingdom Metazoa; phylum Chordata; class Actinopteri; order Notacanthiformes; family Halosauridae; genus Aldrovandia; species Aldrovandia affinis. Next base: position 1,449,835 of record JAINUG010000213.1, read on the forward strand.
CCCCCGCAATATCTCGGCGAGGTACTCACCCCTTTTCTGCACCCAGCCTTCTTTGACGATGGTGACATCGCTCATGATGGCTCCACGGCGAGCCCGCTGCTCCCCACAGACAGCCTCCACTGAGGGGCGAGGAGGGGGCAGGGGGGCGTTCAGCTCTCCCGGCCTCGCTGTCTCTCTCCCTCCCTCACTCACGCTCTCGCTCTCTCGCTCTCGCTCTCGCTCTCTCTCTCACGCGCTGTGTGCCGGTGTCTCTCCCGCTGGCGGCCGTTATTTCTCCCGTACCGTTGGCGCTCTCTCTCTCTCTCTCTCTCGCTCTCGCTCTCGCTCTCCAGACCTTCCCACTCTCCGGCGGTGACTCAGCCTGGAAGGAAGTAGCACAAAAAAAGGAATGCATGGATTTTTTTTTTTATCTCTCTCTCTCTCTCTCTCTTCTCCCCCCCTCCCCTCCTTCGATTCTTACACACTCTGACATGACAAACAACAAAGTCATTGTTAAGACACAAAACAAGCTCCTCCTTCCCCCTGCTCTCCTCCCTTCCTCCCTCCCTCCCTGCCCAACACCATCACTGTTTTTCTCCCCCGTTTCTCCCTCCTCAGCTGCTCGGCCGCTCCTGTGGACTCTCCACGTGCCTCTGCCCAAACCGCAGGCGGCCGGCGGCCGGGACCCACTCCGCTGATACACTTCGGCGGCAGACGGGGGGCGATACGCCGGCGTCACTCAAAACTCTTCTCGTTCTCTAGTCGCCCTTTATCGTCGAGTAAAGGTCGAGCCGCGAACGGACGCACAGGCAGGGCCCCCCGACGCAGGGACAGTTACGCCGATCCGGTCACATCCACCGTGACGCTGGAGCCATGGCCAGCAGCGCTCACATTTCCGGGAAGTGACGACCCGAGGCCATTCCCCAGAGCAGTCTCCCCTCCTCCATCACTCTGGGCTCCGTCCGGTAGACACGGAGAAAGACCAGACCCTACGCGACTCGACTGCGCGCCTAGATCGATTTCGCAATTTCAAGCCACCGTTCTGAGTCTTGAGTGGAGTTCAGGAGAGCGTAGATGCCAGCGAGGAGGGTTAGGGTGAGGGTGGGGGGTTGGTTTGGACGAGGGGTGGGTGAGCAGGGGGTGCAGGCGTGGGGGTTGAGACACTCAGGTTGGATGGGCGTGGCGATGAAAAATCTGAAGCGCATTTTTTTAAAACTACATACACAAATGTGACGTTTGACTATGGCCACACCCAAGCCCTCCGGCCTCCAGAGGAGCCTTCCCTATCTGGAGCAGGGGGAGTGTAGTGGGTAGGGAGCTGGACTTGTAATTGAGAGGTTGCTGGTTCAATTCCCAGGTGGGGCACTGCTGTTGTACCCTTGAGCAAGGTACTTAACCTGAATTGCCTCAGTAAAATATCCAGCTGTATAAATGGATTGTATGTAAAGAAATGTAGACTGTGTAAGTCGCTCTGGTTAAGAGCGTCTGCTAAATGCCTAAAAGTGAAAAATGAATTGAAAATGAGCCGGCAGGCGACCTGGACTGCATGGTTCAGAGAGGGTCTCAGGTGGAGCGGGCTCCTGGACCCCGAGCCTGTCTGTTACAAGGCAACATCAGGGTTTTTCCTTTACTGCCTGTGCTCAGTTCTGCCTCCTCTGAAGTTCCACCCGGTGTACCCGTGTGATGAGCCCTGGAGAGTGAAAGGCCCAGAGCATTTTCAGTACATGTCCTGGGATTGAACCCACAAAACTCACGATCTCCTGCCACAAAAGGAGCCGCCACAAAAGGAGCCCGCCCCGGGCCGTGGCGACCGGAGGCGGGACCCACAGCAGCCGGGTCCTAGCCCCTCTCGGCCAGAGATGCCGCTGGCCTCCGGGGGTCTGACCGAACGAGTCGCACCGAGCGGCCGGGTCAAAGGGGGACTACGACCGCGGAGCCGACGGCTCGGCGGTAACCCACCGTGGAACAAGAGGGTCGCGAGACCAGTCCATTTTTTACACCTTTAATAACATGTTGGCTTCCGCTACAAAGTGAACCGTTTGATGCGTCCCCGAGGCCCAGTTTAAAGGTTTATACCTCTTCGATCGGAGCCGCGGCGCAAAGCAGCGCTGCTCCCGACCGTCACCGGCACTTAGCGGCAATTTTCTGTATGAACAGAAGACAGAAAGAGCGGCGGCGTTCTTCCTATAAAGACTTCAAAAACGCAGAGCACTCGCAGTCTCCTGAACGGCACTGCTGAGACTTTACAATCGCTCGCACGGAAACGAGCGGGGATAAACGGGCTTGTGCGAGGGAATGAAACGAAGGCCTGTCGAATAATGGAAATGCCCAGAGAGCTTTGCCTGGACTGTAGACGAGGCTGAGGTCCCGAGGAAGCGTCCTCTTCCTGTCACTGAGCCCCTGGCACAGTCCAGCCCCTGGAGGAGAGCAAGGTCTGCAGGCCTGACACAGCCTGAGAGGACTCATACTCTAGACTATTCATAGTCAGGACAATAAGTCCACACATTGAGCTTATCGTTATTCTTGCCTGCGCGTAGACCTGGGTGAAATACCCTTTAGACATTGGCTGCCTGCCCCAGCTGCGTATAGGAGTGGCTCTGGAGTACCGGAGTTGCGGTCGGCGACTTGGGCGGGCGCTGTCTCAGAGGAGGCGGTACATCGCCTTTGTCACTGTCGGTCACAGGGCTCAGGGCTATGGCAGCGAACTCACAATACGAGGGGGATTGACATGATAAAGAGGGGGTATAATCGGCTACTAAATTGGGAGAAAAATGGGATAAAAATCAGAAACAAATTCTTTAAAAAAAAAGTAAAAATACCCTTTAGACAGCAATCAAATTTGAACACACTCCTGCAGATCCCAGAGAATGTTCAAAGATGCCTGTTAAACTTGTCTCAGGACCCAGACAGTCAGATCTCGAGAGATCTCAAGACACTCACTGTGTCACCGTCTGGGAACATCGCCTACTCCAGCATCGATCGGCACGCCGGGAGACGTGGCGGCTCAGACGCCGGTCAGATCCGCAGAGGTGGCGGATCGCAGGAGCATCTCGCAGCTTATGTTTGAATCGCCCGTTTGAATCGCCTGCTTCACCTTAGATGTCGCTCACTTCCCCGGGGTTTATGGCACTGAACCAAACCGCTCTCACCAGACTTCAACATTCGGCAGCAACGCACGGGAAGGAACGGTGTCCTCAACTTTGAGCGACATGTTTACGAAAACATGACCCCTCTCCGCGATGCCAACGGCTCTCGTTGAAATAAAAACGAAAACGCTGAGGAAAAAGGCTTACTTAAACTCTACGCAGGAAGTTGAGGACAAAGTGCATCGTGGGGTCGACCTCAAAGGCCACCGCGGACCTGCGAGTTCTGCTGAAGCACCGGGATTCAGTGAGGCCGAATCCTGACCATGTCGGCACGTGACCGTAAAAGCAGACGCGTTGCAGATGGACAGACGTGGTTTTGACAGGTTCGGCGCTGACGTACTCCTCCGGTGAGAATTTACGGAGATACAGTTAATCAGGCTGTGAATCAGACGCTCTTTTCCGCCTGACGCGCTGAAGAAAAGCCTGGTCACGCCGAGCAGGGGGAATTGATGACGCACGACTGCTTTCAAAACTGGCAGTTACCAGAGCCGCAGGAGGGAATGTCCTGACTTGGTCAGAGCTTGGAAGAGCCACAGTCCCTCAATTTACTATTAAAATTGCCTACGCTGCCTACAAATCACAACATGCACCTCGCACATTCATTGCCTACAAATCCCATCATGCACAGGCCAGCTCACATAAAATCACATAAAATACTTTGCAGCAGAGTGGGGGACCATTTACATGTCGTGCATTTACATTTCATCTCATGACAATACATCTCCAGGGCCTCCATTATCTACCAAACAAGCTGACGTATCTGGACCATTTAGTAAACTAGAGAATAATAGTTTCCTCTTCCTTATTGATGACCTACAAAAAAAAGTTTCCTTTTGAAAAAAATCACTTGCTCTTTGATCCCAGGTTAGGAGAGCAACAGAACCAATGTCTTAAGCCCCCGTAAATCCTGGCATGTTAAGACCAAAATTGAAATCAGACTGGCACTAAACAGGAAAACAATTGTATTCAGAATGAGCTGTAGTCTAGACTGGGGACTGTGGCAGTCAGGTGGAACCACTTGACTTTCAGGGCACGTAGCATGACAAACAGAGGGAGGTACAGAATCACGTAACATGGCAAACAGAGGGAGGTGCAGAACCACGTTTCTACCCAGGGCTGTACTCCCAGTGGATCTATCGCCGGCTGTGTGCACTGTCACAGTGAACCCACAGTTATGCAAAAGACAAGACCAGGTGTAGCTGCGTGAGAAACAGCAGACACCACAGAACAGCACAGACACACCGCAAAGCGGCGGACGCATCACAGGGCGGCACAGACACATCACAGGGCAGCACAGACAAACAACAGAGCGGCACAGACACACCACAAAGCAGCACAGACACTTCACAGAGCAGCACAGACACATCACAGGGCAGCACAGACAAACAACAGAGCAGCACAGACACACCACAAAGCAGCACAGACACACCACAAAGCAGCACAGACACGTCACAGAGCAGAACAGACACTTCACAGAGCAACAGACACACCTCAGAGCAGCAGACACTTCACAGAGCAGCACAGACACATCACAGGGCAGCAGTGACAAACAACAGAGCAGCACAGACTCACCACAAAGCAGCACAGACACGTCACAGAGCAGCACAGACACTTCACAGAGCAGCACAGACACTTCACAGAGCAGCACAGACACTTCACAGAGCAACAGACACACCTCAGAGCAGCACATACACTTCACAGAGCAACAGACACGTCACAGAGCAGCACAGACACTTCACAGAGCAGGCTGGGGGACTAGCTCTCTCAGAACACAGGGCAACACTGGACACAGCTATCAGCATCCAAGGCCCAGCAAAGGCGTACATTCGTAGCCCAGTGTGTGAATGGACACATACATGACAGAAACAAAATGCTTTGGGTTGAAGATCATCGCTCAGCACTATTAAGTAACGACTGGCATCAACCTTGCCTTCTACGGGTATGAGTGCACCCACACCGTGCCAGGAAAAAGCACTCCACACCATTACGGAACCAGCAGAACCCCTCACTGTCGGAACACTGTTTTTTGTTAACTATCGGTGTCATACTGCAAAGGCATCTGGGAAATGTAGTATCGTACGAGACCTCACGCACTGCTATGACATACTGAACCATGGTCAACTTAGATTTTGTGACGTGTGACAAATGACAGCCGCTAACCGAGAGGAACGAAACGGCCACGCGCCACTGTGACTTAAGGAGCATTTCCGACTCAACGCATCCAACGTAACGTGGTTGATTATTAACGGATAGAACGTTGCTCAAGCCTGCTAACCGCTTCCAGCATTTCCTCAGAGGTGAATGTTCTCACACACATCCTTTCGAGCTGCATTTAGAAACAACCTTTATCTCCTGTTAAACACAGAGCAGATTCCGCATAGCTGCTAAACACACAGATAAGGCACAAATGCTCTCTTTGCTCTCTGTAAACTGCTTATTTATAATAAATAAAACTGTGTGTTATTTCCACAACAAAGGAGGGGGTAATCTCAAGGCAGTGCAATCGGCGGAAAATGAAAACATGTCAAAGGATCAACAAACAAAAAGGGGGCAAAAAATGTTTCGTCTTTGGCCACACGTTTCTGGATATGTAGGAAAACTCCCCGCCCGTTCACACCTGAAACAAAAACCCGGGCTTGCTAGTGCTCCACCTCTGCTGGAGAAGCATATGACAGCTGAGCAGGATGTGCCGTGCTAGTGCTAAGTCATAAAAAGGGCTCACATGGTCCGTGTGTCTGTGTGCCTCACTGCAGGCAATACAGCAAGAGACGGGAGAGGTTTCGTTTGTGCAATTACACGCCATCGTCATTTCAAAATGGTCCAAAAACATTGTCCATGCTCGAGGTTTCAGCGTGGGCTGGAGTAGCCAGGTGTGATGGTTAACACAAGATTCGGAGACACAGTGAACGTGTGCCCGAGCCACCCGAAAAAAGGAGAATAGAGAACGGGTAGGGAACATACAGTCTGGTGGACTTGCACTACCTCCAGTATGATCGTTGCTAGGTTGTTTTTTAAATTCTTGTATTTTAGCATCTGGTATTTCAATATACTATATTGAACTACTGTTCTGTATGTCTGTATAGCTGCTAGGTTTTTAACTCTGGTTTTTAAAAATATATTTATCTTGTATTTATTATTCAGTATACTGTGATGTCCTGTATGTCTTGTGTGTTCTTTCACTGCCTCCTGTATCATTGCTGCTGTGACAAACCAAATTTCCCCCGGGATTAATAAAGGCTATCTTATTTTATCTTATCTTATCTTATCTTACATAAAATACAGTGTATATTCCGTGGTAAGTTAAAGGTTCACAGTGCTGCTAGGACATGAGAATGGTTGGTTTTTGACATTTGGGTAGAAATAGCCTCAGCCTCACTCAGGCTCATAACCCACGACACTAGAGAGAGAGAGAGAGAGAGAGAGGGTACGGATGTCAAGGCCAGGGCGGGAGTGAGGTCATGTGACGTTACTGGTCTGAATGCTGTCTGTATGCCCAGGGCAAGTCGAGAAATAGTCCATCTGTTATTGGAACAAGAATTTTAAATGGTTGATGGTCATAAAACTTGCCACCAACAGTAACTTTAACGACTGATGATACTTGACGGTCTTGGGCAAGGCCTGCCCCCTCCGCGTCCAGCGTCACAATAAGAGCTCTCAGCTCCACCGAGAAGGAAAATGTCGAAAAACTCAAAGCCGTGTTCAGGAACGTCCATTCCACGTCCATTCCCCTGCACAGATTTTGTGTGGGTACGAAAGTGAGTGTACCTTCATCTTAAAGAGCTACATCGTGTTGTGGAGTTCGGCACCTCCAAACCACAACCAATCCCTGCCCGATTTCTTCATCTGCCAAAAACACTGGCTGGTGTTCAAAACCTTTTGGATTCCAAGCCCTGCTGTTCGATTGATCAGTTCAAGAAAATCTAGTTATACAAGGTCTCGGTACCAAAAAAAAAAAGAAAAAAGCTGCTTCAGAAAGGCTAGCGGCAAAAGTATCTTCACCAGGTCATTCAGCTGCAAAAACGAGGCACTTTAATTCAAATTATTATTATTATTTTCTTTTTTTAACACAAAACTTACGATTGGAAAAGGGCAACGGTACAATTGAACTGCATCATTTATGAATCAAGACAATGTTGAGAACGTAGAGATCATGTTGACTAGATTTCTCTGTTGAGACCTTTCACAGGTCTTTGAGAAGGCAGGGAGGTCTGGGTGAGTTGGGTACTTCCCACACACCAGCAGCAGATGCCATATAATATCTGCTGCTATGTTTGTCTTCCTTCCCATCATTTAGTGTGAATAAAGTAAATTTCCAGGCTGGAGCTCGTAATCTGGATAATGTTACTGGACAAACATAACACAAGAATGTCGGTTTAAATAAGGTCATCAGTATTTTCCGAGCATTTTTAATTTATGACGCCGTTTGATTTCAGCGAGTAAAGCGATTTCATTGTCATTGAGCCTGTGAGAATGCGTTTACCCCCAAACAGAAAATTATTCATAGGCAGTTTCCTTTGGTCTCAATTATTTTGGTTTCGTTTACAAAAGAAGAGGTTGACTGATGCAGTTAAAAGGCAAGGTCTGAGAGTCTGCAGAGAGCACATTTATAAAGCCCGAGCTTTTTTTTGTCAGCTTAGCAGAACACGTTTCGGCAAAATGAATTTTCAAACGCCAACACCCCGTTGCAATTGGAAAACCGACAGCTTGGGACAATAGAATATTACATTGTAGCTCACTTTTAATAAAGTACCAGGCTCGGTTTATTCATGTCATTGTGACCGTATCAGCGCAATCTACAAAACACAATCTTTCATAACAACTTTTACTCTACTGCTACTACTACTACTACTCTACTCCAGCTACTACTACTCTTACATACATGCAGTGCCAGCCCAATCTGGCATGTGTGACAGAGGCTCCTTAGAAACTACAGCTTTACAGCTGTGCAGTACATTGTAGTAGCCTGTTAGCTCTTTACACATCAGGGCTGACTATTAAGTCTGTAGCCACCTTCCTGTTGTAGTATTACGGCCCTGTTGAAGATGACTATCAAAATCTCTGCCCTGTCTCAAATGCCTAGCTATTGTATTCCAACTCTCTAAACTGACTCGAATTTGAAGTTTTTTTTTAAATGCTTGTTTTTTAACATGAATTTTTGCTATGTCCCAGACAAATATGCAAATAAATAAAAACATTTTTAAGAAAGGGCTTCAGCCTGCCTTTTTCATTTAATCACTTTTCTATTGTTCAAAACTGGATTAGCTGAATAATTTATTTAAATCATAGAAAACGATCGATCCAGATTTTCATGAGCTAGCTACTATGTGGTTGCCAGGTTTTGTGACTTAACCAGCCTATATGCCCTTGCAGTAAAAAGTCATTTAATTAAGAGAAGAAGAGGGGTGCAAATCAGATAAAAAAACAACTACAGTATCCAGAAACACACCATTTTTAAAGAATGTTTACATGTTATTCTTTACCGTTTCAGGTTTCATGATTGTACTTTCGAAAAGAGTTCAGTCATAACTGCCACTGTTCCCTGTCAAAAGCAAGCCGTCTTCAGAAATGCACAGTCAACTTTGCGACCGGGCGTGTCGCTGCACCATCCTGAAATACCTGTGAAAAGGCAAGGCCTCCCTGAGCTGAAACTGTGCTCTTCAGGGCCCTTAGAGAGCTGGAAGGAGGAACCAAACCAGCACACAGCCTACAATGAGAGCACCGGTACTGAAGACCCAACATGCTGAAGTAACTTTGAGCAAAGTGAGGAGACAAAAACTATTCACGAGTGGCATTTTGGCAAATAAATCAGGGTGCTGTCTGTAACCCCGTGGAGTGCATGTTACATTTTTTAAACGTTAAACAAATGGGGGAAATGGGTGATTTAACCTCTGAGACACGAGGAAGACAGAAGTTTTACAAGCAAATCTCTACATCTACTCCACACAGAGGGGGCCAAGACGCAGTGTGGAGTTTGCCATTCGTGCTCTGAATCCGTCGTTCTCTCTCACTTATGCATTCGATGCCATTTGTACAGGAATCGTCAAGACGTCGTTCCGATATCTACATTACGATCAACTGCGTGCACGTTTGTGCACACATAAGGAGCCTCGGTCATAACGATAGTCACGACTGAAAATGCGTGACATATGACAGGCGCATTAACTCGAGTGAATTAAGACTCGTTTCGGTCAAAGATCAATTCAGTCCAAAAGATATCGTAAAAAAATCAAATAAATAAAAAGCATAGGCTAAGATGTCATGCAAGGAAATACATACTGCAGGAGAACAATAAAGTATAATATATTCTCAATCACGAGACCAAAGGCTATGAGTAGCTTTCACTAAGACACACTAAAGTCTGGCCTTCGGCAGGTTTAATGCAATGGAGTAAATCAGCCCGGCTACGGCGGAACTGTGGATGGTTATTTCAACTCTCAAGAGTCACAGAAAAGCAGGAAATGAGCCCTCGTAAACTAGCATTTTATTTTGTTGCTCCCGCATTAAAGAGAAAATCTCCCTTTGCCAAATATGCAACTGTGTGCGCATGTTGGCTTCCGTTCCAAACAATCTCTTGATAAACTAAGCTTGTTGAAAAACATGCATTTAAGCTCCATAATTTTTGTGCTCAAACAGATTTTTTTTTTTCCTCCACAATGCAGGTTAGGCACGTTACTATTTGCTTTGTCTTGGGGGTCTATGGGGGTGGCAGTGGAGTATAATGGTTAGGGAGCTGGGCTTGTAATGCAAAGATTGCAGGGTAGATTCCCATTTGGGTACTTTGAGCAATATACCGAAGCTGAATTGGTTCAGTAAAATATCCAGCTGTATAAATGGATTGCATGTAAAGAAATGTAAAACTGTGCAAGTCGCTCTGGATAAGAGGGTCTGCTAAATGCCTATAGTGTTATGTAATGAACTCATCATTTTCCACAAATTGCTTAGTTTCAGTGTCTAGGTGGACACACTTTTGGCATTGAGGGCTTCACTGATGTCAGTTGTAGGTCTATCGGGAAATCAATTACAAATTGAGAAAGAATAATTTACCATACAGCACATTATAGAAAAAGAAAGCATTAGTTGTCTGAGAAGTGATCTGACTGACTGACTTAAATGTCCTTAAATAAATATGGAATATTCATTCTGTGTAACATGAATATCTGTTTCTGGCATTATGTGGCATTAAGAGATGTCACATTGTGTCTGCAAAAAGTGTTTAATTAAGAACAATTAACAGTTTCCCCTGCCATATGAAATGGTTGAAGGAGTTTGCGTAGTAAAGGCACAATAAGGATCGGGATAGTGTAATGCCCCATTGTTAGATGTAAAATGTTAAATTTGACAATGAGTTATTGTAAAATGTATCTAAGATGTACCAAGAGAAGTCCATTTCTAGGGTGAGACTGGAGATTTTGCTTGCGCTACCAAATTTTTGGTAGTGCAAGCACTACTAGGAAAAATATTTAGTCCTGGTACAGCAGTTTTAAGCAGGTGTGTAGGTGTGGCTACTGCATATGCACTATTATGTGTGCAGAAGTGCAGTCTGTGCAGTAAACTATATCTGTGAGTGCACTTCAGGTTTCATTTTCTATATCTGTGAGTGCACTTCCTGCTTCATTTTCTATATCTGAGTGCACTTCCTGTTTCATTTCCTATATCTGTGAGTGCACTTCCTGTTTCATTTCCTATATCTGTGAGTGCACTTCCTGTTTCATTTTCTATATCTGTGAATGTACTTCCTGTTTCAGTTTTGAAAGCAAACGTCCATTTTTTTCTTATGAATGGAAAAGGGCTCAGGAATCGTGTGCTCCTGAATAGAATCACAGCATAATCTGAATGATTTGCAACAACTAATGTTCTCCCCATCATCCTTACAGGCCTGGATGAATTTTACAACAAAAATCCAGAGAGCACATTTGGAGACAATACAAGCAACTTGATTTCTCTTCATAAGCGATGTGTCTTCCTAGATACTGGGAATGGAGGTGGTGCTAAACCTTTTTTTGCTATTTTGAGGCTACAATTGTGTATTTTGAGGCTACAATTCACACATTCATTTTGGACCAAGAAACTCAATATATAATAGCAACGGGCTTTGTTGGGGAATGGCAGACAGTAGTTTAGTAGCATACCATATGACAAATACGCTCAAACAAGGAACTGTGTAGCCAGTATGCACACTAGCACACGGCTAAGGCACCTAACCGAACACCACGAAGACTGCTCCGTAAATATCCGATACCAACTTCCCCTGTCAGCAACACGCAGGGCGTTCCACAGCCACTACAGTGAGGACAAACGGCCGTATCGTTCTGAGGCCTGGTCTGACCGCCGCGACGTGCGATTCGTACCCTTGCGCGTCACGCAGGGCCCGACGCAGCCGAGAGGCCGATGTCCAGTGGCCAGCGTGGGGGGCGCTGATCGAGGGTGTCTCGTCCGTGGCCGGGCGTGGCCGAGCCGGTCAATCTGCCCTTGAGTGACCCGACGGCAAATCCCGCCGCGGTGAGGCCCGGCCGCCGGCGCTGATGAGGCCAAATTCAGTTTCGCCGTGTAACCAGGGGAGCGCCCATGAGGGAGGGGGAGGGGGGGGGGGGCAGCGGTGGGGAGACAGCGGCAGGGAGGAGGGAGAGAGAGCAGGTCCAGACAGCAGCATCCACACACCATTAATCAGTCTCAGGGCGTCACCAAGCAGTGGCAACAACAACAACAACAACAAAAAAAAGCCCAAATATAAAACACCAAGCTGCATTAGACCCCAGCGCAGACTGCAATTATTTAGACCGGGAGATACTGTCACACTTACTCCTTGTCTTTATTGCCGGGATAAAATAAAAGCGGGACTAGAGAGCTACTGGATCGCAGGCTCCGCGCGCTATAAAACCAGCTATAACATCAGCTATAAAAATAAAAGGATGAGCAAAGATGGGCAGTGTGTCAGAATGACACGAGGGGAGTGATGTGTGGCGGAACATCGGGCTACCGCCGAACGCCGCGAGCCCGGAAGAACGGACCGTGCCCTTACCCGTGAGCCGCTTCTGCGGGCCGTCGGTAAAAACGAGCTCTCTTTCATTCTAAGCGAATGACAGAATGAGAGACTACTATATTCTCCAACACAGTGCTTTCGAACATCGATTTTCCTCAGCGTTCATTTAGAGCATGATTCCGTAGCGATAGCGGTCTGGGTCAGCTTGCCGTAGTGGGCCGGGCATTAATGTTTCATGTCCCCCTAAACACAAATGTTACAGCATTTGTAACACTTACAACAATACGTTTTAAATGTAATCTCCAGCAGAGGCAAGAACAGATCGGGAGAAGTTTCATAGGCATACAGACCATCCTGTGCCATTTAACACTGGAGGCAGAGAAGGAACGTAACAAAATTCGATAAAAATACAATGACGCAGACATTTTGATGATGACAGGTCTTTCGTTGATGAATGATGAGCCTCATCCTGCATCCTGACTACCAGGACCACAGTCACACCACACACAAACATAGTATACTCTGATCAATACCACACAAACATGGTATAGTTTCATCAACACCACACACAAACATGGTATAGTCTGATCAACACCACACAAACATAGTATAGTCTGATCAACACCACACAAACATAGTATAGTTTGATCAACACCACACAAACATGGTAGTTTCATCAACACCACACACAAACATAGTATAGTTTGATCAACACCACACACAAACATGGTATACTCTGATCAACACCACACAAACATGGTATAATTGGACCACCTGCCAGGTGCACATACTATAACTGACCTTGTTTACACAAAATAATGTCATTGTAAATGAGTTCCCTTTTAACTTGAGTTTTCCAGTAAAACCAAAAATCTCAAAAGATCTCAAAGACACTTATTCATACAGCTTGTGAGGAATACCCTTGGGGGTTTTGGGGGTTCCATTAAGAATGATTGTAATTATTGTACATAACCCCCTTTGCCTACATACTACTCCTAACATGCATCTAAGGACAAGAGCGCTTTGCATACGTAGCATTACTGCTGTCCTCAGAAACAGTTTCCCTCACAATTACACAATGAAAAAGCCAAACCAGGCAACAACTGCATTCACTTCAGGCCCACCTAATTCATGTAAATGCGGTCTCAAAACAAAAGAGGTGGCAGACTACCACAGGAAGCCTTTTTATGCCAATATCATCCCTAGAGAGGATAGTAAACACTCAGCAGACAGTGGGAAGAGCTTCCTCCTACCACTCCCACCGACCGAAGCGTTCTGTGGACAGGTGCAAGGGACCAGGCCCTGGGCTCATCCCGAAGCACGGGAAGAGGGAAATGAAGATTGAAAACAGCAACAAAACGTACATTCTTTCTCATCCTATCATTGCATTCCAGTCACCGGCGTGACCAATGTATGACTGACGCTACAGCAGCCTTCGCACACCTTCATTCAGCTCATTCACATCCTGGAACGTGAATGTGGATCTGATCTCTCTCAATGAATGTGGCTTGATCTCCTCACTTGTCCGCAACGACGGCTTTGTGACTCTTATTGCCATCTCCGGGTTGAAGACCTCGCCGTGCGGACAGCCGGGGGGAGAAACAACCACAACTCCCCGCGCCGCAAAGGAATAAAGAGAAAACCACAAGCGTTTCCTAGACGGAAGGCCATCATTCTGCTCCGCGCGGCTCCCAACGCGCACTTAAGAATGCATATAAAACCTGCATCAGCCGTATAATGGGAGATGGGTTTATGGCAGCACTTAGAACATTATGAACGGCCAGACACTCCAGAGGGACGTCTTATCGTCGGAAATATTCAAACGCTAAAACGTCCTGGAATTCGAAACAACGGCACGACGCGCTGAACCGAAAAAGGGGGAAAAAACGCAATCCGGCGGCCTACGATGCGGGCTTTGATCAGAGCGATACCGAGATAAGGACTTCACAGCGAAGGGAGTCACGTACTGTGAATACAGTTTAGCGCAAGTCAAGAAATCTCCAGGCACAGAAAGCCCTTACCCTCGTTCTTTGGTTTTGATTAGCTACGCAAAATGCCCGGTGGTACGCCCATTTCATTCATGCAGCTTGCGCAGGGCTAACTGAGGAGAGAAGCCAAAGTTACTCTCAGGTACGGACTAGTCCCTCCTCGCTAGCAGAGACCGCTGGCACACAGAGCGAGAGCGTGGAGTGGCCTGCCCTGAAACCAGAAGGGGAAATGACAGCTTCCGAATGAATGCTGAGGGATGAAGTCTTCATTCAGGTCTGGGAGCTCAGAGAAAGTAATCTAATCTAGAGGCATAACCAGCTGAAACTCCGTTCTTATTTGTTTCTCGAGAAAGATGCTTCTCGGAGCCAAGCTCCATCCTCCCCTCTCGCAAATCCAAATATATTACAGAAATTGGCAGTGTAGACACTTGTACATGGGAGTAATTATTTTCTTAATCGTCCGTCCAGGCTTTGCAGAAAATAGCTACATTACCACAAAATATGTAAACATAATGTGGTCTGCAACCAGAAGCTATGAAGCTCCATATTCTGCATATTCTAATGCCAAGAACTATTGTTAAAAGGCATAGGATTTCCACAGAGCTTTACTTAGCCGACACATTTTTTCCAATAATCAATATTTCTTGTTAGTCTTACAACAGAAAATCCTATGAGTTGGTATTCCTCAAAACGTGAGTTTATTGACATTTTCTGGTTAAACCACAGACAATCTAGCATGTTTTCAAAGTGAAGTAAAGACCCACTTCAGCTGGTCTCTCATGCAGAGCATTTCAAACTAAATATAACGTTCAGGCCATCAGGCAGAACACTGTGCTAAGACACAGGCCATCAGGAAGAACACTGTGCTAACACACAGGCCATCAGGCAGAACAGGCCATCAGGCAGAACACTGTGCTAATACACAGGCCATCAGGCAGAACACTGTGCTAATACACAGGCCATCGGGCAAAACAGTGTGCTAACACACAAGCCATCAGGCAGAACAGTGTGCTAATACACAGGCCATCGGGCAGAACAGTGTGCTAACACACAAGCCATCAGGCAGAACAGTGTGCTAAGTGCTAATACAGAACAGGCCATCGGGCAGAACACTGTGCTAATACACAGGCCATCAGGCAGAACACTGTGCTAACACACAGGCCATCAGGCAGAACACTGTGCTAATACACAGGCCATCGGGCAGAACAGTGTGCTAACACACAGGCCATCAGGCAGAACACTGTGCTAATACACAGGCCATCAGGCAGAACACTGTGCTAAGACACAGGCCATCAGGCAGAACACTGTGCTAATACACAGGCCATCAGGAAGAACACAGTTATAATGCTCATTATCTGACCGGCAGTTTCATTGCATTTAAAAAACTACGGTCAGTTGCTGCCAGATAGCGTAGCAGTCTAATGCACCCGTATTTGGCTGGTCATGTATGAGTGTGAGCTGCCTGTCAGGGACACGGTTCAAAACCTGTCTCTGCCAGACCGTCCCTGGCCGTTAGCCCCGATCCGTGGGGAGGGGGGGAGGGTGGTCGGCACAAACTCGCTGTGAAGCAGGTAAGGATGTCTCCAGAAAGGGGGTCGGTGAGTTCCGTCTCAAAGGAGGATGATCATCGTCGGCCTCGGAGAGTAGCTTGGGGGGCGAGTTCTTGCGGGAGGGTTAATCGAAATAAATATAGGGTATAACTTGCTTCCAAATTGGGGAGAAAAAGGGGGGAAATTCAGACACAACATCTATTGTTTAAAAACTATGGTCAGTCTCGATGAATGAACCGTATGCAAAGTCCAGTCAACAGAAGAGAGGAATTTCCATAAATGCGGTCTGGACCAGTGTTGTTCATTGTACCAGTCTTTACTAACTCATAACAATGAGTGATCATTTGCCATGGCTGGTTAAAGGTCAACACTGACAACTTCCACCTGGATGAGGAAAACATCAACTTCCCAGCATTAAAACCCAACCACTAGGAGCAGAGACTAAACAAAATGACGAAGTACAACAAGGCAGATATACTATTCAGATGAACAATTCCATCACTAAATATAAAACGTGCACTTCATCTGCATCGCCATGGTTGCTGGCCATGTGTCTTTTCAGTGTCCCTATAAAAGGTTACAGTCCGTTCAACAAAACACCAGCGTTCGTTGCCATGCTCTCGTTCATTACGGCCAGGCCTGTGAGCTAAACACCTCCACAAAGCGGTGCCAACTTGTGACACAAAGACGTTTAACTCAAGTCCTTTTCTACTCATTCCTTTCTGCCAGTCTCTTGGGCAGGAGTGCATACTCCGCACTTGTAAAACGTGGGCCCACGAGACAAAGCGCCGCGTTAGTCGCATCAAGCGGGCTTGGCACGTTGGCCAAAGATCAAGTGTCTCAAATGTTGACTGGCATTGGTCACAAACAGACAGGACGCAACAGGATCATAAACAGCCAAACCTGGACGACTGATATCACCTTCTCCACCCGATTCATGGCATGCCGAACAGCCTACTACAACCAGTTAATAATGTTTTAGTAAAATGTTTGGCACTATAAATGTTAAATGTGTTTTACATCCAGCGAGGCAGAACAACAATAACACGGTCGATGACTTTCATGAAGCAAAGCTCATATTTTATGGCAATTCCAAAACAGCGCGCCCTTAGCTGCCATACGTTTTCTGGTTTACACCTGAATTTTCTGGTTTACACCTGAATTCCCAAATGCTTCAGACATAAACACACAAAATGGGTTTTTCTGTAACTGCCGTTTTTTCCACAACACAGAGCTTATTTCGGTATTCCATTATGATCTTAAAATCGCCTCCTTATAATATATCTTGTTTATTGTGTCTGCTAGACTGAAATATATAATAATAGTCACGATTATAGGCTAGTTGTACTAATAATATTTAGTATATAGTAACAAACCGTTTTCAAATGACAGTTCAATGCATTATTTCAATAAAGATACAATGTCGCAGAGCAAAATATTATGTCGGCGTGCGTTACCTAGGTCACACACTCCTAGAACGACGTCTTAATGGCCTACACAGACTGCTTCCCATTCCTTAAGAATAACAAAATGTACATATAAAATATCTCTCCTTCCATATCTACAGCATCACAACATTGTACAAAACCCCGATCGCCATGTAATTTAAACTCGGAGTGGCGGGCCTACGAGTCTGTGTAATGTCGTATTTGCATCCCAAGAGGGTATTATGCATCCTAGACTGAAAAGTGCCGGCTAGTGTGTAGCTCACCAGCCATAAACAGGGAAATGCAATAACAATAATGGCTGACACTGACAGGAATTTGAAGCATCGTGTGGTGGTTTGTCTAATATCCCTCCTTGTTAGCCATTAATGTTTATGGGAGAGAAATAGGAAACGACGGAGGCGACATTGTTTCATTAGCGTTATTTACAATACAGCAAGCCAAACAAACAAGGGCTTTTGTTCCAAGGGGTGGGGTGTCATTGTCTGTTGCATAAAACATAACAGGCTGCAATAAACCCTCGTCGGAAATACACACGCAAATATGAGAAACGGCGTTGTTGTGAAGAAAAAGCAATGAAAATAGTGGGGGTACTGTAAATGGTACTTCATCACGTTTCACGAACATGCCAGCTAATGACAAAAAAAAAAGGCATGCCGCCAGAAGCTAACGTTACCGAGATATTAGCTAGCAAGGTATATCACCCTTACATTTACACGAAATGCATGAAATGTGTTGGAACCGTGAATGCAATCCCGGGGAATGCCCAGAATGATACATATATATATTTATTAGGCTATGTATATATTTTTTAATCTGGAAAAATATTTGAATTAGACAGAAAGGAAAGGGGACTCTACAGCCACGCACTAGGCCAGAGGCAGAAAACTCCAGCTCCTCTTCCTCCCCGTTGCTCCTGTCTCTCTCAGCCTCCTCGTTGCAGCATCTAGCCATGCACTTAGCCTCCCATCCTAGCACTGTATGCATTAGAGCCAGAGCCTCGTCGGGCGACTGTGCCCGCCCGCCATCAGGGTGCAACAACCGCAGACGCTGAACAAACACGGCATTTCTTCAACGAACAACACAACGATCTTTGCACCCGATATACGCAATATCATTATAATCGTTATTCCGTTATTATGTAGCTAGCATTACCTGAAGCGGGCAGTGATGGGGAGACCAGTGGGTTTCCCCCCTCGCCTCGGCAGCCTTCCTGTGTGTGCTCGCGCCGTCTCTACGCGACAGTAAATGAATAAGAAAAGCCCGGCAACTGGGGGGGGGAGGAAGAAAAAAATAAATAAAGCACAAGAAAAACCGTGTCGATGCCGCCTATGCTGCTTCGAATGGCGAGGAGTTGTACTAAATGCACAATAAATGGTCAAGATTCGCGGCAGCAGCTCCACCTAGCCCCTAGCACAGCCGCTGCGCTTTCTGCCGCTACGGCTTGTTGTTGACTTTCAGGAAAGCTCGTGACGTCACGCCCAGCCACTTCTCGGACGGCTTCCCCTCTCTCTCTCTCGCTCTCTCTCTCTCTCTCTCACTCTCTCTCTCTCTCTCTCTCCCTCTGTCTCTCCGTCTATCGCTCGCCAGGCTCGGTCGGTCCCTTCGTCTGTCTCTCCTATCCACAGCGTCTCTCCCCGCACTCTCATCCCTGCTTCTCTCTCCCCGCTGAGACAACACTCGCGAGAGTCGGGGTGCACTGGGTGTTAGCGGAGAGGAGAGAAGAGATGCATAATTGGTTTGCGGTGCTTCTGCGTATTCGTCCGGGAAGTGGTGCTAAAATAAGGCGCAGGCCAAAAAATGTCCGAAAATAAATGGTTTGAGCATAACTGGGGTAAAATACTATGTTTGTACGCGTGCACGTTCGACGTCAGAGGAATCTTAAATGTCCTCTGGAGCTCGTGCTGCACTCTGCCATAATGCCTCTTACATAATTACACACGCGCGCATCCCTCGCTGTGCTCATGCGAAAGCCTACCGTTTCCCAATCGTGGCTCTCTTGATTTGAGGCCGAATCATCAAGTGTGTGTGCAATGTGATATTGCATTTGTGTGACAATGTGATATTGCATTTGTGTGACAATGTGATATTGCAATTTCACAATTTCGTGTTGCACATACAAATCTACTTTAAATATTAAAAGTGGCAATAGTCATGTAATTTTTATGCATAAGGAAAATCAGACTAGTGCTGCACCAAACAAACTCTAATGAAGCATTAAACATCAAACACAACATGTTCGTTCCCCATGAATTAGATTTTGTTTGTCTAAGTAGCCAAGATGTAATATTTTGTACCTCTTTAACTTGTGGTGTCAAACGCCAAGGTAGGTACATGATGTATGCTTTTGTTTTAGGATTAAGATTATTATATGCATCCATGGTCAAGCAAGATAACGTAGCTTTTAACACTGGGGGCAGCAACCAATGTTCAACAATTGAAACCTACGCCTTTGGTTAAACTTGATTAAACTTGGCAGGGTTGTATAGGGAAATCATAATGACCAATCAGATTGTTTGTCTTTTCCCCAACCCGCTATCAAGCCCCAAATGTTGAAAACAATTGATCCAGACATAGAAAAGCACACCCGCTGCCTGTGAAGGATGAGTAGATTAAATTGAAATACAAATTTAAACGGAGCCTGAAACTGAGATTTTGATTGCTGCATTTTATATAAATGTGTATCACCTTCATCATACCTTGCAGAAATGTGAATTACATTAACTGAATCTAATATGAGTGTGACGTACTGTCACCAT
Organism: Aldrovandia affinis; assembly: GCA_029706075.1. Classification (NCBI taxonomy): domain Eukaryota; kingdom Metazoa; phylum Chordata; class Actinopteri; order Notacanthiformes; family Halosauridae; genus Aldrovandia; species Aldrovandia affinis. Next base: position 1,469,682 of record JAINUG010000213.1, read on the forward strand.
ACCTTGTAGAAAAATGTATGACCTTTACAGTATGCTACAGAATTGTGAGTTCCCTCAACTGTTTCTCACTGAATCCAGACCTGATTTTAATAACTCTTCCCTGTCTTTGACACGTGAGCCTTCAAATGGCGTCAGTCCTTCCTTAATCATAATCATAGCAGTTTAAAAACAAGAATTGTCCTCTGAGCATGCTCAGCCAGAGGAACGAGGCTTTGTGATTGGCCGGTGTCATCGTATGGCCAACCTTGCCTCACTGGCGTTTCCATTCCAACCATAAAGCTTAGAGAAGATAAATAGCAAATGGAGATGGGTTTCCCCACACTCTTGCCCCCATCAGCCTCCCAGCTCAATCCTGGCTCCTCGCGTTAGGGCATCATAATCAAGGTAAAGTTGCTGATGTCAGAATATAAGCGGCTCCTCATCTCTGTAACTCCTCCCCCTTGCAGCTTAAACAGGGATCTGGGGACGGACTTCCTGGTTTCCCTTAACTGACCTTAATGGTTTCAGAACCACACTTACCATTGACATGTTATTCATTTTGCTAAAGTAGCCCATTTAAATCCAAGTAAATTCAATCTCAGTAAGAATGAGATGCATTTAACCAGGTATTAGCCAGAAAGTTATTTTCATACAGGTGCTATGAGCTGCTAACCCCAAGGTAGGCTGTTTTACATGTAATATTTGACATACAGCATAAACACTGTAACAACATACATTTTATTCCAGATATATGCTTTTACAAGATATACATTTATAAACACTGGTTAATATACCACAACGGAAATAATAAATAATTTCTTCATTGATTTGTGCCACCCTAGTTGAGTGAGTATTTTCTTGTAAGAACTTCCATTTCATTTTCCACAACATTAAATTGAATCTGGCCAAAAATAATTCAGATTTGAGATTCCTAAGACTTTGTGGATGTAATAAATAAAAACTATATAATGGTGCAACAATGGTCCAACAATTGACTATAATGTTTTTGATAATCATTCTTAATGCACAGTGTCATATATAGTACCTTCAAAATGATCCACACCCTTGAGAAATATTAGCAAAGAAGGCTGTATGCAATAAATAATACAGGTAATTAACTATATTTGTTGCTCAAAAAAAGGACAATTATATTTTTTATGCTAAAAAATCTGAGAAAAGGATTTTCTTTAACAAGTAGTATTTTTTCCCCAAAAAGATGTCACAATTTCTCTGAGCAATTGTATTAGTAATAAAAGAGTATATTGTTATTATATATTATTGCTCATTACTTGTATCGTTTATTTTATGCAGCCTTCTTTGCTCATCTTTATGAACAGTGTGAATAATTTTGGAGGGTACTGTATATGTATATATACAGTATATATATATCATAGTTAGGATCAAGTTTAAAAATGCTGAGCAGGCCCAGTTGCCCATTATTTTGGCTAACATGGCTAGAAGAATAAATCTCAGTGAGGTGATTGTTGGAGTTTCAGTAATGAAGGCTGCTCAACTTGTTTCACAATGTTTCACAATGAACAGTGGTAAGGTGATGTTGGCATGGAAGCTATCCATGGAAAAGACATCATCAACGAGGGGCAACTGTGGTCGAGAGCTCATTCTCCTCAACTGTGATGACCATGCAATGGTTCAAGATACAAAACAGACGAGCAACTCTGAATCAGTTGACTGCAAATATCAATCTACATTTTACATTACATTTTAAGCATTTAGCAGATGCTCTTATCCAGAGCGACTTACAAGATGTGCATTAATGCATGGTATGATCAATCATTGTTCACGCAAGAGATCAATGCAGTAATAAAGCGATAGTCATCGTTGTTGGCAGCTGGATACCATACCTGTCACACCGGGAAGGAAAAGGTTTTTTTGAATTATTTTATTTATTTATTTATTTTTAGAGGAAGTTTTAAACAAGTATACATATACAAAAAACAGTATAAACATGTAGGCAGTGGTGATGACAATTGGCTAGATTCAGTGGTAGTGGAGTCTGAAATGGTGGGTTTTGAGTTTCTTGCGGAAGATTGCAAGTGATTCCGCGGTCCTGACCGAGTGTGGAAGATCATTCCACCACCAAGGGGTCAGGACAGAGAAAAGGTGAGACCACGAGGAGTGGCTGCCAGGCACCCGGAGGGATGGGACAGTCAGTTTGCTAGAGGAGGCAGAGCGGAGGGGTCTGACTGGGATGTAGGGTGTGATGAGTGTCTGGAGATAAGGGGGAGCAGTTCCTCTAGCCGCTTGATAAGCTAGCACCAGTGATTTGAATTTAATGTGTGCTGCGATGGGGAGCCAGTGCAGAGAGGAGAGTAGAGGGGTGATGTGCGTCAACTTAGGTTAATTGAACACCAGACTACCGTAGCATTCCAGTGGCAGTGGCTTGATGGCACAGGGCGTTAAGCCTGCCAGCAAGGAATTGCAGTAGTCCAGACGTGAGATTATCAGAGCCTGGACCAGGAATTGAGTGGCCTCTTGGGTGAGGAACAGTCAGATCCTCTGGATGTTATGGAGGGGGAATTGGCAGGTCTGGGTGATTGCTGCGATGTGGCCCGAGAAGCACAGCTGGTCGTCCAGGGTCACTCCAAGACTCCTGGCAGACTGGGACAGAGACACTATGGAGCATTGTGGAGCAATCAATCATTGGGGAGCCCTTCGCTGGGAGGAAGAGCAGCTCTCTCTTCCCCAGGTTCAGCTTCAGGTGGTGGGTGGACATCCAGGCAGAGTGTCATCAACAGTTGAGTGTCATCAGCATAACAGTGATAAGAAAAACCATGAGCAGAGATGACAGAACCAAATGTGTGAATCTAAGGTGTGAAGGCAGTTTTATCAAGACCAGTCCATCAATATCTTCACAGAGAGGGATACTATGGTCAGGTTTCAGTGCATAAACCCCTTATTACACCTAAAAATGCACGTTTGCGAGTAAAGTGGTGCAAAGAACACAGGCAGTACTCTACAACTTCCGGAGCGCCGTAGGAATGGCTGCTTCGCCGCTAGCTCCCGAGCTAACACGCAGTTTTTTGTTTCTTACTTTTTTTATAGTACTTATTTTTATTCAAAAAGTTAGCAGCCTTATCACCTATGACAGACGTACACTTCTGGAGATTGGATCGGCAATCGCTCGCCGCACACCGGAGTTTTTCAACTCTTTTGACTCGGACTCAGGAGCCTTTGTTGGATTAACCCCGTCCATTTTGGGAGCGATCTCACGCAAGCGACGCCGCCGGAGGAGAGGGAAGCGAGCCGGCGTGCTGGTCAGGCTGAGACGCAGAGCCAATCGTCCTCCATTACCCTCCATTTTACTGGCTAATGTACAGTCTTTGGACAATAAGCTGTGCGAGCTACAGGCTCGTATTCAATTCCACCGTGAAACAAGGGACAATTGTATCATCTGCTTAACGGAGACCTGGATGAAGGAGGGGATTACCGACACAGCCATTGAGCCCACGGGTTTTTCAGAACAAAAGACTCTCTCCGGTAAGGATCGCGGAGGGGGGGTATGTATTATGATCAACAGGTCTTGGTGTAACCCAAGTTGTGTGCATACTCTGAAGTCGTTCTGTTCCCCGGACCTGGAGTATCTGATGTTAATGTGCCGACCATTTTGGCTACCTCGGGAGTTTACAGCGGTTATCGTGACTGTTGTTTACGTCCCGCCACAAGCCAATACGGACATTGCATTGAAGGAACTCTACGGGGTAATTAGCGTGCAGGAGTCGGCTCACCCGGAGGCTGCTTTTATTGTGGCGGGGACTTCAACAAGGCGAACTTGAAGAAAGTTTTCCCGAAGTTTTACCAACACATAACAGGCAAGACCCGTGGTGAGAAGACGCTGGATCACTGCTACACCCCCTTCGGGGTGGCTACAAGGCCCTCCTCCGCCCACCGTTTGGCAAATCAGACCACCGCTCTATCCAGCTACTCCCGCTTACAGGCAGAGACTGAAGCAGCAACCAATCGCTGCGCGAGAGGTTCAACGCTGGTCGGACAAATCGGAATCCATGCTGCAGGACTGTTTTGAACACACCGACTGGTCCATGTTCAAGGACGCCTCGGACAACAACATCAGTGAGTACGCGTCCACAGTCGGTGGGTTTATCAAGAAGTGCATGGATGACGTTGTTCCTACTAAATCGGTTCGGATGTACCCAAATCAGAAACCGTGGATTAACGGGGATGTTCGCGCTGCACTGCATACGCGCGACGCCGCCTTCAACTGCGGAAGTATGGAGGAGTATAGAAGAGCCCGCTATGACCTCCGCAGGACCATCAACACTGCCAAGCGAGAGTATAGGAGCAGAGTGGAGGAGAAATTTCAGAATCAAGACGTGAGGGGTATGTGGAAGGGGCTACAGACAATCACGGACTTCAGAGGGAGAACCAGCTGTGTAGAGAACTCCTCTACCTCCCTCCCAGCAGAGCTGAACACATTCTTTGCTCGGTTCGATGTGAACGGCAGCCCACCGGAGTCAGCGCTGCCTGGGAGCCCAGCCTGCTGAGCATCTCAGAGGCCGATGTGCGCAGAGCCTTCAAGCAGGTGAACATCCGCAAGGCAGCAGGCCCCGACGGCATCCCGGGGCGCGTCCTCAGAGCATGCGCTGACCAGCTGGCAGGGGTGTTTGCAGACATCTTCAACCTCTCCCTGTCCCAGGCTGTTGTTCCCGCGGACTTCAAGATGTCCACCATTGTGCCTGTCCCCAAACACCCCAAGGTAACGTGTCTGAACGACTGGAGGCCCGTAGCCCTCACCTCGATTGTCAGTAAATGCTTCGAGAGGTTGGTTAAGGTCTTCATTTGTTCCATGTTGCCTGACACACTGGACCCATGGCAATTTGCATATCGCCAGAACAGATCCACTGACGACGCAATTGCCGTGGCACTTCACACCGCCCTTTCTCACCTGGAGAGCAGGAACTCTTATGTGCGTATGCTGTTTGTGGACTATAGCTCAGCGTTCAACACAATAGTTCCTGCCAAGCTCGACACCAAGCTCCGGGGTCTAGGCCTGCACTCCACCATGTGCAGCTGGATACTGGACTTCCTGTCGGGCCGCCGCCAGGTGGTGAGGATGGGCAGCACTACCTCAGAGCCACTGACCCTCAACACAGGAGCCCCCCCAGGGATGCGTGTTGAGCCCTCTCCTCTACTCCCTGTACACCCACGATTGCATGGCCATGCATAGCTCCAACGTCATCATCAAGTTTGCTGATGACACGACGGTGCTGGGACTGATCTCCGATGACGACGAGACAGCCTACAGAGAGGAGGTTGGATCACTGACACAGTGGTGCCAGGAGAACAACCTCACCCTCAACACCCAGAAGACCAAGGAGCTGATCGTGGACTACAGGAGGCAGAGAGGAGAGCACGCCCCCATCTCCATAGACGGGGTTGCAGTAGAGAGGGTCAGCAGCTTCAAGTTCCTCGGAGTGCATATCTCCGAGGACCTCAAATGGACCACACACACCACACACGTGGTGAAAAGGGCCCAACAACGCCTGTACTTCCTCAGACGTCTGAGGAAATTCAACATGTGCCGCCGTATCCTCCGTACATTCTACACGGGTACGATTGAGAGTGTTCTCTCAGGATGCATCACCGTCTGGTATGGGAACTGCACCGTACTTGAGCGCAGAGCACTACAGAGGGTCGTGCGAACGGCCCAGGGCATCGTGGGGGGGAGCTTCCCTCCCTCCAGGACATTTACACCAGGCGGTGCGTGGCAAAGGCCAAACGCATAATCAAAGACAGTTACCACCCCTGCCACAAACTGTATTCCACTTTACCGTCAGGCAGAAGATACCGCAGTATCAAGTGCCGCACAAACAGACTCAGGGACAGCTTCCATAGTCAGGCCATCAGGCTGCTAAATAGGAGCTGATCCTCGCACTCTGCACACACCCAATTGTATTTGCAATTGGTTTGTAATTTGCACCTTCATACCTATTTGCACTATTCTGTATTGTATTTTTCTGTATTGTATTTTTTATTCTGTATTGTATTTTTCCCGTATGTTTGTATTTTTAAAATATTATTGCAAAGTCTATTATAACTGGTACTCACTTGCCCAGTTATATCGGTTTACATAGGTACATTTTTGCACTGTTTCCAGCTAAAATTTTTTATCTTCGCTTTAATTTTTAATTATGTTTATGTATACTTATAGTTTAATTTGCTGCACCGTTTTTAACTATTTTATTTATGGTCTACTTATAGTTTAAAAAATATATAGTCCTACTGCTGTTTGCTGTCGGGAGTTTTCTGGCACAAGAATTTCACTCACCGTGTTATACTTGTATATATCTGTGACTGACAATAAAAAACCTTGAACCTTGAACCTTGAACTCAGCAATGGATAGCATGACAACAATCAAATCAAATCAAATCAAATTTATTTGTATAGCGCTTTTCACAATAGAATTGTCACAAAACACTTAACAGAGGGGGAACCCAGGCCTAGACCCCCCCAAAAGCAAGCCTAAAGGCAACAGTGGCAAGGAAAAACTCCCTTGGTAGGGAGAAACCTTGGGAGGAACCAGACTAAAAAGGGGGCTTTTGGCCAGCACAGGGTATGTCCAAAAAAGACCATGTCATGGTCAGTCCAAGGTGGCTCAGGGCTGAAAGACTTTGCCCCTCCTGAGTTAGGTGGTTTACATTTACAATGTAAACCATATGCCATCTCAGTCATCAGATCTCGACACAATTGAACACTTATGGGAGATTCTGGAGCATTGCCTGAGACAGCATTTTCCACCACCATCAACAAAACAAACACCAAAGGAGTTTCTCATGGAAGAATGGTGTTGCATCCCTCTAACAGACACTTGTAGAATCTATGGCAAGGCACATTGAAGCTGTTCTGGTGGCTCATGGTGGCCCAACACTCTATTAAGACACTATATGTTGGTGTATTTGTTGGTCATATACTTACTGTATATACGGTCAAATAGGCAAATCAGTAATTGACAATCAGCATATTGATTACATTTGTATTTCATTAAAATTTTAATTTCATTACCATTTTGACATACCTAACGTTAAGCTGATGCAGAGTTGCTAACTTAGCTATCTAGCTACAGCAGCAGCTTCATTTCATGACTAGCTGATATACAACTAGCTGCATAATGGATCTGATGAAGTGCTATGCTTACGGCTGAAGCTAGAGGCCATGATACAGCAAAACTACTGGATGCCAGAGTTTGTGTGCACATAGCTTTAATTTACACTGCGGGAGATTTTCGTGTCAGTATCAGTCCAAAAACTTTTTTTGCACATAGCAAACTTGTTGTTTAAGAGATAGGGATTTGTTGTTGTACTTGTTGTTGCTGCTCTCCAGCAATGAATGACAAGCAAGGGCTTATTTATTTACTTAGCTAGCTAGCTTCCTATGTCTATTCCCTTTGTTTTCGCATGTGATTTAAATGCTAATCCAATATTTACTTAGGGTTAGGGCAGCTAGATAGATACCAGAACTATATTCATGTGGCAAATGTGTACATTATGATTTTAGTTTTGTACTTGATAAAAAGTTTTGAATGCCAGGTTTGAATGATGGAAAGATGGGATTTATTAATGCGACAGAGCTGACAGAATTGTTCCCATTATGTAATTTACAGTTTCTTGTGTTTTGTTCTGTTTTATTATTTGCTATTTTGCTGTATTGAGTGGATATATTGTAATGCGATTGTGCATATATTTTGTTTTGTTTGTTTTGAATTTTTTATACTTTTTTTTTTCCCCTCTGTAGTGTATTGGGGACAGGTGTTGGAAATTAGCTTTTGGTTATAAACACTTAATGCAATGCATCTGATGCTTGTTCTTTAACATTGTAACAATGCTTTTGCTATGTCCCTGACAAATAAATAAATAAAAAGAAATGTTTTAAAGTGGCATTTTATTTTAAAATATGCTTGCTTTTTAATTGTATCCTTGGTATAAGAGATATAAACCACTCCATGCCAGTGCATATACAAGGATATATGGCACTTCACTGGTGGTTAACAACCCAGGACTGCGATCACCACCGCTGTCCTGCCATATATTCTTATATACGCATGGCATGTCACGGTTGGAACTCAGCAGGGCAGCACATTACAAGAGATCTAAGATCTGCACACACCTGTCCTTCTTTAAAACATAGCTAGCTAGCAAGTGGGCACATACAAGTAGTGAACAAAAAATTTAAAATGTAAACACAACAGCGTTCCAACAGTGAAGGGTTCTGGTAGTTCTGTAATGGTGTGGAGCTCATTTTCCTGGCGTGCTATGGGTGCACACATTCCCTAAGAAGGCAAGGTCGATATCAATCGAGCGATCATCTTCACCCCACGCTAAACCATTTCTTTTCTTCAAGATGACAATGCCCCTGTCCCCAGGGCACAAACAGTCGCCCAGTGGTTTGAGAAGGATGACACACTATTCATATGTCATGGCCTTCTCAGTCACCCGATCTGAAACCAACGGAGAATTTATGGGATGTTCCGGAACGACACCTGAGAAAGCGTCCACTTCCATCAACTAAACATGAGTTGATTCATTGACTCATTCACTCTTCTTTCTTGTGGAAGAGTGGTGTCCAGTTCCTCCTGCAGAATTTTAGACTCCATGGTGCATTCAGGCCATACTGGCCACATGCGGTGGCCCAACATCCTATATAAGCACTTTACATTTTTTTGTTCACTACCTGTGCTCTACATTACAACCTTGACCTAAATTATGCCACGTTCCAAATCCAAACAGTTGGTCTTTGAATCTCCATTAGAGGCAGTGGAGTAGACTTGAAAGAATTGAATGATATCCTCCCCATTGCAATTTAGCCTGCCCCAATGGACTTCTAAGCCAAAGTACTTGTATTTTTAGCAAGAATTACTTTTAAGTCAGGCAAAGGCAGGCAAAATATAAATGATTTACATCTCCCTAGGCTGTCAAAATGTAAGCATAACTATAGCCAAGGCCTTATTTTTATAACATTCGTATTTTAATAGTTTTTGGTATTTTGGAGTGGCACACAGCAGTGTAAAGCCACAAAATGATGTTGGTGCCCCAAGATTGGCGTTTCCATCCCTGGTTTTTGTGTGATTACGCTGTGTGGATGGAATGGGGGCAGGGTTGGTCGTTTGGGTGTGTGGATTGGAATAGACACAAGGCACAGTGTTATTTTAAGATTTAAGGGGTCTGAACAATCCGCCACCAGCAACCTGGTCTTAGTGCAAATGTAATCATGAAGCGCAATACCAGAGTCCTCGACAGGGGGCGATCATGAGAATAATGAAGATTGATCGAATATGTTGCAGAGGCATCCACACATGCTACTGAAACAATTTCACATTACAGTTTTTTACAATTGCTATCAACCTTTTTTCAGTTCTGTAGTCACATTTCCCAAACTCTTAACACAGTTAGCACAACATCAGTCTGTGTGGGCTATACAATTAACACATTTCTTGTTCCTTTGACACAAAATGCATACAGTTAACACATTTTAAAAATGCTTGAACTTCTTTTACACACAAGCTCAACCAAGACCAAAACAATGGATTTTTACTGCCAAATTTACAAATGCTTTCACACTGTATGTCAGAACAGATAACCTCATGTTCTAAACCTAATTTATAGGCTAAAGTTGAAGTGAACAGCAGTTCACATTGTAGATTGAAACAAAAATATATGTCCTGTATTTTTTTCATTGCTATTGAGAAACAGCTGATTGAAGATATGCAAATAGATCAATCACAGCTGATTCCGGCATGGGAAACATACTCAAGTGTTGAGGCTCTTTCAATCGCATGACCATATAGTATAAAAAGGGGACCTCTTTGGGCTGATCTTGTGTGGACAAAGAACAATATAGAGCAACAGAAAGAGAGAAAGAAGAATGGCTGGACGAGGGAGAGGAAGACGAGTACCAGGACAAGGGAGAGGAGTTGGACAAGGACAAGGGAGAGTAAAGGCTGGACAAGGACAAGGTAGAGGGAGAGGAGTTAGAATGCGTGGTGGCGCTCAAAGAAGGGCAAGAGCTAGGGTAACAGATGAGATAAGAGCTACCACCATAGACCATGTCATTAACCATGGGCTATCATTCAGAGAGGCTGGTGCCGTGCCGGGCAAGAGAGGAGCCAACATCACCATGTGCACCGCAATCTCCAACAATGGTGTGCTCCTGCACAAATGTGAGATTGGTGAGATTGGTCCCTACAACACCGACCAGACTTCTCCTGTTTTTAGAAGACCTGCACGAAAGACTGGTGCCGGAGGCAGAAAGGGGACAGGTGGGGGACCACTTGCCAATATATGTGATCACATGGGACAATGTGGCATTCCACCATTCCCGTGCAGTCACAGCCTGGTTTGACGCCCATCCAAGGATGATGTCCCTTTTCCTTGCCCCTTACTCCCCTTTCCTCAGCCCCATTGAGGAGGTTTTTTCAGCCTGGAGATGGAAGGTTTTCGATCATCGTCCACACGACCAAATGTCCCTCTTGGATGCAATGGATGCTGCATGCCAAGACATCACAGCTGAACACTGTCAAGGGTGGATAAGGCATGCCAAAAGATTCTTCCCAAGGTGCTTTGCCAGAGAAGATATAAGGTGTGATGTGGATGAGAAGATTAGAAGAGGACTTTGTATTTTTCTTTTTTTATTTCTTCTGTGCCTTCTTTTTGTTTGTATATTTTGTATTTTCACACAATGGTGACCAGCAGCTATATTGCCTATTTTTGTTCTCTTGCAGTAATTTCCCTTTGCAAATAAAGCCTTTAATGTTTTTACAGTTTTTTCATAAACTGTACATTCTATAAAGCTACTCTGAGATGGGTCATTCACTTTTGGTATTGAATGTTTGCAAAAAAAGAAACAAAATGCATGCATTTACTAAACCCAACAAAAGAAAAATGTAGAGAGGCCTCAAAAGAAACTGCAGTGCAAAAGACAATTTATGTTCAATACAATATATTGTCTATTGTATACGGGTAGAACTGACACATGTAAAGTAATGCAGTTTCTGTAATTCCATCTGCTGTTAGTGTTTTTTATGACATTGTGCTATGATTGACTAAATGTGCCTGTTGGAAGAGAAGATGTGTTAGTGTTTGGAAGAATTATTTAATTTTGAGACATATTTGCAGTATTTTGGTAGACTTAGTGTATTGTGTTAGTGTATTCTTGTATTTTGAAAATTAGTGTTGGTGTTTAGTTTACAATGTATGATTTTGAACATGAAATTAACCGTTTTGCCAATTGTGTGTGGTAGGTGTGTTGGTGCGTTAAGAGTTTAGGATAAGTGTTAAAAGTATTGAAAAACGCTTTATAGCGATCGTAAAAAACTGTAAAATACATATAAAATAATTAATACATAATTACATATTTGTCTACAACGGTTTTTATTTTATATTTGCAAATATAAAAGGTATATTGGTAAACTAGCAATTTCAAACAGAGCACCACCAACAACCTTGACTAAATGTTGGTCAAACAGATGTTTGATCAATTAATGATAATTAATGCCATCAGGTAAATAATTAATATACAACCTAAGTAAACGGTACAGGGCACACGACTGCATGCAAATAGTATAATCAGCCATTACCAGTCATAATGAAACTAAAATGAGCTGACCCTTCAAAGCCAGTCCAGAGCACCCTGGACAGTCCCAGCATCCAACTACTGGTGCTGCACAATAACAAAATAATAATAATTTTAGCACACTGACCATAAATACAGCTAGACAAAAGAAAGATTAAAATGAAAATTAAATCAAAGATTAAAATGAAAGTAAATAAGTTCCAAGCAGAGCCATTTTAAACTTCTTCAGATGTTGGTCCAGTACACGGGCGTCACAAGGAGGAGACTTTAGTAGTGCACATCAGTGACACCGTGACAGTGTGACACATTTGTTAGCGGACATTTGCATGTTTGTACACCCTGTACATCTGCCTGATATGGGGAAATGGGAATCAGCTGTGAGGGCATAGTCAGTTATTGGAGGATCATCTGTTTAGTTATTGTAATCACCTTTTTTTGCTTACACATTCGTTTTGTTTCACTTCTCATCCCCTGAGTTTTTGAGATACGGGATAAAAGGGGACTAAAGCAAATATATCAAATTCTGCTGCCTCCATCGCATCATCTGCTGTTCTGTCCATATACCGAAAAATTGCTTGCAATTGCAAATATGATTGATCCCCTTAATTACATTTCACAGGTAGACATGCTGTTGTTGTTTTTATTAAACTGAACCTGCAAAGGTACTTCTTCTCCTTAAAATACAGTTTGAAGTATTCAATTTCAGTGTGAAAAAATGTTGTCTTTGTGAGAACACTGATTATGAATTCAGTTGGTCCCTGTTTGTATTGCATAAAACATGATTCTGGTGGGAGGGTTATGGGCCCAATTTTTTTATTTGTTTCTCATTTTCTTTCCCGTTTTTCTCCCATTTTATTATACCCTCTATTTATTTTGATTTGCCCTCCCCACACGAACTCACTGCCCGTCTCTATGAGGCAAGCTAATCTCAGAGGGAAGCGAACTCCGCTTCCATCAAGATGGAATTCGCCCACCCACGTTCTGGAGTCACCCTTACACACTTCTCAGTGAGTTCATGTCAGCTCACCCTCGCCCCTCCCCCTGGGGTGGACATCCAAACACTGCCCCTGATCAGGACTCCCCACCAGGGCCCGTCTGGTACAGTCGGGTTTCGAACCGCCCCCGTGATAGGCAGCTCACATTCGTAAAAGACCAACCAATACGGGTGCGTTAGACCGCTACGCTATCAGAGGCTCCAGGATACTCTTTTGAATTGCTGAATTTTTTTCTTACTTATTACTCTGACAACTGATATATATTATATATTTGTATTTAATTTCCACTGAATGATGCATTCTGTGCTTCAGCGTGTGGGGAATTTGTGGCGCAGCAGCAGCAGCAGCAGCAGTGAGTCTGTGGAGCGGTCAGGTCTCGCGAGGACAGAAACACTGCGGTCAGTTCAAGCCTGGGAGACTTGGCCCGGGTGGAGAAGGTATTTATGCCTGAGAGCCGATTCGGTTCAGGTGGAGAAGGTTCCTCAACATCTCCAGCCGTCCAACGAGGGCTGGGGTGGCACAGCTCCCTGCCCAGATGGCAGCCACACCACTGTGGAGGTGGAGACTCTGCGGTGACACAGGTGGAGACAAATCACACACACACACACACACACACACACACACACACACACACACACACACACACACAACACACACACACACACACACACACACACACACACAAAACACACACACACACACAGACACACACAAAACGCACACACACACACATACACACACAAAAACAGGCACACACACACACACACACACACACACACACACACACACGTACAACAGTGGCTATAATCTGTTGTATTTTGAAAAAATATCTTTGAGGTAGGCTACAGTGCATACCTACCAAAATGGAAAAATACAGGAGAATGGGGTTTTTTGCACAAAGGAAGGACGGTGCTTGAACAAATTGTTGACCAGGGTGGTTGTGGTAAACATAATGTCCATTAATAAATTGTTTGCTTTCATAAAATATTCCCGGCTACACTAATGACGTATAGACACACTCATGCACGGACGCAAGCACACACAAACGCACCTGCACATACACACACGCAAGCACACACACACACACACACAGGCATACAGTCTCACACATATAATACTCATTACATAAGCATCTATTCTCTATACTTACATATACTGTGTATATCAAACAAATATTGACATATGCACACTCATAAACAGGAAAACAGTAACTTTTAGATATAGCTACATTCAAAGAAATGACACAATCACACACATATTCAAAAACACTTTCAAAACAATCATATATGCAATCTAACACATTTTAAAACACACAACCCTCTCATATAAAATCAATGATTCACAGCAAACACACTCAACAAATTCTCATTCAGACATATTGCAAATGAGGCACACATTTTTAAAAAGTTTCTTGTAAATTTCCATCTTTATTTTTTGAGCAGTTGGAACATATGGACTTGATATTGTTTTCTTATAGGTTTATATTACCCTGGGGGCATATTTGGCCTCTTGACTGCAGTCAGGTGAAGCAGAATGGACACTTCTGTCTATACCCCCACACACACTGATTAAACTGTCCTGCACACCTTTGACTGGGGCTGCAGCTGCACCTCTGCCTCTCCTGTGCCGTGACTGTCCGCAGCTGTCCCCCCTCCACACGGGGCCCCTCCTGTCCTGTCCGCAGCTGTCCCCCCTCGACACGGGGCCCCTCCTGCTGCCCTGGCCCGCGCGGACCTCTGTGGCCCTTCACCTGGACTCACATTAAAGGCTTCCGCGACCGCGGCGGGCGTCCCTCGGCCCCCTGGCTGCTGGCCGGCTGAGCTCCGGGGGTGGGGCGGAATGTTCGGGGGTTCAGATGGCAGCAGCCTGACCTCCAGGGGGAGGTCCAGCTTGATGGCAACAAAGTGGAAGAGGCCAGGAGTACCTCCACCGTGGGGCCAGGGGTGATGGAGCTGTAGCTGGAGCTTCTCCTGTTGTTGTTAGGACAGCGGGACAGGTGAGTGTGCGTGCGTGTGCGTGTGTGTGTGTGTAGGTATGTGTATGTGTATGTGTGTGTGTGTGTTTGAGAAATGACACATTTATGTTTGTGTTTGAGTGTGTGGGTATGCGTATGTGTGTGCATGTGTGTGTGTGAGTGTATGCGTATGTGTGTGTGTGTGTGTGTGTGTTTGAGTCAATGAGTGTGCATGTGCATGAGTGAGTGTGTGTATTCATGTTTGTGTTTGAGTGTGTGTGTATGCGTATGTGTGTGCATGTGTGTTTGAGTGTGTGTGTATGTGTATGTGTGCATGTGCGTGTGTGTGGGAGGGGGGGCTCTTTAAAAATATATATTTTTTAAATGATGAGATTACCTCTGGTCTGTAAATTCATAGGCAAATATCTTTATTTTCAGCATTAACTTTTTTTTCATATTTCTCGATTTTCTTTGAATGGTACTCAAGTCAGGGCATGTTGTGTATTTATATTTTAGATAAATGTGATTGGGATATGTTCATTGTAATTACAGCAAAATAGATCAATTGACTGTATTGTGACGAGGAAGCACAAAATAAATTTGAAACTGTATAAATGGTGGATTACTGGGTATGGATTATTTCTTGCTATTATAATGATACTATATATCATTATATAGTCACTATATATCATTATACTATATATCATGCTATATCATAGCATTTACACTACAGAATATTTTATGACTGACCTTTACTCGTGTTTCCCATTCAATCAAGCAGTTGTCTGTTTAGGCAAATTATATAATTATAATAATGTTCTAAATGGGTTTGTGTTCCCCTTTATACAGCAGCTTGATAATAAAATATGATATACAGTACCTGGTAATATTGACTGGAAAATTAATAAAGATAATGTTTTTGCTTTGGGTAAGCTTTAAACACGTCAGTACCAGAACTCAGCATATTTTAAATATAAGAGTAATTATTCTATTATTGAATTTTCCAGATATGCATTGTTCTACAAACTGCTATGAAATATTATGAGCATGGACTATACAGTATGGTATATATCACACAAGCTCACTAATACACACACACACACACACACACACACACACACGTGCCCTCACACAAACGCACTTAAATGCGCTTTAACATATTTTTTAACATGCTTTTTTTTCCTTTCAATTATTATTTACAAAATGAATATATTGCCTCTGAGTCTGTTGAAGCCATGTTACATGTGTGAAAACCCTGAAGGCAAAGCAAACGGAAAAGGGGACTAGCCCAGAAACCAGGTAATTGTGGTTAAACATGCAGCTCACCAGTGGTGATTTTAGACCCTATTTAGGGGGACTTTAGCCCCCCTGTCTTTTATCTCAGCCCCCCTGAAATGTTGGGGAATGTAACAGTAAATTAATTTAAAATGTAGGCTTGTGCTTTGCATGTGTACATCTCACATTCTCATTGGGGGCTGAGCCCCCCTAAAGGTCAATCCTAGAATCACCCCTGCAGCTGACCCCTGAAGACCTCCAAACAGGACTAATCCAGTGTAAGCCTGTAGGATCACTCCAGATAAACAGTTAAACGAATTTGCAACCAAGGCGAAAACATTTATTTGTTTAGCGGGGAGTGCTCTTAGCTCTCAGGTAGCAGGGACAGGACGAACTGACATTTTTGCTCAGTCAGTGGGGGTGTTGTGACACGGGCCTGTGAAACTGGTGTTCTTAAATGCTCAGATCAGAGCTGCGTGTGCATCCATCTCTCCGAGACCAGAGTATCCTCTATTGGTGAAGCGTGGTATGGACCCTCTGTGAGAAAAATAAAATGCAACCCATCATTTCACCCTCTGTCCTCAGGCCCGGTGCCAGGAGAAAATCAATGGGGGGGGGGCATCTGAAATTCACAGGGGGGCACAACCAAATGGCACTTCTCAATCGCTGCACGTTGACATTACCCGCAGTGACAGACTACTTTGTCATCACGCCGCGGCATTGCGCCTTGCTTGGGCTCCGCGACATAACCACAGCAGCTGAAGTTAACTACAATGGCCACAATGCAGATGGTTGAGCGTCTAACATAAAAAATCTAGTCCACCTCATTATTTTTACTAATAATTATAGTTATCCCAATGTCTAATAGTGTCTAAGAAAGTGCAATGCAGATAATCATTACTATCATCACCCCCCCGACCCCACCCCACCCCATGCAGTTAATGCCTGGAACAGTTTCTCATCCAGCATTCCTTTGATTCCACGGTGCAGTGTACAATGGATGTTTAGTCACGGCGTATAGAAAGATACAGTATGTCTTGCAGTGCAGCTTGTTATCTTATCAAGCGCTGCAATGCTTTCATTCTGCCAGCTAATTATCTAGCAGGCACCAGTGCTAGCTAACAATCACAGGAAGCATTTCCTTGCGAAAGTAGCCAGACCCCCGTTGGGGGCGGTGGGGAACATGCGAAAGGTGCTCTGTACCCCAAAACACAACAACACTGAAATACAAATCGGAAATACTCATGTCGTTTTCAAGAAGCAATGGCATTACTGGGCACGTGATTTAAGGAGGAATTATGATTGATTCAGATAGTGTAATGGTTAGGGAGCTGGGCTTGTAACTCAGAGGTTGCTGGTTCAATTCCCAGGTGGGGCACTGCTGTTGTACCCTTGAGCACAAGGTACTTAACCTGAATTGCTTCAGTAAAAAATATCCAGCTGTATAAATGGATTGTATGTAAAAGAATGTAAACTGTGTAAGTCGCTCTGGATAAGAGCGTCTGCTAAATGTAAAAATGTAAAAATGTAGATAAGCCGAGATATAGAAGAATCTTCTAATAGCACCAGGCTAATTAGCACACACATTTTAGAGCAGGCCTGGTCTTTCACATAGAAGACGTATTTATCATACACAGTTCTCCTGATCCAGCCAAGGGTTCTCCTGACATTCTGGCGGTAACAGGACTCAAAGCTTCAACGTCACAGTGTATTACGCTGCACAAGCGGGCAGTACCTGATTGGCTGCCAGAGTTTCTTACCCACACACAAACCAGAATCTCCTTTCCACAAATCCTTTTGTGCATCTAGCGAAGTTATTGGAAGAGGGCTCCAGTCCAGTGCTAACTCTCGGGCCGTAGCCTAGCCGTAGCCATCACGCCGCTGGGTAAGGCCTCGCCCCGGGTGAAGCTTTTCTGGACTGTTTGAGTCTGGACGGGCTGCTGATGAACAACGAGGCCAGGCCTGTGAGGATGTGTTGATGGCTCCAGGTACAGCATTGCAATGAGCTCCAGGTCACGCGCGTGTGAGTGTGTGTGTGTGTGTGTGTGTGTGTGTGTGCGACTGGGCCACTTCTGGCCACAGCAAATGAAGCAGAAGGGTTCAGGTCTCTGTGGCAGTAACTGTTCAGCCCGATCCTCTCAATCTGCCCCCCCCCCCCCCCACCCATGCTGTCCCAGAGGCTGGCACAACAACCTGCACTGTTTTTGCCCTCAATGACTCCAAATGTTCCTGCAGTGGCAAAAGTTCAGTGTAACATTTTATTCTTTTTTTTTTTGTGGGGGATTACAACAAAAAAGAAAAACAATCCTGCAGAATATGTCATTGGCATCTTAATGCATTCAAATCAATATCTGATGTGTTATTGCTCACTGCATGACTGCAGTTTTCCACGCCGACGATAGCGTGAGATTGAGATGTTACAGTAGACTTGCTATCTCCAATCAGCAGGATGTCCCATTAACCTGTGACCCTCCCTGTCATCTGTTACACTCAAGCTCACAGGTAGGATTCAACCAATTTACCCAGAATCCCTATTAAAGCTTTTCTCCAAAGTAATACTCCACTCATAGCACTGTCGCCTCACAGCAAGAAGGTCTCGGGTTCGAATCCAGGCCGGGGGCCTTTCTGTGCGGAGTTTGCATGTTCTCCCCGTGTCCGCGTGGGTTTCCTCCGGGTACTCCGGTTTCTTCCCACAGTCCAAAGACATGCACGTTAGGCTAATTGGAGAGTCTAAATTGCCCGTAGGTATGAGTGTGTGAGTGAATGGTGTGTGTGCCCTGCGATGGATTGGCGACCTGTCCAGGGTGTATTCCTGCCTCTCGCCCGGAACGCATGCTGGGATAGGCTCCAGCCCCCCCCCCGCGACCCTGACCAGGAATAAGCGGCTTAGACAATGGATGGATGGATGGAATACTCCACTCTGAAAGGTGAACAAATTCGTGTCCGACATCGACCTCACCTGGCTCCACATTTTTTGACTCCTTTTTGTAAATCGCCCCCAAATGTTTAAACCGATGCCCTTGATTTCTCGTTGCTCCATTACCTTCTAGTCATTGGAGTCTCGTGCTTGTAACACACACCGGCCCCTGGCACTGCCTTCGGGGTGCGGGAGGCAATTTGTCACTGCTCCTGGCAAATGCAGCTGTTACCTGAACCAGGCATCTGGAGAAGGCAGATCGGCATGCGCCAGCCGTGCGCCCCCCCCCCCCACCCCCACCCCCGGGCACCGCGCTGCAGTGATCTCGCCGTGCCCGTGCGGCGCGGCGACGTGTCCGCCGAGTGCCACTTCCAGTCAGAACGCCGCGGAGATCCTCCCCAGCTGAGCCCCAGAGCCACGCGGCTCTCTCCGGTCCGCCCAGGGAAGAGAGAGAGCCGCCGCACGCTGAGGTCCGGCTAGGCAATCGGCACACCTTCTTCTAAAACTGACGACTTTAAAAGTCAATCGTTTTACGCAGACTCCGTATTGCAGCGCTTCCAGCCCTGGCGTCCGAATGAACTTTGTCAATTAGGGAAACTACGAGTATGAACATGACCCTGCATTTTGAGCAACTTGAACGGGTTAAATTATCATTTTCAATGTTTCATTCAAGGCAATCAGTGACATGTTTTGAATTGTTAGTCAATGCAAGATAAAGAGGCTGACTTTAGTACAGTTTTCTCTGTGTACGGAGGTGCACGGTAAGATGTGGAGAAGGTGATCAATATATGATTATACTCTCCACTGTTTGTTTAATGGCGCTAGGTCTACCGCGGGTTTTAAACCACGGCTGCCGGGAACAATCATTAGCCCGCTGAGCTAAAGACTAAAGATTCCCATCCAAGGGAACTAATCACAATCTTATTGCTTCTCCGAGGGTGACATCACAGTCTCTGAACTGCGCTACATTTGCCATCTCTGCCAGCCTTCTCTCCGCTAATGGCGCAGCCAAGATTCAAACTGGTGGCCTACGGGTTCTAGGGCCCTCACATCTAAGACTTGTCTTTTCTGTAGATTGAGATCTGCGTTTCCCTTTCTAAGCAGGGGTTACTTGATACGTGATCTCAGCAGTTCAAGTTCAACCTTATATAATGCCTTATATAATGAATAATAATATTGTGAAATATATATTTTAGTGCTTTAAAAAAATTATGTAGAATTGCTGCTCATGTAGAATTAAATGAATAAAATGTTTGATTATAAAATGAAGACCTGAAATATGTTTATTTGTCTTTCAAAATTTGCTAAATTCTAATGGCTCCCCATGGGAAGAAGATTTTACTTACTTAGACTTCCTGTTGCTTCAACTCCAGACTGAAAGGCTGGGTCCAGTTAGACAGGTCAGTGCCCTCTACTCCAATCTAACTAATCCTGTGAGACATTTTCCTAATCCAGTATATTTGGCCCTGTGTTTTCAGACTGCAATATAGTCCTCCAACTGCAAGGTGGCGATATAGCCCCTCATGAAGCCACCTGTTCAGAAATGATTAACACTCAACCTGCAAGTGCCTCAGTGGTTAGTTACTTCAATTAGTAATTGATTGATTACTACTTGAAATTGTCTGTTGATGCAAAGAGTGGTGCTCATGGCTGGTGACAGATATTTAGCCATTATTCTTTGTTTTATTGTCATTTCATATGTTTGCATTTACATGAATGAGTCATATAAACAGTTTTGATTGTCATTTATTTTTGTCTTTTAATATTTAATATTTAATTGCCTTTGTTGCAGCATCCATGCTTGTAGGTCCTGCACAGCCTTTGTTAATATTTCTCATTAAAACTGTGAACCTTTTTGGGCACCCCCCAGAGGAGCTGCTAGACATAAACAGAAAATAGGAATAATTTTTCATAGTACTATATTTGACTATTAAACTGTTAAAGCATCATTAGTGTCTTTTACTGGGAGATTGACATTGTGTTGTGAAAATGTGCCTAAATGAGAAACACACCCAGCATCCATTGACAGCTGACAAATAGGCTTTAGTCTTTTGTGCCAAATTGGGAATTGCTTATCCTGTTTTCGTCTACAATTCAGTTGTGATCCCTCTGCCGTATTGCTAACAATAAAAAAACTCCATCTATTTTCACCAATATTCACCATTATTGTATTTGATTGTATGTGTCAGTTAATAACTTTCACTGAAAATTACCAGGGATCTGCAGGAGTGTTTTAAAATGTTGCCGGCATCCAAAGAGTTTATTCAAAAGTATTTCAAATACTGTATGTATTTAACTCAGGTCTTCTAAGTGTGTGTGTGTGTGTGTGTGTGTGTGTGTCTGTGTGTGTGTGTGTCTGTGTGTGTGTGTGTGTGTGTGTGTGTGTGTGTGTGTGTGTGCGAGTATTTAACTCAGGTCTTGTAAGTGTGTGTCTGTGTTTGTGTGTGTGTGTGTGTGTGTGTGTGTGTGTGTGTGTGTGTGTGTGCGTGTGTTTGACCCAGGTCGATCACGCCTCCAGTCTCCACTGATGCTCCCTCCATTTCGCCATCATTCCTGTAAATGTGTGCTGGGGGACGCCTCTCGCTGTAATCAGAGGACAGGGGCTGGGGCGCACACATCTGGAGTCCCAGATTGTATTTGATTTACAACAACTGGAATCCCCCTCCCCCTCCCCCAGGTGTTCCTCCCACTCCTCAAACATGGTGCGTGCTGTTTGCTTTGTCCCTCCTCAGAGTGCCTCTGCATTGGCCCCGGGGGATGCTGGGAAGCCTTTTGCCTACCCTGCAGAGCTGTTCTGATATGACATCCTTATCGCTTATCGACTGTGAGGCATGGCAGATAAGTGAACATGCCAGATAACTCAACTGCGGTAATGCTCAAGACGCTGTGAGACACACCTTTGAGAAATCACATGACCACAGTCTCACAGCGATGATGTAATCATCTTTATCTCTCCTCCTTCCAGCAAAGTGCCTCTGATTCACTGTTTTCCCAACGGTCCCTTTACAATATTTACACACTGAAGCAACTCTGAGACTAATGTAAAGTATCTCTCATGGCGACCGTCTTACAAAACAATGTATAGCTTTCTGTCAAGTTACTTCTGTCTACAGTATGTACTTTTCAGCTATTACTTGAGTAGATTATAGCTTAGTACAGGTGACAAACTACCTGACCCATATAACTATATTGGGAAGAGCTTGGAGGAAAAAAGCCAATAAGAACTATGCTCTGATTGCTTTACCTAATTATACCTATATTTACCTAACTATATAAAAGCATCTAGTAGTGGGTTTGTGGAGCCAGGCCCTATTGCAGGAAGCAACTCCAAGGTAGGTAAATTCATTTTATTTCCACTATACGCCACCCAAAATGAAACAGGTATGTGGTTGGTATTCCAACTATCACTCCAGGATTTTCCTTTGTATTGCTGGCTTTGTTTGTTGTTTTTTGGGTCCCATGTAAATATCCCCCTTTCATGCCACATCTTAGTGAAGGGCATTCCACTTCTGGTGCTTCCTGTCAGGACAGGAAGTCTACTGTCTTTCAGCTCTCAGCCTTGGATGCATTTACCACTATGTCACATCCTTATTCATTGTGATCTATCGCTAAAACTGTGGATTGGTTAATTATGTGATTCACTCCTAGTTTATTCCTTATGAGTAATAATGCGCATAAAGATGAAGTGTACGATCAATACAGCGTTCCCGCCGGGACCACGTGTACTGAAAAATGTATGCGTTCACCGCTGTAAGTCACTCTGGATAAAAACGTCGGCTAGATGGCATATGCTGTCAGGGCTCTCCCTCACTTTTCTCATCCGCCAGTGCTTTGTGTTCCTTTGAGAGGGTGAAAGAAAAGTTGTGACTAACAGCACTTAAGGTAATGAAGCGACCTCACGACTCTAATGGCCATGTGACACATAACACCGGGCCTAAACTAGAGCAGGCTGGGGGGGGGAGGACAAAACTGGGGCAGGCCGGGGGATGGGGGGTGGGGGGGGGTGTTTGGGGCTCAAAGGTGCATCAGCTCACATGGTACCTCAGCTGAGGTGTCGCTCGGGCCCTAACGCGGGCATATGCCCACAGATCCCATCCAGATGAGAGATGTCCCGTGCCCCTCCGTGCCACAGGTGTAGCGAGACGGCGCAGGCGTTCATGCACGCTCCGCCTGTGGTCAGCGGCTTCCTGGGAATTTTTCGCCTGATGCCTCCCGCGCACCGGGACCCGGCAAGGGGCCAGGGAGAACAGCCACAGCCGAGCCCACCGCTAGCGAGGCACAGAAACAGAGCGTGCGACCCTTGAGGCGTCACTTACTGACACATTTTGGGGAATCAGAAGCAGAGTGCAGAGTTTTCCATTTTTGATTGAATGTGATATGATGAAATTGTTTGAAATTATATGCCACCACGGTACAAAACAATCACAATAAAAACATTTAATACAGCATTTTGGAACACTGTCCACAAATAGCAGCCCGGTCACTTTTTATGTTTTAATGCTTGATATTTTCATTCAGGGTGTCTTGTGACAGTAATTTTCAGTTTTATGGATACATTTTACTTACAATTTTGCATTAAAGTAAATTAAAGCATACCTTGGGTTGTTGAAGAAAATGCTTAAATTGTTATTACTGGAACCGCGAATAAAAAGTTCCTCAAAATTCAGGGTCATATTGACACATTGCACAACGTTGGAAGTAGATTCACAGAGGTGCAAAAGCTATTTTCCATATGCAGATGAACAGATTTTTGGTAAAAGCAAGAAGTCCATAACCTCCTTTGGTGATTTAATGAGAATTGAATGAAAACAATGACTGATGCAGTATCTGTGGAAACTGTACAAATACATTGTGTTAATATTTCCAGTTTGCTGGACTGGGATGTATTTATTTCATGTTTTGTTTTTAAAGCTACGGGTGGTTTCCTGAGAATAAAACCCCACATTGTCCACAGCAAAATATTACTGGAATTCAAGTGTAGCTTCAACCTGTCTCCAATTATGATTATTTTAGGATAGTAGCATTACTATTTCCAGTCTATTTTGATTCACTTTGTGATTCTGTCAGCTTTGCAAGTCAACAATGTCCTATATATATAACATTTAATTTGTGAACATTTAATTTATTTTATAGTGCAAAGTCTCCATGTTCATTTTGCGCAAATGCTGTATTGACGCGTTTATTGAGATATTGCAATGTGTGCATGTAAAATAATTAGGAACATATTTCCTATGATAACGTAATTGCACCTGTGCATGCAAAATCTATGTGAGTTCACCCTCAGTGTCCAACGAACAGAAAATTAATTTAGTTGACAACCTCCATTTGAAACGTGTTGGATAAGATGATTTGATCATTTCATCCATGGTGTAAAAGTGCTAAATATGGAAAGTCATT
This sequence comes from Aldrovandia affinis, assembly GCA_029706075.1. Classification (NCBI taxonomy): domain Eukaryota; kingdom Metazoa; phylum Chordata; class Actinopteri; order Notacanthiformes; family Halosauridae; genus Aldrovandia; species Aldrovandia affinis. The sequence goes on from JAINUG010000213.1 coordinate 1,493,801, forward strand.
TTAATTGTGGCCAGTTGTTGTTTATGTGAGTTTTATTGGTCAGTGAACATCGGTTGCCGTGGGAGGCGGCAAGGGGGGAGGGGTCATGGGACTTTTCACACCATCTGGGCGGATCCTGCTTAGCTGTGTGCCGCCCAGCACATGGTGTCCACACCACTCAACCACAGCATATGCCCACCCCAGGGACACCGTGGCAAAAACCCCATGCCATGTGGATGATGACTCGAATATTGCCCCTAGCCTGATCGTGTTTCTCACATTAAGTGCATCCGTGGGGTTAACCTGCGTGTACCACCATCCAGTGGTTCTCCTAAAAAGAGAATCCCAATCTAGGCGAAACCAAATCTTTTCCAAAACCGATTACCCCCTTGCAAATACGCTTCCCCATCTCCGCTGTGTGAAAGCTGCTATTTCAAAGGGTTTCCACTGTCAGCCAACGCAAGTGAAAGCCCCAGCTGACTCCGTTCTCTCTGCCACCCCCACCCCCCACCCCCCCCCCCCCCACCCCACTATCCACACCCCCAGTTCAAAAACGGCCTCAATCCACTCACATCCACTGCAGCCCCACACTGACGGATGGCTTGTAAGCGAATGAGCTGAAAAATGTGCGCCCGCAATTCACCAGCCCTGAATAATGAGAGAAGGACTCCATTGATTTAGCCTGGGGCTTACAGCTCCAACATCTGGCACCATTGGCAGGCCTGCCACAGACCGCATTGTTGGAAGGCTTTCTATAGAAGGTGCAGATGCAGAGAGGGGAGAATTGGTACAAATGATACAGATGGACGTGCCGGAACAGATGATCCAGCGGGCAGAGCGGGCGCTGCTGGCATAGGTAGCGTGTCCCAAACAGCTGGCATAGGTTAGGCATTCCTGGGAATTCATTCCACAAGGCACATGTTCACACTGGCGTAGGCTGTGGCTGTGGCACACAAAACACCAGTGCAGGTATCATCAATCAGTGCGCGGGCGGTGGCATGGCAACCGCCAAAAAACTCTCTTCCCAACTCTGCCTCATTGTGTCTCCCAGTTTTCACCCTGTCCCCCCTGTCCCCCCCCCAAACTATGCCATCGTTACCCAGCTAACGATTCCACTTAGACCCAAAATCCATGACCATTGTGCCATTCACGTCTGTGGAACAAGGGGGAAAGGATGAGGAATTGTCCCTCACGTTGTGTTCTTAAAATTCCCCCATAAACACACCTCCCCACAAAGAAACTTCAATTTCAACATTAGAGATGATAAGAAATAGGAGGATATCTTGGTACGAAAGGTTGGAGGAAGAGAGACGTTGAGAAAAAAGGTTTTCTCCCACTTTGATCTCCAGAGACCCATTGTCTCTTTTAGAGTGAGTTTATACTGCAAAGACCCAAGGCTATTGCCAAACACTCACATAATGTTCAGAGTAATGAAGAGTAATGGAAGAATGTTGAGAGTAATGGAAGAGCCGGGCATTTTACCGCTATCCCTCTCCCCTCCTACAAGCTTCAACGCCTGAGACATGCGTGTGGGTCATATTAACGTTGTGCATTCCTTATTCTGCAGAACAGCTGTCCAATTTCTGATGCCTTTCTACAACAGGAAAATAAATGGAAAGGAGACTTATTTATGATTAGTCCTACACAATGTAGAAACAAAGGGCATACAAGATAAAATGACTTGTTAGGTGTATATGACACAAACAGGTACTGTATATTCATAGAAATACTAAAGCATAATGAAAAACATATGAAAGACAGTCCTGGAACATAAACATATTTAACTCAACATTTTATGAAAAACACCATTAGAAACAGAGCAGTGCTATAAATGAAGAAACTACAAAGTTAGTTTTAGACTGCCAAAACAGGTTAATGCAAGTTTAGCAATAAGCAGGTAATATATATATATATGTATAAATATCTGGCCAATGTAAACAATGATCACAAATGTGAGTGATTTTCAACTTTTAACTACAAAAGTATCTTCAAAATCTATTACCATGTATGATAGAGACCTTTTGGTAATGGCAAAATGTCCCCCAATATATAGCCAGCTGATATAAAAATATTAATAAATTATGCAGAGATCTCATGCAGCCCTGCACTTCGGCTCCCATTGCTGGCCCTCGTTGTGCTGGGTACCCTGCTCTGGCTGTCTCTCTAACATTCAGCGGAAGAACCTGAACGATCGCACTGCCAGGACTCAGCGTTTCACATGTTTGCACTGACCGCCTTTTTAATCTCAAGCTCTGCGGTATCGGTGAAGCTGCCGGTGTGATTTAACAGTCGGGCTGACACGGCTACATTGGAATCTATTTAGATCTGAATGGAAGGGCTCTCGTTTGGTGTGACCGTAAGGCCCCCACGGTGAGCCTCTGCTGAGAGAAGGATTTCTGAGGGGGTAAACAGTCACTGGTTCAACTGGTTCACAAGGGAAACAATGAGGAGGTGGAATGGATGATTATTGGGCATTGTGTAAACACGTCAGAGACAATATTTCTGGCTACATTATTTATCTTCTTGGTAGACACCCCCTGTCCTGGGCAACTTGAATACTGTAGTTCACATTCTATTACACAGGTGCATTTGTACTGAAGCCATTGGGGTTCGGTACCTTACTGAAGAGTATAACACAATGAAACGGGAACTGGCCAGTTCTATGACCACTACTTCACGTTACTCAACACACAAAATTACACTATTACTCTAATCATGACATCACATCATTGTTACCCAACTGGGGGAAATTGTACATTGTTGGGCATTCTACTGTAGAGGTGTGCACAGCATAGATAAAGAAAATTAACAAACATTTGGCAAATATTTCATGTGAGCTGACATCATTAATTGTTTATAAAAACTCCATACAGATATTATTTCAGTTCAGAAGGTTTTGCAACATCGTGTGGGCCTACGTGAACGCACTGTCGTGAAAATAATTGTGGACAGAATATTTCATCTGAAGAGGCACAACATGGTCAGAGACAGAGAGAGAGAGATGGAGAAAGAGGAGGAGAGAGAAAAAGAGAGAGGGAGGGAGAGAGGACTGTAGGCCCAGATGCAGGGGGCTGTGGTTGGGTGGCTCAGAGCAGTGTAACGCTGGCCCCTGCATGCTGATGGGCATCTGGAAGGCAAATTGGTTAATGGCGCCTCCAAGCCAAGAGGTAGTCAGCCATTTCCTCCTCCGGCAGAGGAAGGCCGCTTCTGCATCTGCGCTCCGCCCTGGAAAACGCCTCCCCAGGGCCAGGCTGCGTGGGGGAAGAATTAGAGGGGAGGGCTGGCTGATGCAGAATCGTGCTTCTCTAATAGGATGCCTTATTATCTGAGCGCGAGCGAAAATAATCTTATATTGCGTCCATTTGATTAAAAAGCATTGAATACAACTGCAGCTGTGGACTTCCCATCTGAGGTTGTCTTTAGTTCAGCTTGTGTCAGTGCTTGTTGCACCGATTAACTGTAGGCGCTGCCCGAGAGACGACATTCTCAAATTCATACACAGCCCAGGGAAGGTCAATCGACCAAACACGTTCTTGCTATCTTGTTATGGATTTCCTCAGATGATAAAATATTTTTTAAGTCTTGTCGAATCAATTTTCTTTGATTTACTTTTGATGCTGAGGTTTAATTCTGAAACGGAATACACATCTCCATTAAAGAGATATTAAACTCGTAATCCATTTGCCGCGTCTTGAATATATTTGTTAAAGCAGCCCAGGGCGTGGCTTAGAATAGCACGGCTGATGGCCACGAACGCTGAGTGTTAGTGAGCATAGAGGACATTGACATTTGACATTTTAGGCATTTAGCAGACGCTCTTATCCAGAGCGACTTACACAGTTTACATGTCTTTTACATACAATCCATTTATACAGCTAGATATTTTACTGAAGCAATTCAGGTTAAGTACCTTTCTCAAGGGTACAACAGCAGTGCCCCCACCTGGGAATTGAACCAGCAACCTCTGAGTTACAAGTTCAGTTCCCTAACCATTACACTACACTGCAGCCCACACTGCCGGACATGTGTCCAGGGTTGACTCTATTCCATTTTTAATTCAGTCAATGACTTGAAATTCAACCGATTCTTCTGAACTGCTTGAAACATCCTAATAGAACATTATTAAGGTTGAGAACATTTATAAAAAATGTGATAGTTATCGATAACGTCCTGTTATCGTCCTGTTATCGATAAGTAAGCTGCCATATCGGTATATGAATCATCATTATTTTCAAAATAAACATTCTGTGAAAGTTGCATAGGTGCGAGCTCCTTTTCAGCATGAGTGAGTTTACCAACTATTTAATCTGAGAGAAGCAAAAGCACTGACCTATAAACTAGTCAAATGGTGGAACGTGAACGTGTTTAGTTAGCTATATAACTACATCTATTCCAAGCTAAACATTTTCAAAAAAGGTACAAATGTAACAGGCCAGCCAATCAGCTTTCTGGTTTTAAAATATACAGATTTCATGAAGTTTAAAATCAATAGATTTTGTCTGTTGATAGAAATGATAAATCTTTATAATCCTTTAGTTTATGTATTTGTAGTGGGTCAAATGAAATCCATAGGGTATTTGCAAGCAGAGCTACCTAGCTAGCCAGATTAACAAGTGCACTAGCCAGTTAGCGAACAAGGTAGTTAGCAAGCCAAATATTCGGTCTATTAAAACGAAACTTTTCGGTCAGTATTTGTAGTAAGTTAGCATAAGTATAATGTGATCTTAGCATAAATAAGTTCGCATAACTATGTAAGATCAATGTTTGTCTATATGTAAATATGTTCTATGTTTTTTTAAATATGCTTTTATATAGCTATAAAAACACTGTGAATTCTGCATTTTATTCAGTTTGTGAGCAAGAATATAATAAAGTCAAAGTCATAGCTATAATGTGATCTTATATTTATGTAGGCTATAGTCAAAAGAAGCAACTACCTCTCCATTGAAACCACACATCTATTAACACAACTCTAGTAAATAAATCCATTCCAAAAACACGCATATCCCTAAGTTTCAGCTGTAGCTGTTTGCTATAATGTTACTCTTTTTGTAAAGAAAATAATTACAGACAGTCCCCGTCTGACAAAAAAACAAAAAAAACGTAGAATGTTTGCAGATCGGAATGTAATGTCTCATGAACACCGAAAAGTTTGACTTAATAAAGTAAAAAATGGAATTGAGCATGGGTCATGGGGAGAGTGGGTTACTGCGTCATCACAGTAAAAGCTCACATGCGACTGTGGGCGCCCCCACCGCCACCACCACTGAGAACAAACTGCTCCTGCTCAACAGGACCCCCTTCCGTCACTACTCCAAATACACAACAGCTGGAAGCTGTGTATTGTCAGTACATGTTAAAGTGTATTGATGCCACTGCTAAGTTTAAACGGCCCAGAGGGGCAGTATTTGACACAGGTCACTGCATCCTGTCCAGATGTCTAAATTATGCAACAGCTGTGTGAGCCAATTACTATCTTGGCTTAATATTAGTCTAATATCAGTCATAGCATGATCCTTAGCAGTGGAGCACAAACCTCAAATATTACTGGAGCGGGCGTTAACCAGCAGCTCTTTTTCATGGAAGCAACTAAATTAATATAAATATTGCACCTTCACTTTACAAAGCGGTAAAACAAATTGTTGTTGTGGGCGTCTGCTAATCCTCGCGATACACATTGGAAATATAAAGATGTGCAGTGTGATTAAAATGAGTAGTTATTGGAAAATATTATCTGTTGACAAATTTGAAAAGTGCAGTGAACTGGTTTCAACATTTTTATGTTCTGTGCATGCGGCCACTCAGCTTTTTCTCTGTAAATAAACAAGTCAAAGAGTTTCCCATGATGCTTAGACTCCAGTGAGTGCCTCCCCCTGCCCTCCCATCACCACCCCCCTCCCAAAACAGATGCTGCACCTCGAGAGGCTCTCTGGGCACCCTGGGAAACGGCAGCTGTTCCCGCCACCCCATGAGACGGACGCATTCAAAAGGGACCCGTCTTCATGAATTATTTACATGCGGCAATATTGTTTTTAGCGCCCGTTAATCAAACTCTGGATCCGCTTCCCGAGCCGAATGTGAGGGGGTGGAGTCTGGGCCCAATGAAGCTCACACACACATACACACACACACACACACACACCACAGGGAAAAAGAGGCAACCCTTATTTTGGCAGATTTCACAGGTGTAGTGGGATGCATGACTGTCTGTGAAGGATGCGGAACGATAAAAGGCTTCCCGGTCTTCGTTTCTTTGGATCTGGAGGTTAGACACCAACTCTAGAATCCCCTGTGGTTTCCTCTTGAGAAGGATCCGTGTTTCTCCAATTTGAATGTAACATCTTCAATGACCCCCTGCTTCAGAGGAACGCCAAACTTTGTTAGCTTCCACCATGCTCAACCGTTGCCTTTGTGTTTCTTGCTTTTGTGCGTGCCGCGGTTTACCGTTCTTGCGCGTCTTTGACAAGAACCTGGGCGTGCGGTGGAAGGGCTCCTTGTGTGTAGGCTGAAAACTGCATCCCGCACGTGTGCGCTCTCATCTGTCTTCCCTCTGGAGACAGCAGCAGGAGAATCCGTTGTATCCAAATGTACGATTCCCCCACCTGCCATTTTGGGAACGTTGCACAGAGCAAAGCGGTTTTTACGGGCACTTACTCGGGCCAAGAACGTTTCTGATATTAGCTGATGTGTCTTGTTTGAGATGTGGTCATGAAGCAGATGGGCATGCCTGAGATGGATGCATGTAATTGGAGGGGATGAGCCTGGAGTCACAGTGCAGCGTTCCCAGATGCATTCCCGTGTTGAGCTACTCTTCAACGACAATGTGCTTCCCGTCCAATTATCACATTTCCGAGGATCCTGGTATGAGGGAGCATCTACGCACCCGCTCGCTGCACTGCTGCCTAACAAATGCTTCCCTCCTCCTGGAAGCGTGCAACCACACCAACCGAACCTCACGCTTCTCACATGTGTATTCCAGCACAAAGTGCGGTAGTCACCAGCTCACTGAGCTGGCTAGATCTTCATACTGGGGTGTGAGCCTTAACTTATCGGCGCGTACTTCTCAGGAAAAGATGGCTCCTTCCATATGGCCGGGTGCGTAATTAAATGCTAATTGTTATGAGCCATATTAATTGTCTGACTGCCTGGTGCATTCAGCACAATGCTGCTGCTGTGTCCCCTGAGGCACCGTGCCGTTTCCACGAAAAACAAACCCCGCTCTACCCCTCTGAGAGGTGCATGCTCCCTGCTCTTCCTGCACCTCTCCCACCCTCCCTAAGGCTCCCTCTCTCTCTCTCCCTCTCTCTCTCTCTATGACTCTCTGTCTCCTTCCCTCTCTTGGCATCACTCTCTGTCTCTCTATCACTCTGTCTCTCTCTCTCATAATGGTGCTGATGTTAAAACAGGGAGAATATGGGATGAGGGTTGGTATTTTGCTTGTACAGTATTTCTTTCCTCACCTTGTTTGTTTTGGTTTGGTGTCCATGTGGGAGCACGTATCCCTTGTTGTGCTCATGGAGGCTGAACTGTGTTTGGATGTTGGATGTTGGATGTTTGTTTTTGCCAAGCACTGGGTAAGATCGATGATCATATTACCCAACCCTAATCCTAAATGCAACATAAGGTGAAAAATTCTGAAACTGTCCCAGTGTCAGAGCTTTGAGCAGGCCATAACGACACTCTGAGCAGGACGTGCACATACATCCTGTCAGATCGGGATGGGAAAGCAGAGGGTGGGGTGTGGTGTAAGATTCTTTACCAATGTGCAGCTTATATATCCCTATAGCCTAGGTATGAGCACAGGCCCTATAGTCTAGTTATGAGTGCATGCCCTATAGCCTAGGTATAAGTGCAGGCTGGGCCATGTCATCAGACTACTATGCCTGGGAGTTCACTTGGCTTGGAATCAACTGACTTGCTCCCACCCGGAGTAGGGTGGGTTTAAGTGGGCCATGGTTCCTCTGGCTACAGCTGCATTAGTACCTCCCAACAGCATTCCTGGTACATACAGCCTCAAGTTCAAAAACCTTTGTTTTTTGTTTCTAGCATGTAAACCAAAAAACTTCAAAGTATTACTTGTACATTTCTTCACCCCCTTTACCACTCCCAACCGCACCAAACCACATTATGTTCCAAAATGTCTTTATTTATGACATCTTCATACCTAGCCTTGATAGCTTCCATCTTGGCAGTCTGTATCTTCCTACCCTTAAAACTACTTAGCCTCTCTGCTCTCTAAGTCTCGAGTTTATATACTCCTCTGCTACCCTATGCATACGCTTGCCCAATGAAGGTGTACTCCTCCAGTTCAAGTGTAACCCATCACACTTGTACAGGCCACCCCTGTCCCAAAAGGAGTCCCAGTGCCCCATTAACTTATACCCCTCTTTGATACACCCAGTTTGTAGCCATTAGTAACATGTTAAATCTCCATATAAAATTTTGCTTTCCTTAACTAGCATGTGGTATCTGCAAAATTCCAGAGAAGACCACCGTTCTTGATCCTTGTTGTTAATTCTACAAGTTTGTCCTGCAGAACCTGAAACCTACCCTTACCTATGCCATGGGCTCCAACATGGACCATGACCACTGGATCTTCCCCTGCCCTGGTCAGGACCCTGTCTGCACGCCCCAGGAGGTCTTCAACCTGGACACCAGGCAAGCAACATACCATACGAGACTCCTTTTCACACAAACACACTATACTGTCTACACCTCTAATAATTAGTCCTGCACTCTGATTAACTCCCTTTTGTTGAGGATGAAACAGAAACACAAGCATTCTGCAGCACTCACACTGCACTGGCCAGATTTAGTCCCCTATGTAGCTAGCATGAGCATGATTAAATTACTGCAGACACAGAGACACCAAGTCAATAATGCAAACTGCACCAAGGTGGCTCTTAACAGCCAGGAGCAGAAAGAAGGAAAGACAAGAAAAAAACCTTCCTTATAACCAGCTATCTATCTGGTTGTTTATAGCAAGGGAGATTAAGGTTAGCTTTATGCAAGAGCACATGGAAATAGGTTATATTGAACAAATGTTTGCTTTAGGACATTAAAGGGCAAGCTAGCTAGCTAAGTAATAGTGTCCTACTCTTAGATTATTCTTCTGAGGGGGCAAAAAAACACAAACTTCTTGTCAGCTGAATATACTGCTGAAATTGATTACCGGCTAGCTAGTTAGGCAACTAGCCATTTGCTAGTGGAAAAATTATCTCTCTGTCAACATAAAACCTTAAGAGAAAATCTGCTTACCTTCTTATAGACCCGGGTTAAAATACCACATTAAGATTAAAATAATCACGATAATAGAAAAACACAACACAGACCAACTTACATAGACAAAGATCAGCACAACAGGAACTCAGGCTAGACAAAAGCAAAGGATCAGGCAGCAATTGATTGTGCCCTGTATATGGTCCTGTGTGGTCTATAAGGTGTAAACCAGCCACTAGCTCTCCTGTAGTACTGTGTGGCCTGTAGAGTGTAAACCAGCCACTAGCTCTCCTGTAGTACTGTGTGGCCTGTAGGGTGTAAAATAGTCACTTGCTCTCCTGCAGTACTGTGTGTGGCCTGTAGGGTGTAAAATAGCCATGGGCTCTCTTGTAGTACTTTGTGGCCTGTAATGTATAAAATAGTCACTGGCTTGCAGGGCAGTGCATTGTAGTAGTGCATGCACTGCAGGTGCAGTGCTCCTTGTGTGGGTGTGGGTGGCACAGCGGTGACTAGCCAGGCACAAATGGCGATTCCAAATTATGGAATGATATAAGGGGGAGGGGGGGGATTATTATTTTGTGGCAGCCCTGGGATGGCAGAGGAATATGGGCAACTGTGGCACTGTATCTGCCTCTCTTCTCTCTGCTCCGGCACAGAGTTAATCCCATCAAAGGAGGCGGTGTATCAACATCTGCCTAATCCTCGCTATTAGCAGACGCCACCCATGAAATTCTTACCTCCAGCTACATTTATTAGCATAATTATGAAGAACGCTCAAAGCAAAAAAGGATCTGGAGACTGAGCGTACCAAACCGAGCTGTCTCCAGATTTTAGGGCCGTTTTTTTTTTTTTTTTACTGGCAACGAGCATTTCCCTTCGCCATCCCGACTGGGCCGTTACAACGGCAGCAGTGTGCGCGTCTGGTTAGGGCACTGCACTCAGGACCTCAGGGTTAAGGACAGCACGGTGATGCACAAGATGCAAAACCATAAACATACAAATTTGCCAAGCATACTAATGATGCGCTGTACAGGAATGCAAGCTGGAGTCAAACTAATCGGTTTCCTTGCATGCTTGTTTGAATTTTAAGGCTGAGGCTTGAGGTTGAGATTCGGAACATTTCATCTGGCATTCCATTGTTAGTGGAAAATAATCTATGATTAGTACAATAAATTCATTGTTTGTGCAATGGCCCATAATTGTGTATTGGAGTCCTTTCAGTTCAAGCTTGGGTCCCTGTCCATTGCAGTGAAATCGCAGGTGAAAAATACCATGAATAAACACTATAAATGGATAGGTATCTTATTTCACAAGAAAACTCTGCTAACCTAAATCAGCATTGCCCTCCAAATACACACTTTGCCGTGATTGTGTGTCATTACTGAGCACTATGGGTAACATAAACTACTATGTTTCTTTGAATTTTTTTTTTTTAAACATTTTCTTTGAATGTCATTACATTTAGTCACTTATATTGCTACCACACTGACTTGAAATAGCATTATTAACCAGACAATGGCATTATTACATGTGCAAAGAGCAGGTAGAAACCATTCGTTGTTGCCCTGTTGGTCGGGTATGCACGTGAACCATCTATGCAGCTTGTGCTTCCAAGAGGAGGAAGTATATTGTCTTGGTTTTTAAACTTTTACCTTGTGGAAGCAATCCTAAACACAGATGCAGAAGAGAACTTTCAAACCTCCCTTCCCCCCCCTCCCCAAGCCTCATGAAGTTCCTGTTTGCAGAGTTACTGGAACAGGTTGCTTAAATTTAACTGAAGCCACAGGCATGGTCTGTATGGTCTCATAGCCACTGGCTATGAGTTCACCCTGCATGTGATAATTATGCAGGGCGAACTCTTAAAGGGAACACATCTCTTGCATTCCTCATGCCAGCTAATGTTTCTTGAGTTTAACCGTATAACAATAGCAAATAACAATTTTATTATCTTTTTTATTGTCATTGTTGCCCATCATGTCAGAAACAAGAACAATACTAATGTAAGGAAACATGAGGAAGCCAGGACTTCAGTAAACGGTCTGCAGGGGCATTGAGATGAAGACCAGGACTTCAGTATGATTAATGGCCTGACGGTCTGCAGGACGTTGGTGTCTGCATTGAAATGTTTTAAGAGGTTGGTTTGGGATGTGCAGCCATAAGGTTGGTGGAGGAACCATGGGTGGAGGAACCCCTATATGAGTAGAGGTGACTAAGGGGAGAGTTCATCAGGGTGTCAGGGTGTCAGGTCGGACAACTGACATTGAGCAGGGCAGAATTAACCATGGCATCAGGATGCTGAATTTGATGTTTGCATTTTCAGTTGTGAAGGGAGACAAAGAGGCAAGGCATCATATTTTGGGAGACTGAGGACCAGCCTAGGAGCAGGTTTGGAGTGGTGGTACTGACAGGAAGACCAGTCCATGCTGGGCTGGAGACACCCAGAAGTATAGAACCAAGCCCTTGGCCCCAGGAGCTGAGTGGAGCAGGTGGGGAGAAACAGACTCTTCTTCTGTTTTTCAGGAAGAGCTGAGGACTACAATGACGGACCTTTTACACTCACATACAGTGCCCCTTTCAAAAATATCCTTTTTTGTTGCCTTATAGTCTGAAATTAAAACATTAAATCAGACTTTTTACACCTTTACATTAATTACATTCATTAAAAATAAAACAAATTGAGTCACTTGGATTGATAAGTGTACACCCCTTGGAGTTAGTACTTGGTAGAAGCACTCTTTGCTTGAATTACAGCTATGAGTGTGTTTGGATATGTCTCTACCAGCTTTGCTCACCTAGATTTGGCAAGGTTTGCCAATTCTTCCTTACAGAACTGTTCAAGCTCAGATTGCGTGGGGACTGCGTCATTCCACAGGTTTTCAATAGGATTTAGGTTAGGGCTCTCACCTATTTTTATTTTTGCAGAGGGTTTTGCAGTAAGTTTTCCTCAAGAATTATTTTTATTTTGCTCCATCCATTTCCCTTTCTATCCTGATAAGTACGCAAAACACCCCCATAACACAATGCTGCTACCACCACGCTTTACTGTAGGGATGGTGACCACAACACTTTTTGCAACATGGCTTCAGAGTCTTCCGTTTTTTTTCCATACCTGAAACGGGACTGAATGGTGACTTTTTTGAGTAGTAGCTTGCCACCCTACCATACAGACCAGACACATGCACACATTGACCACTCTTTGCCATGAAGTCCTGTAGCTCCTAGATATCTTGCTCGGTCATCCAGCTTGGATGGACGGCCTGATCTAGGCAAGGTTCTGGTGGTGCCATGCACCTAACACTTCTTAATTATGGTGTTGACCATGCTCCAAGGGATAATTAAGGCATTTGGAATCTTTCTATACCCATTTCCTGATATGTGCCTTTCCACAACTTTATCCTGGAGTTCTTCTGAAAGCTTCTTGTTGCTCATGGTGGATTCTTTACTCTGAAATGCACTACCCAGCAGTGGAATTATCTAGGAACAGCTGATTTTATTCTGAAGTAATCAGAATCACTACAATTGAACACAAGTGGAGGCCAATTGGCTTGGTGTGTGATATGGAAAGTGATTGGTTACCCCTGTGCTAGTCTACAATTGGTATGATAAGCAGAGTATAGACTTATCAATCCAAGTGATTCTAGTTTTTTACACTTTCAGACTTTTTGATAATTTGTTTTTCACTTGGAAGTTTGCAGGAGAGGATAAAATGTGGAAAAGTCTGATTTAATATGTTTCAATTTTAGGCAGACAGCAAAAGGTGAACTTTTTGCGGTGGGGTGTAGACTTTAAAGGGGCACTGTAAATATTTTTTACTGGTATCCAGTCTGGTGTCAATGTTTCTATATTTTTGCTCATACTGTTAGCTGTCCTACCATGCATAACAACACACAAGTACTGCTATTTCACATGGTATATAATGACTATTTCTAATTTTGACATTATATATTTGCATGTGTAGTTGTGTATTGTTTGCAAATTATAATGAGTTTGCATTTACAACAGTGTCACAAACAACAGTGTTTTCATTTTTAAATAATTGCTTACTTGTTGAAACTTGTTGTTGCTTGTCTCTCGCTCTCTACATTTCAAACTGAAAATTCATTGTTTTGATCTTCGTGTACACTCATTCTGGTTGGGGTTCTGAGAATAGCCAGAGCAAGTGCAAGACTTTTTACAGCTGGTTGCAACTGGTTTCGCTGCAGTCAGTTTGAACCTGTTTCAATTGGCTCTATTGTAAAGAGGGCATTTGAGGGAGAGCTTCTTAGGAAGAGTAATACTGGTGATCTACAGCCTGGGGGGCAATGCTCGGGGCAATGCACAACCATCCTGGAGAGGTGTGTATTTGCCTTTTCTATTCATACAGGCCACTTGTTGAAATCCAGTTAAATTATTTAATTATAGATTTTTAAAATGATTTCAAGTCAGTCATTTAAAGTCAGGTAAAGTCAGTGTTATTAAGAACTCGTACCATCTTTACAAGGAAGGCGTGTCATTGTTTGTTTCATTTTTTATAAACTACAAGTTTGACATGTTCTGCGTTATGTTCAAATGGATTATTGGATCGTACGTGTATAGGCTAATGCCAAGACGTCATCTGCATAAAAACGACCTCTTGGGCGGTCAGAAATATCATTAAAATTCAGAATCAGAAATGTTCCAGTTATCCCATTACCCAGCAATTAATTACACACAACTGGTTTCAGCTATTGTAGTCAATAGACTACAATCCAGCATAAATTCAAAGTTTCAACCGAAGGACGGGATAATTTAATTGTTTATTGCGCAGAATATTGTCACCAAAGGAAATGACATCAGCTACAAATCAGAAGGAACAAAAGCGACACGTCTCCCTCAGATGCACGGCGTCTCAGACAAAGGCCCCTTTTAACCTGGGCGGCAGAACCCCCTGTGGCCACAGCCTCGCTTGTCACTGTGAGAGACTGAGAGCCCCCGGAGCCTCTGCAGGCACACACGGATGACACAGTGACATCAAGGGGTGGGAATGCAGAAGGCCCGAAACCACAGGCTCGGTTCAGTGACACTGTCTCTCTCTTCCCTCTGAGGTTGGCACGGGCTTGGTGCCACGCCCTTACCTGAAAGAAAGGGCTGTTAAAGAACGCTGCCGTTTTCCTGCGAAAGACTAAAACAGGTTTCAGGTTTCACATGTAGTCGATGCCTAAACAGGTGTAAATTGTATGCAGCGCGATTTGTCAACTGAATTCCCTTCCATAATCAGACCTAACCAAACGATGGACTTACCAAGTATGGTCTTACGTGGGACAATTATGATTATATTCATGATAAAATAATTTTCTTCATGCACACCATACCAGCTCCAGATATAAGAACATTCTGGAACTTCAAATCGTCCTCACATATCTACTGTTGTGCTACAGTACCTCGTCACTTTCCTTTGAATTTACCCTTTCATTTAGAATCCACCACTGCGTACTCAGCATGCTGAAAGTGTTCAGGAACAGGTTAGTACACAATTTCTAAATCCATTTACTAATCCAAAAAATGACAAAAAGAGAATCTTGCAGAATTATAAAAAAATATGAAATTGAACATATTTATTTTTTCTCATAGTATGTTGTGATAAATCTGAGCGATTTTGCAGAATCCTATATTTGACTTTGGCCAGAACAGATGGAGGGGATTGCAGTGACTATCGTTTCAAACATCGGGCAGAGTCTGCTGTCGGCACAGCCATATTCAAATTACTGTCATCGCAAAAAAACATTTGGAATCAAAACAGCACATCAGTCAGGCGAGAGGGGAGAAAAAGTAAAAAGGGTTTTGTTGGTTTTGTTGTTGATCTGGGATTCTGGATGTGGGAGCTCCACACAGTGCCACAAGTCTGCATTACAATCAGGAATCATCCTGCCTATACAACTGTGGACATCATCGCCTTTGACACTCTAGATTGACATTTTATTTTAACGGGCATATCATTATGAATTAAATCGTTTTTTCACTTAAAAGCGTGTTACTTCAGTTTTAAAAATATAATTCTGCATTACAAAGTTATGCAAAATAGTACAATCCTAAGCATATTCTAAAATATATTTCAGATATATTCTGATAAAACCATCTTGAAATGTATTTTGAACCCTAAAAGGGGAAACAATTGTGACTAAATATGTATGTAAATATGAATACATATGTAGAAAACATTCATTATGTATTCATAATCCATGCACTATAATGTATAACATAATTATTGACATGCAGGATTAGTCAAATAGTATGCGTCTATTAAAGATTAACCAATGAACCTCATTAAAATCGGAACAACAGATGAATTGTGAGAAGATACTTGGGAAACAACCAGGACAATGGTGAGAATGCCTTGTGAACAATAAGTGCAACATGCATAGACTAATTGGTGTCCGTCACAACCATCCGTGGCACAAGCAGAATACATGTTTAATAGGAAAATTATTTGTGCTGAAAGACAATGACATTTGGCCATGATTCCGGACCTGTTCTTGCAAATTCAAGCAAGGAACGGGAATGCATTGGAATGTTTTTAAATGCGTTAATTATGAAATGCCATGTTAATTATGTTACAGGAAATAAGTATGTCACGGGGAGTTGGTGGATATACACTACCATATTTATTTATAAATATTGTGATGAAAAATATCATTCCTTTCACCGAAGACCATTTAATTCTGTATCTCATGTGCAATAGAGATGAGCTGAGCATTTGTGTGGGTCCCCTCTCCAAACACCATTTAACAGTGCCATTCAAATGTATGATTGATTGATGGCTGATTTATAAATCAGAATATAAGTTGATATTCAAAAGAAAAAAGAGTTACAGTATACCATAATGATGCCTATGAAAACTACCTATAATAATCAATTAGAATACACAAACACTAACACATATATATATATATATATATGTATATATGTGCATGGTGTAGACTGATTTCAGTACATCGTGATATTGAAAATGTTTCCAGCTCCCTGCAAAACACTTTACCTAAATACATCATTCAGCCAAACTGGAGTTGGGATGGCAGATTTCCCAGTGTCCTAGATCTACAGTCCTGCATCGGTGATCACTGAGTTCTGTTGCACAAAAAAGGGCCTCTTTTTTGCATTCCGAACAGAAAGGAAGAGAGACGGTAATTAAAAGTTTGGAGGATCTCTTCCAAATACGTCCTGTCTACTCTTTCAGCTGTGCTCTTGCTTGGATGTTTTCAACAGAAAACCATGACCCAAAAATCTCACATTTATTTCCATGTATTTTAAAATAATTAAAATGAGGATTATTTATATACTGATGCATTTAGAAATGCTATATCTTATGAAATCTGCTATAATGAGGGTTCTCGGTAGCAACAGAAAATATTGAAGATTAACCGTTTGTAATGTATGTAATATAATTACTGTTCAGGTGGTCACTCATTTTATAATACAGGGATATTATTTGACAGTGTAATTACTTGTTTTCACTGAAAGTGTCTGAAACAATAGGCTGATATTCTACATTTAATTGAGTAGCGGCAGCAACATTACAGACTGAAAAGCTCTACCTTCGCTATATGCGTTTGTACGCTATTGTTTTGTTCTTAAATAGCCAGTGCAATGCCAACAATTGGGTTAATAGGGATTTGATTATCGTGTTTAGTAAAAAAAGATGAGAAGTAGATCATTCCAGTGCAATGTTGGTTGCTGATAAAGACAACATAATCACAATGACAACTATCTAATGACACATAAAGTCAACAAATTCAGTTCAACAAATCTAAAAAAAATCTATAGTAGGCTATGTAAAGCCTGGTATTGATCCGGTCTAGCTTTGGAACTTCCTTCTACCCTATTAGTTACCAAATTAAGCGGCCAGTCAATGTGTTATTAAGAACTCGTTCCAGCTTTGCAAGGAAGATGTGTCATTGTTTGTTTCGTATTTTATAAACTACAAGTCTTGCATGTTTTGGGTTAGGTTAAAATTGATTATTGGGTCGTACGTGTATAGGCTAATGCCATGACATCATCTGCATAAAACGACTTATTGGGCGGTCAGAAATATCATTACAATTCAGAATCATAAAGGATTGATGTTCCAGTTATCCCATTACCCAGCAATTAATTGCACACAACTGGTTTCAACTATTGTAATCAATAGACTACAATAGAGTATAAAAACCGAAAAATGGGATTGTCCATTTCTGGCGTCAAATGTCTGTAGCATACTTTCCAGGGAGGAACAATGTATATGCAATAAACACGGACGCACGCGTTAACGCATATGATTTATCATCGTAGCCTACTTGTTGGTCATTAAAAAATAGAATCAACATTTAAGCAAACTGTATAAAACGCTATCTTACAAAATATTTTATTCCATCGCCTTGTAATGTCTCATGGTTGGTAGTTTATTACATAGGCTATTATATTTGTTATAATAATACCAATATTCGTAAATAAAATAATACATTTATTGTATTATAACGGATTTTATAGTCGCATACTGGGTTGTTTTTTTGCCATTAATGTATATAGCTAGACATCAATGGAACACATCTGAACATTTATGCATTCCAAATGTTGTCCATACACTTGAAAACTAACAAAATACTATGTTCATACAGGTTGTTAATTATGTAAAATACATATGCAAATGCAAATAACACATCAACGTAATGACTAAAAACGACTATATCCCGGCTACAAGCATGCTAGAAACAACGACTAAAATTAACAGTTGAAAACAAATCGCGAAAAATAAGTCTTTATTAACATTTCTTTATAACCCAAAAAAAAATAAATATATAATTTCAAATTTCAGTCGTGTACTTATCCAGATCATTATACAATGATAGGCGCATTTCTCACACCTTCCTCTCCCGGTCCTATCTCTGCGGTCTCTCAGTTGCACCCGGTGAGTTTCTGAAGAATGATGAAGCACGGGAGGCGAGGCAGTGCACCTGTTCCCCTCTGCCTTTGCCGGAGCCATGACTACAGTACCCACGTACCATTGCGCTCTTTCACTCTCGCCGTGCTCTGCGCCAGTCTTGTTTGAGGAACCAGCTCTCTTGGCCTTTTTTCTGCCTTCTCACTGTTGCCTGGTGTCAACCTACGCCGAGAACAGACAATCCCTCCTCCTTCCCCCCTCAGCGGCCGCTTCCAATTTGCCTTTGCTCTCCTTATCGCCGCCTCCATTGGCTTCGCCGCTGCCAGTCACACGCGCTTTCCCTTCAGCTCGAGAGTTGAGTAGCAACAGCTCGGAAACATCTGGCTGCCGCAGCTCGTCGTCCCCGCTCGCGTGCCCTGTCTCTCTCTCTTGCCACCGCAGGTTGTTATGGAGAGCTGTTGAAAGTCAATCTAGTTCACACAATTTTTTTTCTTCTCCCCCCTTCCAGCCGAGAGGATTTTGACGGAGCTCCTTTGAAAGGAAGAGACGGAACCTTGCCTGTAAGTGCGTTTGTTCGGGGATCTTTTAAAAGATGAAAGCGGGTGTAGGGCGAAGGGTGGGCTGCGAGGGTTGAAAAGTAACGTTCCCTTTTCACCCGACTGCTCCCTTCCCGACGTAAAATAGTTGCTATGTTAGCTAGCTAGCTATCGACAGACCGTTGCGTCTCAACGAGAAGCGGCAGGCCTGTAATACTGCCAGCAACTACTGCAGGTTGGTCGGTGAACGTGTACTTTTTTTTGTTCGCTCCGGCTGCGTGGGTCAGTGCCGTGTGTATGCGTGTGTGTACGTATGTATGTGCGCGCGTGTGTGTGTGTGTACGAGAGAGACCGAGAGAGAAAGAGAAATTGTGTTGTGTTTTGTTGTTCACTCCGTCTCGCACCCGAAGCTCCAGTTACTTCACCGGTGTGTCTTTTGGGTAGACGGGAGTTGATGGCTATTTCCACTGACCAGCGTCTTAATAGCTGTGGCAGGGTCTTCTAATGTAGCCAGCTCACTTCAAAGAGACAACTAATATTAATGTCTGTTGGTTGTTGATGTTTTGTCCTCTTCGCAAGCCTTCGAAAATGGGAGTAAAAGTTTCCTTGACAGTTTGCATAACGAATAAAGTATTGTTGGGATTGTTTGAAAGGGGAAATTGCCAATCCCCCAGCGCCATCGAGTATCTATGTACTGTACGTTAACGCTAGGCAACGCCGAATATATTATCAAGTATATGTGTCACATTTATGCGCGAAACACATTTCGCATTTCGGCAGACGTGCCTTAAAGGTGAAATATAGAAACTGGCTTGCTAGATTAGCTAGCTAAACACCCTTCAAGTTTAGACGCCGGGCGTTTAGCTACTTGTTTTGGTTAACGCAAGTTAAAATTCGTGTAGCGTAGCTCACTGTAGTCCGACTCGTGAGCGCTACGTTTATTTGACATTATGTTTATTTATGTGCTTCCCTTCCGTGGCAGATGCTCAAACCATTAATTTTGGCAATCGCTTCTACACAGTAGCGTAAGCTGGTCTGTGTTGCCAAATTTTTAAATGGTGCAACTTTTCACTAGTTGTGGGGGGAAAAAAACGGGTGAACTGACCTCAATGGGAAGCAATTAGCTTTACACATCGTGCTATGCGAAACAATGCGCTCTTAAACATATTAACGAGTGTACGAATAATATTAAACGTACATTTCAAAATACCATAGCTATCTCTCGAGAGGAACGTGTTGCGTAGAGTACACTGTGTGAATTACCATAATAGAAGTCAAATCCAATAAACAGATGGCAATAACGTTACATTAAGAGAGACCGGTTTACGTGATCTTGATACTTATAAGCTTGTTTTTATGCTCAGTTGTGTTATTTAGATATTGTTATTAACGAGAAACTGAATTAGGTAATGTTTTGATCTCATTACAGAAGAAAATTGTGGACAAAAAGTCGCACACAAGAATTAGATACTTTCACATTATAAAACAGGGTGTTTACGAAAGGCTACATTTTAATTGTCCTATTGCGGGATAATGTAACGTTGTGTTTTGTTAACAATCCCGGTTGCGAGCTCTATATGATGGTCTCTATTTGTCATTATTTTAGTATTTTAATTTATTTCTATCAGTTGTCCAGAGGGTGAGTAAATGAATGAAGGTTCTGGTGAAGCCACTGAACCATAAAGAAGTGGAAAACAATATCAGCTGCGTGGATCTGTCAGTTGCAAATGTGCTGGGCTGGCCTTTGTTTATGGTTACTGGAAGGAGAGCAGCCAAAAGGAAAAAAAACGAAAAAAAACTTGAGGGCATTTAAATTCTCTGTGCAGGAAACTAGGTTAGAAAAAAAGTGTCCGTTTTCACACAGACCTATATTCTAAAGTTCTCCTCCACTTGAAGATTAGAAGTAAGGAGAAGAGGGGGTGGCCAGTCTTAACACAGAAACACCTAAGTGAATTTTTTCCCAGTTTTTTTTTTTGTCCTTTTTTTTTTTTTTTGCTCGTTTTTTCTTTTTCTTTTTCTTTTTTTTTTAAACGGGAGAGAAAGAGAAACAAAGTTGTGTAGAGGAGAGGCTGGTGGCAGGAGTGTAGAGGAGCATATGGCAGTAAAAGGAGCACAGCTGGAGGTAGCATTTCCATCTGAACATGATGTCAGAGCAGCTGACAAGCTGCCATCCCCCAGCCTTTTATTCTAACACTGAGGCTGGGAGTCAGTGTGTGCGTGGATCTGTGTGCAGGAGAAGGTATCCCATTCCCCTCCAACATCTCCTCCACTTTGCATCTGTCTCTCGCAGTTAGATTTTTCCCCCCCCCCCCACCCTCGTCGACTGAGCACAGGAGGTGCAGCCGGCCTGGCTACGCACAGCAGAGAGGACTTAATCAAGTTGATGCATACTACAGGTACTGTGCTAACAGATGGGCTGTTTGTGTGGGGCTTGCAGCCTGCGCTTTCTCCCCGGCCGCTGTCTGTAAAGCAGGGGGCTCCCGGAATGGGAAGCAAAGGATTTTTGTTTTCGTGTGTGGGAAAAAAACGCAGGAACGCTGAAATTCGCTGCCGGAAAGGAGTGTGTGAGAGAGCGATTATTATTATTATTATTATTATTGTGATTATTTTCTTGACCAGTCTGTTTGTTCGGTGCTTTGTGTATGTGACGGGTTGCTGTGATTTGTAATTTATTTGCGATTGACTTACTTTAGTAAAAATGTATTTTTGAAACTGACCAATAGCAAGGAGTGTTGAGGAAGTCTTGTTTTAAAAATTAGTCTTTTAAAAAGTCTTTGGGTTTATTTCAGTCTCCATGGAAAAAAACAGAAAACAACATTTTTTGGTAGATATATGTATTATTTTATGTAGTGGTATAATTTCCATCAAACTATAATCTAATCAAATACAGCTACATAGGAGATATGTTGATATTTTGGTATATTATGGCTTCTTCCATAGCAGTAGTATCAGTAGTAGCAGCAACTTCATTTGTAAGAGCTGACTTGGACTACACTGCAGAAGTGGTGATTGTAAAAATGTTTCTTCGCAGTTGTTTAAATGGACTGCTGCATGATTTGAAAGCTGCTCTTTCCTTTTCCTCGTCTCTCTCTCTGTTTTTCCTTTTTTTCTTTTTCGTTGGTAGTGACTAATTTAGGACTTGCAGGTTTGAGCTCCTGAATTGGCTAGACAGCTGTAATCGCACTCCTCCTAGTCTTAATCTCTTTATCTGGGCAGCAGCTGCCATATGGCCCCAGTCAGCTGGATCAGATGTTTATAAGCCTCCTTCCTCGCCCCGCTCTGTCCTCGCTGCCTCCTAATTTGATCGCCGCTACCTTGCGAGCTGTCCTGCGATCTTTATTTTTAGGCCATCTTAAGGATTAGGATTGGTGTGGACTACAGGGCACTTAAAGTGATTGTATTGTAAATCTTCTGTGCTTCTTTGAGGAGGATGTGTAGTGTCTCCAAAGATTTGGAGTGGGGGGGTTGGCTTGGGGGTGGGGGTTGGGGTGGGGGTTGGGGTGGGGGTTGGGGTGGGGGTTGGGGGGGGGGGAGGGAACAGCCGTGTCCCGTAAGCTTCTCTCATTAAGGACAATCTTGGACTCTTAGGAGGGAGCAGCACAGATTCAAACAAAGAATTCACATTTGAATGCGCTTTTGTAAAAAGCTGTGTTGATTTATTGTCAAAGCGGAAGAAAATCTATGGGTAACAGGTGTGATTTGTATTATTTTAAATCCCAGAATGTTCTGTGTACTTCCGATAAACTCAAAATAAATCTACGTTTTAGACTGTGTCTTATCTGATATCTTATAAATGTATGATTTTTTATTTATTTTTGTTGTTGTTAATCTAGTATGAATGAAAAGTGGTATTGAAACCGAACCATTTTCAGCTCAGGTTATCTGACAGCGCTGTTTATTTTCACACGCGGAAGTTTCTGTCGGCACAGGCAGATTGTGCTGCTCAGGGCACATGCAGGCCTCCCCCTGGGCACTGTACCGTGTGGTGGTTGTAGTGTACTTTGTGTGTGTGTGTGTGTGTGTGTGTGTGTGTGTGTTGTTTGTAGTGTACTGTGTGTGTGTTGTTTGTAGTTTATTGTGTTTTTCTTTGTAGTGTACTGTGTGTGTGTTTGTAGTCTACCGTGTGTTGGGTGTTTATAGTGTATTGTGTTTTTGTTGTTTGTAGTGTACTGTGTGTGTGTGTGTGTGTGTGTGTTGTTTGTAGTCTACTGTGTGTTGTTTGTTTGTAGTCTATTGTGTTTTGTTTGTTTGTAGTGTATTGTGTTTTTGTTTGTTTGTAGTGTACTGTGTTTTTGTTTGTAGTGTACTATGTGTGTATTGTTTGTCGTGTACTGTGTGTGTGTGTTATTTGTGTACCTGCAAGTCTATTACTTAAAACGAGCTCCCTGGCCCGAGCGGCGGTATAAAAAATAAGCAGGGTCCGAACGCTGAGAGGAAAACGGCGGGAACGGTTTGCAAGCTGTGGCGTGTTGCAGGCACATCTGTGTGAACAGGAGGTGCTGGGCTCTGAGCAGGAGGTGCTGGGCTCTGACGCTTTGCAAAGGACATGCCGCACGTCGAGTGGCCAATGATCGCATAGTCTCCGACAGCCGCCCTGACAAATCATTTTGGAAATAAATAAAACGTATTGTGTTTTTTTGGGGGAAGGTTAACGTTTAAATACTCTCGAGGTCAATTGCAAAGTAAAAAAAAAAAAAAAGATTAAAATTGAGAACGATTGGGGGGGGAAAAATGTAAGTGAGCTTAAGGATTATCAGGAAACAGTGATGTTGTATTTTAAACATACCTTGTTATACAGGTCTGAAACAGTCTGGAGGGGGAAGAAAAAAAAAAAAATTGTTTTAGTTTTCAAAACTGTAGCTCACAGTTCCACTGCTAGTCCAGCCAGTGAGTGTATGCGAGTGAAAGGCTCTCTTTCATAGAGCCGAGAGGGGGAAAGAGAAGTTAAATAAAAGCTTAAACAAAACTATTGTTGTTGTGAAGGGGCTGTAACATCTGCTGTCGTTTGCAGGTTATGAAGACAGCATGGAGTTCCCGGACCACAGCAGACATTTGCTTCAGTGTCTGAGTGAGCAGCGGCATCAGGGCTTTCTTTGTGACTCCACGGTGCTGGTGGGCGATGCCCAGTTCCGGGCGCATCGAGCGGTGTTGGCTTCGTGCAGCATGTACTTCCATCTCTTTTACAAGGACCAGCTGGACAAAAGGGACATTGTTCACTTGAACAGCGACATCGTGACGGCCCCTGCCTTCGCCCTCCTGCTGGAGTTCATGTACGAGGGGAAGCTCCAGTTCAAAGCGCTGCCCGTGGAGGACGTGCTGGCCGCCGCCAGCTACCTGCACATGTACGACATCGTCAAGGTGTGCAAGACGCGGCTGAAGCGCAAGGCGGTGGACATGGGCGGCCGGCGGGAGGAGGACGGCTCCAGCTGCTCCGATAAAGCGGAGAGCCTGTCGGAGGCGAGCGCGGGCCACCCCGCCGCCGACCTGCTGCCCAGCGACGAGGACGAGCCCGACGCCAAGCGCGAGCCCCTGCCCCTGCCCGACCCGGCCTGGCTGCGGCTGCCCTGCGACCCCCCGGCCAGCGGGGGCAGCGTCGGCGGCGGCGAGGGCGGCGAGGCCGGGAAGCCCTCTCCGGCCGGCAGCCCCTGCAGCTCGGCCGCCTCGCGCCGCGTCTCCGCCGACGCCGACTGCGTGCTGGACCTCTCCGTGCGCTCCGGCCTGGCGGGCGGCCCCGGGGAGCCCAACCCCTTCTTCTGCGGCGCGGCGCCCTCCGACCTGGTGCAGGTGAAGGTGGAGCGGGACACCGGCTCGGAGGAGGAGGAGCTGGGGGGCCGGGACTACGTCATGGACGCCGGCGGGCCCAAGGAGGCCCCCCCCAGCGCCAACGGCGGCGGGAACCACGGGCCCCCCCGGCGGCTGGGCTACGAGGCCCACCTGGCGCTGCGCGACGCCTCCCTCTCCAGCGAGCTGGAGCGCGACGACAAGGCGAGCGAGGACGAGGAGATGCTGAGCCCCGAGAGCGAGCGCGCCCACACGGAGGCGGCGGCGGCGGCGGCGCTGGACGGCTCCCTGCTGCCCTACGTCTCCAACATGCTGGCGGCGCCGCACGGCCAGATCTTCATGTGCCCGCTCTGCAACAAGGTGTTCCCCAGCCCGCACGTGCTGCAGATCCACCTCAGCACGCACTTCCGCGAGCAGGAGGGCGTGCGCGCCAAGCCGGCCGGCGACGTCAACGTGCCCACCTGCTCCATCTGCGGCAAGACTTTCTCCTGCATGTACACGCTGAAGCGCCACGAGCGGACTCACTCCGGGGAGAAGCCCTACACCTGCACCACCTGCGGCAAGAGCTTCCAGTACTCGCACAACCTGAGCCGGCACGCCGTGGTGCACACCCGCGAGAAGCCGCACGCCTGCAAGTGGTGCGAGCGGCGCTTCACGCAGTCCGGGGACCTGTACCGGCACATCCGCAAGTTCCACTGCGAGCTGGTCAACTCGCTCTCCGTCAAGAGCGAGGCGCTCAGCCTGCCCAACGTCAGGGACTGGGCGCTGGAGGACAGCTCTCACGAGCTTTGGAAATGAGCCTCCAGGGTCACACAAACTGCTTTTTAACTGCTAGAGAAATATCGGTGACATTGTCGGGCAGAGGTAAGGGGAGTGGGTGGGGCTCCGGGGCGGTCTGAATCAGTCATGTTTCTTGTCATTTTGTCGCAGACCTTGCTAAACTGCACTTTAGTAGCACAGGAAAATGTTACTGCTGATTTTTTTTTTTTTTGTTGGTTTTGTTCTCTTTTTGGTCATTTAGTTTTATAATTGTCGATAATGAGTGTGTGGTAGGGTAAACATTTTTACCGAAGCATTAAGTCAAGAGGCTGGTCATTTAGGAACATCTTCCCACTTGAGCTCTGAGTGTGTGTGCATTATAAGGCTCTACACTCGAGTGTGTGCGCATTATAAGGCTCTACACACTGAGTGTACGTGCACTATTTATAAGGCTCTACAATCTTGAGTGTGTGTGCAGTACAAAGCTCTACACACTCAGTGTATGTGCATTATAAGGCTCTACACTCGAGTGTGTGCGCGCATTATAAGGCTCTACACACTGAGAGTACATGCACTATTTGTAAGGCTCTACACTCTTGGGTGTGTGTGTGCATTATAAGGCTCTACACACTCACTGAGTGTCCAGTATAAAGCTCTACACACTCAGTGTATGTGCAGTATAAAGCTGTACACACTTTGACTGTGTGTAAAAGTATAAAGCTCTACACTCTTGAGTGTGTGTGCAGTATAAGGCTCTACACTCGCGTGTGTGTGCAGTATAAGGGTCTACACACTCAGTGTGTGTGCACTATTTATAAAGGCCCTGTACACTCCCAAGTCAGTGTAGCTGAGAACTTCAACATGCCATTTCTTTTGTATATTCTTTACACCATATGATTATTGCGGGTAACACATTTTAGAGAGGTTATTAAAGTACACTACATGGATACTGTGAACATGAACGCACACCAGTAAGCGTGGTATGCGCAGGTATCCGTGTGTTTATATAGCGCACTGCTGTAGCCTCATGCGTTTCCTCCTCTGCTCTGGTTTTATGTGAAACCTCGGGGGGGCCTGATGTTACTCTAAGCTTCCATTATTTCAGCTCTTGTATATTTTTTTACTTGTGATGGGGAAACTTGACTGATGAAAGACTAAATGGCACTCATGCAATGTACAGCATCCTTTTTCGAAACGAAATGAAAATCATACTATGATGCCCTTTTGTAATTATGATTTGATTTTTTGAAACCGGTAAACGCAGTCATTAAACAATTGTTAAAAGTGAAGTAACCTTAAGTCGGCCGCGCAGATTTCCCTCGCGATCAAGGAGATCTTAACGAAACGGGGATCTGTTGTTGCATGAATCCCATCTGTACATTTACAATGTGAATTGCTGTATTGCTGTACACTGTAATTGATGAATAAATCGGGCTGTGGCTGACGCAGGTTCAGTCTGTTTAAAAAAAAAAAAAAAAAAAAAAAAAAAAGTCAAAAAAAATTTAATATTACAGCTATGGAAAATGCATGAATTTGATTTGTTTTTAAGACTTTTTTTCGTTGTTGTTTTGCATTTGGAGAGTGTGGTTTAAATTAGCCCAATCATTTGATTTCCGGAGTAGGTTATTATTATTATTTTTGATTATCTTTAACGTGTCGTTCGGGAGCTCGTTTCTCTGCGGGGCTGTGAAGACCTTGTACAAATGCACTGATAAGCCTCGGGTCTGTGCGGAGAGTCTCAGTGTGAGCCGTGCGAGGTGGTGGTGGTGGGGAGGAGAGCGGTGGTCCATCGCACGGCCTGCCCGGGACTCCACACAGCAGTCCTCCACGCGCTGCACTGCAGGTCTATGGTCGTTTTGGTTTGCAAATGCAGTCTATACGAAAGCAACATGATTCAGTTTTATTTTTTTTTTTTTTTTCGTTTATTTTCTGTTTGGTAGTTATTTCCTGTATTTAAGAAAAAGAAGATCTCTGCTTTTTGTCAGTAATTTATTTATTTATGTTTTCATTTGGCACTTGCTATAAACTTGAAACGCTGAAGTCTCACCTGCTCATGTCTGAACACTCCTGACTTTATTTTCTAATGGAAACCGGGGAAGAGTCTGTAATCGGCACTGCTGTCTGCGTCAGGCCGCAGCCTGTGTGTGTTCCAGTTTTGCACACACACACACACACACACACATACACACGCACACACACACACCACACACACACACACGCACATGCAAACACAAACGTACACACGCACATGCACATGCAAACACACGCACACACACACACACACACACACACACATGCAAACACAAACGCGCACACACATACACACAAACCAAGCGCACACTCACACACAAACACAAACACACACACACACACATGCAAACACAAACGCACACACAAAAACACTTTTACATGACTTTTATTTTCTTGTCCTAAAAATCAAAATAAATATTTCACAAAATAGGCCTAGTAATTATTTAGAGTATACTATTTGCTTGCCGTCTGACTTTAATATTTTTTTTGATGAACGTTGAATAGAATTGAAAATGCCCTTCGGTGAAATGTTATTTGCAGTCATTGTGCAAGACTAGAACCCAGATTTAACTTCTCAAATAAGTGCTGACTCAGACTGGAGCAGTGAAACGCTGAATGCTAATGCTAAACCTCACATGAAGTCTTTCATACAAGAGAGAGTGACTGGGCCCCTGCCAGTGCTGATGGGTTTGGGGGTAGCGCTGGGGTGGGGTGGGGTGGGGTGGGGTGGCAGAGCCCCAGCCGGGGGTGCGGGTGTGCCTCACAGACAGCGCACATGGCGATAGCGTTTTGCACAGTGGTCAATTTCCCTGTTTTGCACTCACTTATAACCTGTATGGGAATATCATGGAATATCATCTGTGGTTCTTTTCTCTCTCTCTCTCTCTCTTTTTTTTCGAATTGTATTTTTACGCAAATTTTCTTAATGTACTTGACCGCCTTAAACTACTGTAAACGGCTTGTTTTTTTGTTTTGTTTTTTTGTTGAAGGTTATTACTGGAAAACTGAAATGATGTATTACTGGACTGTTTATTTGATATTTTTCTTTATGGGAAAAAAAAAAAAAAAAAAAGCTGTGAAAAAAATGGCCTGTTTAAGCATCTCCATATATCTGTGTCTACTTGAAAACAGGGACGTTCTGCTGTGAAAAGGCTCAAATGTATGGGACAATGCTTAGAGAACGGGGAAAATAAAGAAAGAAGGAAGGAAATCTGTCAAAAAAAAGGACAATCCCTGTCTGATGAAGCAGGTTTAATGAACTCTTACGTTTCATTTGTCCACCCCTGAGACTGTTTCTTTGAATTTTTTTTATTTTTTATTTTTATTTAGACATTTAGCTTTGACAATCATAGTATGTTTTATTTCTCAAGGGGAGTAAATTATAAGGCTGTTTAGTTTTGTACTTTTTTGGTGTGCTGTTGGTGAAATTTTTAAATTGTGTGCTAACTGCAATAAATTATAAGAACCTGAAGAGTCGATTGTTGTTCTTTTCCTCCCGTTTTGATTCATGTGTCAAACTCGTGGCAAAAACAGGAAAACGGGCACGCAGATTTGCACAGTATAGTTAAAGGCATTGCATTATTTCACTGTAACCTATAAGTATCATTTTGATACGAAGCTAGCATGAACAAATCTAGGATTTTGCATGAAATAAATTTACATTTAAATAGCATGATCATTTTACACATTTGTGTTGCGTTTGTGTGTATGTGTGTGTGTGGGGGGATGTCGAGCTGTTCATATTATAGAGAAACAAAAAAAACTGTTTGAACTATGTTACAAATTATATAGTAAATAGTGTTATATAGTATGTATGAACTAATGTACAAAAAACTTCAATTAATCTATTGATCCCAAAACACTAAAGGCATCACTCAGGTTTTCACATTAAAAGTGAAATTGATCATGATATCAAAACTGTTTTACGACTCCACAAAGAAACGCCGTAATTACTCAAACAAGTGTTAGGTGAGGAGTTGCACAGAAAATGCACAGAAAACGCGGGAGCGCGCTCACCGGGTTCCAGGCGCGCGTTTTCATAACGGCAGTGAGTCGGTCACTGGGAATCAATATCCTTGATTCATTCATTTACCAACCGTCTGGTTCGCAAGAGCCAGTAGTGTCACTCGTCGCGTTCCTGTGTCGTACAGCAGATATATTTTTTCACGCTCGTTTTCCCTGACTGGAATGTGATTAGCGACACATCCGTGGGGAATTGTTTCCCTGTTATTGCAGAGATTTCATACTTCATTAACTTCTCTTGTTTATTGTACATTTTCAATTCGAATGGCTTTCCTGTATTCCAGTGAACTGCTCTGATGAAAAGCATGTACCTTTTATTTGAATCCGATAAAAAACAAGTGCAGAAATATAAAAACGCCTTGCAGTGTATGGCTGAGCGGTGTAGTGCATGTGGTTCCCACTGTTCCCCGTCTACGGACTGAAGCAAAAAACCAGCTGGAGCTCTAATATCTTCTTTATTTTTTTTTTAAATTGAATTTGAGACTCCTGAACGCCCTGAATTTAGGAAGCTGTAGATACCAACAAATCTGAATTGCAACGACAGGATTAAACTGCTCGTGAAATGACGCGATAAAACCCCCTCAACAAAACAACGTTTTAAAACGAGCCTGGCCACCCCATTGGCCTGTATTGTAACATTTAACGACAGAGCGCAGGGTGCATCAGCAATGCATGGAAATAAACGTGATTACGGTAACAACGTGATTTATTCCGGATAGCTCGCCAGACTAAACTGAACTGGCAGGAAATTAAATTGAGAAGCCTAGACATCATTTTTTTCCTCTCTCTTTATTAAAGCCTAATTGCATTGAGTGTGGGGAGAGACCTGTTTACCGATAAGTTCGAGGGACGTGCGCGGGCCCGACTCGTGGCCCTGTGCAGCCAGCTCGGGTGATTTATCTGGCTGGTGCGGTTTCTAAGGCGTGGGCTGGACCTGGGAAAATGTGCAGCAGCTTGTGGAGCCCCCTCCCCCCCCACACACCCTCCTGCCAAAGCGCTCCATGTACAGTTCTCCAGAAAACAAATCAGCTTTATCTAATGTCTTGCTGCTCCGCAAACCTGGCCTTGCAGATGCATTAAAGCCTGGCCACTTTGAAGTCAGTGAGCGTTAGCCATTGGGGCATGGCTACAGATGGCCCTGTGCAGTAAGCCTCCCCTCGCAGCCCTCTCCTCTCCTCAAACTTCTAATGCTGTAAGTCTCTGCCTGCGCTGTAAATGTGGCAGTATTTACAGGGCCCCCGTGCCCCCCCGTGCCCGTCCCCTCTTGCCAGACCAGTCCTACAGATAGCCTGGTCGGTAAAAGGAAATTGTGGCGCACCATGTGAAATGCTCAAATAACACATTCTCTTGAAGTCGCGACTTATTTCAAGGCAATATAATCTTGTTATCTGATATGATGACACAGCTCGTCGCCCAACCGCAGCGATTGATAAGCCCAACTTCACTGTCAAAGTGATTGGAACGTGCCCGCAATGCTTCCGTTCCTGTTTACACAAATCCATGAAGGAAATGACTGCATTCGAAAGCACAAAGATATTCACGTTTCCATCGTTTAAAGTGCACGTCGTCATTTATAGCTACCTTGATATTTTAGAAATGCAAAACAACAATAAAATATTATTTTCTTCAACGTTTTATTTCAAGGATTGATAGAAAATTTATTCAGTGGGGAAACAGAACTGCGTCGCAGACTTGTATAATAGGACCCCCATGTCCACAAAAAAAAAAAAAATCCCGTCAAAGTAATCTGTGCATAAAATCAGTTGTGAGAAAATAGCGTGCGCGCATTTTGTTTGCAAGTGCCATGCAAAATAATGATCTTCTAATGTGCTCCCTCATTGTTCGCGCAGCTATGTTACTTAACATCTGTTCACAGAAGACAATTTGCACTCAGATGGGCCTGTGTGTTTTGCTGTAAATTTAGGTCATTAATTTGTATCTGTCCTTTGTTTACTTAAGAAACCGGGACAAAAGGGCAGCTGCAGAAACATTTGGCTGTGCCGAAGGGTAGTGTGCTCAACATGGTGGAGTCGGCGACCAGCTTGCGCTCCTGTCTGTGGCCGCAGCGCACAAGTTTGCAGGACGTCTCTGCCAAGCTGCGTGCAGCGCTGCAGGAACAGGGGGAGGGTTGGGTACGGCGCTGTAACACTCATAACCTACATACGGCCCATCTGCCCATGCTCTCTGAACCAGGCCACGGCACAAGCGCGAAGGGCTCATTTGTGGAAGACGGGAAGAGGCCAGGGGTGTTGGGCGACAACTAACTTTCGAACTTGAGTTACTTGTCATGCTCGCTGGGAAAGGGAATGATCCTCGCTCCTCCGAAATCAATACACATCAAAATGAAAAACTGCTTTGTAAAAAAAAAAAAAAAAAAAAAAAAAACGAAGAAAGAAAGAAAAGATGCCATCTTTGATTTTTCAGGTTCACTTTTTTTTACAAGAAAATTGTTTGAAATTGTGTTGCTCACGACCTCATGTTTGCCACAAAAAAAAACCCCATTCTAATAATGGAAACTTTCAAATTGAAATAAAAAACGAACTTCAACACAGACGAGAACAAACCCAACCAAAAAACTGTTGACTCTGTGCCAAAGTGACTGAACAGAAACACTGAAGAACATGGGAAAGGAATTTCTCCAGTTAAGCCTTGGAATTGAAATGGGTTCAATGAAACCCAAGTTTGACAGGATCGGCGTAGAGGTGGTGGGGAGATAAAAGGTGAGAAAAACAGGCAGGGGGAAGGATTTCTGTTTTCTTTTGATTGTCTGCGTATTAATAAGCCACGTATTGTCAAGCACCCGGCGCACACAGACAGACGGCAAGCAACAAGCGCCCTGTCTCGATCCAGACAATGCTGTGGTGCTCCCAGCCTTCAGCCAAGCAGTGAGAGGGGGGCAGGGGCGCTGGGGGTGGGGGTGGGGGTGGCGAGGGGAGTTTACTTGTCGGGGAGGGGGTGCATTTTGTCCCAGAGAATATGTCGTCCACACCGCGCCCCTAAACAAAAGAGGGAGACGCAACTCCAACTTGAATGTCTGTGTCTCACTGTGGGAGGGGCTCAGACCCCCCCCCCCCGCATCCTCAAAAGCCCCTCTGAAACTCTATGGAGCACTTGTGTGCGATGAGATTAAACAGGATGAATTCCAATTGTGTGCTGGGTACTTAGAGGGAAAACGCAGCACTGACCCAAAGGAGACGCACGGGAACCGAAAGGAAAAGAGGCCACTTGCACCACGGGCTGTCTGTCTTTGAGCAAAGTTTACACCATTATTTTACGCACGCACACACACACACACACACACACACACACACACACATATATATATATATATATATCTTGTTTTATCATATTTTAGAGATACAAGATATTTGGAAATCCTCATTATTTTTCAACATGCAGTACAAATGGCCGAATATTTTGCTCACTTTATTGAAATTGAATGTGTGAAACATTCATTTTCTTAGTGATTGAACTCTTATTTACATTGGTACTGCATTCAGGTATAATATTAGATAGCAGTCTAGCCCAGTACAATTTTGTTTTGAAAACCAGAGGGACCTTCTACATTTTCCTGAGACACCACACTACTTCCTTGCAGCTGCTAATCTAATAGCACTGCTAAGGCCAACGCTGTGGTATACACGAGGAAGCGACACAGAAGCGCCGGGATGTTAGTACCTGAGTCTGTAACGCTGCTGTGCTGCTGGATATTTTTTGGGGGACACGAATGTGGATATGAATAGTATGCATAGCCCCAATTTGTTAGTTGCGCATCAAGGGGCGATTTTCCAAAAGACACATTCGTAACTGCTGCTGTAATTCTTGAGATACTCTTCACGAGGCCCTTACGAGGGCTCCTAATGGCGCAGCACGTGCCCCGAGGTCTCGCGCCAGCTGCTGGGGGGCCTCTCTGCCCAGGGCAGATAAGTAGAAGGAGGGCGTGCGATGATGATACGGGTCTTGGCAGGATTTTGGCTCCTGCAAGTCAGCACTTGTCCCCAGGACACCGTCGGCAAACTCAAGAGTTGAGAGGAGGAGTTTATTTTACGACAGAACGCCACATGGTCCTCTCGTGAAATTTGGACACGCGCTTCTCCAACGATCTCCAAGAATTCGGGTTACTCTAAACCTGGTGTTAGCGCACGTACAATAGCACTGCAGCGTATAATTGCGTGACGATGGAACTATCCAATTATTAACACCATGTGCTTTTTTGTGGTTCTGTGTGGCTCGGTAGGTAGGGCATGACGTTGGCAATGGGTTCGATTCCCATTGGGGCCACGCATACTGACAAATGTATGCATTCACTACTGAAAGTCGCTTTGGGTAAAAGTGTCTGCTAAATGGCATATAATATAATAGCCACGTGTACTATAACATCATTATTATATTGTGTATATAACAATATTACATTGTGCAATATAACATAACATTGGCGGGGGCCATCAAGCGCACACAAATAACCAAACAGTGTTGAATCCTGCGAGCTACTCCCCCCTCAATATCCTCAGTGGCAGATACTGCAGGTGCTGCTGCTGTTGGTGCATCTTCTTAACCTTTGGACCCTCAGGTATAGCCAGTGTGTTACACTGTAGGAATGTGAGTTGAAGAATTTACTGCTGTTTTTACTATCATATTTAACTGCTGCATTACAGCAGGAGATATTTATCTTATGGGTGTTTTCCATTATTAAAAAGGAAGAGCAGATGTACAGCAACGCCAAGCTTGCATCAGACAAAATAGCGAGGATTAAAAAACCACGCAGCGTCGCAGCTAGCCGAAGTGCCTGTTTGCTCCTCCAGATTAGTCGTGAGGGTTTCCTTCTCTCGGCCGTGTACTTCAAACCCCACGGTGAGCCAATCGACGCCGTGCGCGGTGCTGCGGTGAACCAATCAGTGCCGTGCGTGGCGCTGCAAGACTCTCGAGTCAGCTGTGAACAGGCGGGGAGGGCCTTTGTCAAACTGCCCTTGAGTGATGCCTTGCTTGTGACAGTCGGAACACCAGGCCGTGACTTCTAGCACATCGCCATGGGAACGTCGCACCACCCTGCATTTCTTACTCAAAACGCATGATCGATCGTGGAAGTCAAACGGGCTATCAGCGCCGACACACCTGTAGCCGGTGTTGTGAATGCCAGACAAAGTAAAAAGCAAAATATAAAGATGTATGTTATATACAGAGACGACACAGAGCAGGCCGCATTGAAACAGAGCACCTCCGTTAATAGAAAGTAATGTTTCAATCTCATAGTTTCTATACCGTGTTTATTTCCTAGTAGCAAGAACGAAGCTGGGTTGTTGCCAAAAGCTCCTGCCGTCTCCTCTCACACTTTCAATCCGCAGGGACGTGCTTTAAGAACAACCGTGTTTATTTTCAACACAAACTCTGGTTGCAGAGTGGCAAAGGTTACGTGCAAAACAACGAGCAGGGTTTGCTAATCCACCAACTCCTCAGTGAGCACACGACATGTGTTCAGCAGTGTGAGGAAGCAGACCTGTGCGAAGGTGTACATGTACATTTTCGGTACGAGTAAACAGCCAGGTGGCTTGTTTTAAAACATGCAGCCAGGAGCAGACCTACCGTGGGTTAAAAAAGTGGCGGACTGATTTATTATTCTTGTATTAGTATTAGTACTACTACTACTAATAATAATAGCCTTATTTTAAAAGCACATTTCACACAAGCAGCTGCAGCTCAACGTGCTTTACGATATGAGTTAAACATTTAAAATACTAAATAAAAGAAACAATAAGGGTAGAACAAGATAGCATCAAAACAGTAAGGACATTTTTATTAGGGATTCAATTTATCATCAGACAAATAGGGGGAAACGAGGGCTGTAGAATAAAAACAGAGTGATACAATAATTTTAAACAATAAGGTTACAGTCTAGAATAATCCACTGTGTTAATGGGGTTTTAAAAAACCCTCCGTTGATTGTGAGTCTCCAGTGTACTGTTTAACAGAATTCCAGTTTTGCGGCATATAAACCATAATACGCCTGCACGTTTACTTCCTCCTGCTTGACTTTGGAGATGCAGGGGAGACCAGCTTCCGCAGACCCAAGGGCAGGAGAGGGATGACGCTCCGGTAGCTCATCTTATACATGTTATACGTGTTACAAACCTGGTGCTCGACCGTTCAGTGCTTTAATAGCGAGCGAGAGAAACTTAAAATGGGCTGTAGAACGTTCTGGGGCTGCTTAGGACGCAAGGGCAGGGCGCACGTGAGCTCGGCTCTTTGTTTGTATCAGTATCCGTGCTGCTGCACACAGGGTGTGTCACTGTGTGTGTGTGCACGGGCCTTGGCTCGCAGACGGATCACGAGTGATGCCGCGTTCTCTCACCCCGGGACACCGACCTCTCCGCTGCCTCCTGGCTCCGGCGACACCACTCCCATCTGTCCCTCCCGACGGCGCGCAGTAACGCTTGACGTAATCGCGGTCGGATCCCGCGACCGAAACACACCTTCCGCCAGGCGAGCGTTTGTTTTTTTTCCTCCCAGAGGCGGGCCGAAAAAAGCGGCCTGCCCCGAGCGGAGTCGCCTCGCCACGCCGCGTTCCCTAAACGTCTCCGTAATGTCGGGACAATGTCAGCCAGGCCCCTGTTCTCCATCCGTTTCCCGCTCCCGAATGCCTCTGCCCCTAGGGCCAGCGTACAGTGAGCTGTAGGCCCGCTGTTTTTTCACCCAGTACGGGCGTTTGATTGGATTGCTCTGAGGATCCTGGTTCAACAGCACCACTCCTGTTTATAAGGGAATCCAGGTCACACTTACTGTGAGGCTGGGTGAAACGAGGCCGCTGGGATTTGGGTTTTGGGTTTTGCCCTTTGGGAAAGTGGGGCGCTCACTCACAGGGACGCTCACAAGCTCGCATCGCCTCAACACAACGCCTTGCCCACGATGCAGTTCGACGCACGGCGAAGCCTCAAGACCAGGCCTCGCCCGTGCTGGCGTTCAGCGCGCGGTGACACCTTTGCGGAGGGACCCCGAGGCGAGTGAGCAGCGCATTAAGACAGCAGCCACACATAAAGCTGGGGAAGGGGGGTTGGGGGGTATAATGTGTGTGAGCAGGCCTGTGCACCAGCCTGCCACCAGCACACTTCCCCCAGCACATCTGCATGCTGAATTATCATTAGCGCCCCCACATCTCCCCGGATCGCTGACGAAGTGAACAATGCTAACTATCGCTCCCGTCAGCCGCAGCCATATGGGCACCATACTTAGATTGCGAAGGGGAAAAAAAGAAAAGCAATTGTACTGGCATCTGTTTGGCAGAGCTTAGCAGCAACGTTTCGGTTTTTACCATGTGGAGAAAGTTGGGGTTTTTTCGGGGACAGTAAAATGTATTGTGGGGTGAAGTCCTGTCTGCTGTATTGTGCAATTACCTGCGTGCTCATGTGCTCGGGCGATGGAGGCGCGCCCAGGAGCCCAGATGGCGATGCGTGGTGCTCCCAGCTCCCTGCGAGGGCGCCAGTCCCTCCGGATTACTTTTCAAAGTTAAACCTTCAGCACTTCCATCGCAATCCACTTCGACATCGCGGCAAACGTGATATTGGTTTAGTTTTTTTTTTTTTAAAGAACATTTCTGTTCTCGTCTTGACATTTTTCAGCTAATACAAAATGTAATCGGTTGATTTTGACTGGGAAAGAGATTAATAACATTTGAATTTGTTTCTCACCACCAGAGGGCGGTACGCCTTTCTGGTTGCTCCTCACTATTTCGAGATAAAAAAACACGAAATGGCTTAGTGATCACGTTCACACTATGGTATATGCAACGGTTGATTTTGACTGGGAAAGAGATTAATAACATTTGAATTCCTTTTTTTCTTTGTGGAGTCATCCGTTGGGTGATAAGGTCATATGTTTGTGGTTAAACTGTATAATTACAGATTCGCACCTGCATTGACACCAATCCCTTAACCCACCAGCTGAGCGTGTGTGGAAATAGGTCTAGATCTGGCTGTGACTGGATGAGATTTGTTTGGATTTTTAGCGAGGGCCGTGTTGGTGTTTCACCTAGGCAAAGTGTGCTGGGTTATTTCAGTTTGGGTAAATGTGTTGGAGCGTTTTCATTTGAGTTAGATGTGTAGGACGTTTTAAGTGAAATGTACATGCATGCGGTCCAGTACAGATTAGATGTGTTGGCATGTGTCGGATGGGTTAAATGTTTTGGGGTGTTTCAGCCCAAGTTAGCTGTTATAAGGCTTTTTTTAAAGTCCAGGTGAGCTTGTTGTTTCAGTCGCACGTGGAAGACCCTATTCCCCGGGGTGGTGTAACAAAAACAGTGCAATCAAACGGGAGGAATGCTACAGCCAACCCCACAAGCGATTGTAAACGGTGGGACAGGACCACCCGTGTTCTCCCCGGAATCATATCTGAAGACGAGGCCCGCACACTTAGCCCTCTTAGGGCTATTTGGCCGAGACTGAATTCAAACTCCGTATCATCATCCACAATCTCAGTCCAAGCCCAAATAAGTGTGATGTGCAACCAAGGGTTAGAAAAGGTGCAGGCTTCATCCGCGGGGTCGCGCTCAATATCATTCCTGCGCACACTAGACTTTGTTGGGAAAGGTTCCTAGCTGAGGCCTCAGCACAGTTTTAATTAATGCTGACAGACAAGTAGTATAAATCTCAAATGAAAAAATATGCAGACTTTAATTAAAGAAATATCTTCAGATAATGTTCCAGGCTCCATTAGCTAATTGCATGTATGCCATTCATTTCAATATACATACAAATTAAGCAACAAAAAAGTTTAATCCTCTTATTATTTATTTGCCAATTCAGAATGATACAATAAATAATCAGTATTATATATATATATATATATATATATATATGTGTGTGTATACACACACACACACACACACACACACACACAAATGTTATTTGAATTTCCTTTCATTTGTGTATACAGTTTGCCTTAGTTAGTTAGTTAAGGAATATGGTCACTGTTTTTAATTGCCATTGTTGGCGCATTGATCTCCCATTTCTGCATTCAGCTCCTGTGTCACGCAGTGTTCAGTATCAGACCGAAGCAGAGCCGAAAACTCATATCTATCAGTCAGGAAAAAAACATCTGTGCCCATGAAACGCTGATCCTCACCGAGGGTTTTCAAAGAGAACACAGACGCACTCAGCTTTAGGAACGATCACGCTGTGCCCAGCGCTACTGCATAAGCCTCATTTTGAACAATTTCAGCACCTTGTTTGGACAGCTCCAAACAGGCCTGCAGAACAGGGACGTTAATGTCGCTTCTCACAGCAAGAGCAAAAAAATGACTAAAAAACCACGACCGCAGCACTGGATTCAGCGCTACTGTAGCAACACAAACATTGCATTCAAAGTATATATCCTTGTACAAAAGGAAAGTAAAAAAAAAAAAAAAAAAACCCACATTAATACAACAATAAAAATGTGTTCTTATTTGTAAAAATAACTAATAAAAATGTGTTCAGGCATTGAGAAAGTGTGTGGAGGAGGAGTCCGATTATTCATCCGCGGTCTCCGTTCGGAGGCCATGTTGCTTTACATCTCAGACAAAAATTCGGGGCCTTTGTGAAAGTGTGCACCTTTAAAATGCCGCCACACTGACAGACTCCTGTTCTCCAGGGTTTTATGTCTCTGGCCTCAGCCCACCCAGGTCCACCCACACAGGGAGGCCCAGCCCCTCCTGGGTAAATATTTGAAGTCAAAACAGCCCAGGCCCAATAAAGTGCATGATGGTGTGGCTACATCTGTTGAGGGGAGGGGAGGGGGAGGTGGGGGGGGGGTCACAGCAGCTGCAGGAGGAGCCTGGCACTGCTGACGCCAACACCTGTCCACTCTGGAGAGACAGGGGGCCGTCCCACAATGCACCTCTCCCCCTGCTGCTGTTGCACAATGCATACTTATGATTCCATGCCGACAAGGACTGGCCCATTAGGGTTCCCTAAAGGCTTTTCTGCTGTCCCAGGACAGCATCCCACAGGCCCGTGCTTTTACGACTCCTAAGATATCTGTGCATACACTGCGGCTTTCGGATACATTACGGGATTACGCTTTTGAATTGCGGAACTTATCGCGGATATTTAGTTTGGACAATGTCGAGTACTAGAGGGCGAATGCAGTGCTGTGTGTGGGCTGCTCTTAAACGTTTATGTAACATTGAGATGGGGATATTGTTGTGATTTAAAGTACCGCCTCCCTGTGTATACGAGATTACCACATCAGTGAATCAGACGTCGAGGGCTGTATGGTTAGTCATTACCGGCGGCTCGGTAATGACAAACCTCGGTCATTGTGTCAGGAGCGAATGTGAATAAATCCATTCCCTGTCTCCGATAGCCTCGGATTACAGCACGTGCTGGTTTGGCAAATTTAAAAGACACATATAAGCACACCAGGATCACAGAGGAATCACTTTTCAATAGCCCTGCAGCGAAACCAGCTCTACCTGAAAACCCAACACACACTCCTGTCCAAAGCCCCCCCTCCCCCACTGTCACCTGTTGCCACCCCCGCGCACCCCACTGGGGGGTCAGGGGTCAGGCCCTGGCGCGGTCCACTCCCCCCAGGAACAGCTGCTGAGGTCCTCAGGCGGGGAGACACAGGGACGGCAGCCCCAACCTCTGCAGCCACATCTGCTGCGAACGAGCCAGCCTGACGAGTACAACACATGCGCTGGCCACAGACCACCAGGGCAGAGTGAGAGAGAGAGAGAGAGAGAGGCCCCTCTGTGCTCCACTGACCCCTCAGGGCCCCGCTGCTGACAGCTTTACCCACGCAGCTCAACTTCACATCAGCTGAGAAATTAATCACATTCTCCCAGAAAACACATTTGAAAAAAACCGATGGCTGGTGAAAAAAGGACCATGTTTGATTTTTTTAGCGATGTGGGGAAAAAAACCTGAAAAAACCCCCACCTCCAAGGTCACCGAAAACACAACAAAAATGTCCATTTATGTTCGTTATTTTCCTGAAATCTTAATTGGGGCCTCTCTGATTTGGCGTTCTTCCTGAAGTGGAAACATGTGACAGGATGCGTTGGCAGTGGGAGCCGCAGCGGAACGTCTCTCTCTCTCTGTGTGATGACGCGCCATACGCAGCACGCTGGTTTGTTTACGCTGGCCTTTCGACGCTCAATAGGGCCTTTGTGTGTACAGCCGCAGGTACAAAGCAAATACCAAGGTGTGTGTGTGTGTTCCTGATGATATTGTTGAGAAGTTTTGTGCCGATGATATCCATGGCTTATATCCATAAAAGTTTGTACTTTATTTAAAATCTGGAAATAGCCAAAATAATTATGCGGAGGTGAGAGAAATCTGACGTTTCTCCGTTTGTTGACACAGAGACGAAGACGGGCGGCGCGGGCTCATATTCGTTATTATTTAATTAAAATGATTTAAATGCAGCACAAGTCCCGGCATCTCTTCAGCCTGTCTGTGCGCATGTGTATATGTATTTTTGTTTATGAGTGTACGTGTGTGTGTGTGAATATTTGTGCGATTGTGTATGTGTGTGTGTGGGTGTAGGTGTGAGGAGGACAGCGATAGGGAAGCTAATTTGGCTCCGTGCTGGTGGTTACTCTCACTCGGACAATGCGATGTTGGCTGCAGAACAAAGGCCCTGCAGTAGAACACAGCAAGATTCAAATACCTGAGCCCGTAGGGTAAACCGCAGCCGGAAAACCTCTGGGCCCGTAGTCAAATACTGACCAGGCCTAGCACGGGAGGCAGCGAGCGCCCAAACTAGCAAAGTACCCTGTCCGTTTGAATTCGCGAATAAAATACTGCTCTCTTAAATCAATCATTAGTTTTAAAACTGACCACAATTTCCCACGGATTGAAGACGTGCTACATATTGTGTTAATTCAGAGCGCGGCTCAACTGGCCAGCGACTGCAATATCATTCAGAGGCTGCCTCGTTGAAAATAACCTGCACAAACTAAAATGAAGAATTCTACAAACTTCCTGCCCCAACTTCAAAAGCTTTCTTTAACACTACTCTGAGGAGATGAATGCACCATGAGCACATCACAGAATGCTAGCGAAGATTAATACATTTCTACGGAAATGAAGATGCCTAGCAGCCATCAGCCTCTCCTCGTTACCCGCGTGCGACGAAGGCTGTCATCAGATATTTACAAGCTGAAAGATACTTTTCTCATCTAAACAATATATATTTACAATTTATACTTTATCTAAATTTAAAAATAAAAACAATCAAAGCAAATAAACTCCAATCAAACAACCTCGCAACCATTGATGCATTACCCTAATTAAAAAACATACCTTTAGTGAAATACGATTAAATAAAATCAAAGAAGTCATTCATAAACTTTCGAAAACAATTTTTGTTTATGGCAATTAAATACTATTGCAGCTGCCGTTTCTTTTGAATTATTTTCAGTTATTCGGAATTATTTCTAATGAGACCGGTGTGTGATGACGTGTGGACCACTCTTTCAGTGCAAACGGGATCTTTATTTTCAGGGAGAGGTCGCCCTCTTGTGTTCATTAAATCAACTACAGTGGAGTCTCAGAGTCGGCGCAAAACACCCAGATGGGAAGGTTAAGTCATTCATACTGTTTTATTTGATTTAACTCAAAATACATTTAACTGATCACAAACAATGGTAATGGCGTTGACAGGATGCCAACATTGTACATAATTATGACTTAAGGGAGTACTTTTGGCAGTATAATTACATGGTTACACAGAATTATAATTTAGCATTATACGGAAAAATATATTTCATCGGGTTGGCATTCCCACAGTACCACTCCTTATGTGCACATTTGTCTGGGGGTGCCTTGCTGTATTCCGCCCATGACGTCCGCATCCAAGTTCGACTACAGGTTAGAGGTTAAAACGAAGGCCACTGGAAACATTGTTTGGAGCAGAGTTGGGCCAGCAGGAAACGTGACCTACAGGGCAATTGACCCTCAAGCAAAAGTCCCTGTAGCACACAGCCAATGCTCCTGAGATACAGGTAGTGTTTAGGAGTGTGTTGGAGGTGTGCTAGGGGTATGTCAGACGTGTGTTAAGGGCGTGTTAGGGGTATGTTAGACGTGTGTTAAGGGCGTGTTAGGGGTATGTTAGAGGTGTGTTAGCCTACTGGGCAGATGTCAAGTCAGGACCAGAGATAACTTAAAACTATACATGAGAGAAATGACACTTACCTGTCTGTAAAACAAGTCAATTGACTTGATGATGGCAGAAATGGTACAATATACATTCAGTCAGGTAACGGCAGCAATCAACGGCGCCTAAGCCTTATTTATTTATTTGGTAGGAAATGTATTTTGGTGATCGCAAATTATTTGACATTAAATTGATTGATTAAATCACAGGGAGCAAGATCTGGACAGCGTGATACAGATTAACGTGCGCTCATCTCCAAACTTCGGCACACTTTCGATGCCAACAGCGGCACGGAAAAGCAAGTCGTTTCCAGATGTAGCGCTGTGCTTCCGCCTTCTCATCGAGGTACAGTACTCAACACAGCAGCAATATGGCACAGCAGCCCAGCTGAGCTTTCCAAGGCAAAAATGTCAACAAGTTTGTGCAAATATGCATTTGCATGGGAAACAGATTCTCATACAGTTGGCCTGGGGGGAGGGGGGGGGGGGACAGGAAACAACCTCTTTTGATAGGATTAATGTATTGAAATTTATGTAGGATTTGTATGTTACTGTACTACATGGGCATAATCTTTTATTTTTTATGGCTTTCACCCTTTCCCCCGATATAGAATGGCCAAACTTATTTTTAAGCCGCGCTCGCTGTAACCTCGGGTGTTAATTCGGGAGAGCGCTCTCCTCCGAGAGACGTGATGTCAGCCACCGCCTCTTTTCACCCTGCAGTTCAAAAGCTCCACTTGCACAGACATGAGTCGGAGGAAGACACTTTGTGTG
The DNA here is from genome assembly GCA_029706075.1 of Aldrovandia affinis. Taxonomy (NCBI): domain Eukaryota; kingdom Metazoa; phylum Chordata; class Actinopteri; order Notacanthiformes; family Halosauridae; genus Aldrovandia; species Aldrovandia affinis. The sequence continues at coordinate 1,536,904 of JAINUG010000213.1, forward strand.
CAGCTTTACACAGACAGACTGTGGGCACCCCATTGACCAACAGGGGGGGCGCTGTTGTGCGATGAGATGTGGTCATCCCTGCTGACTGAATCCCTCCCTCCCTCCCTGGGCGATGCTACCACCTGTTACACCTTGTGTCGCCTCACGTGGCTGCTGGCCGCAATCGACACTGGCATGGTCTGGATACAATGGTTCATTCATATACTAGAACAGTTAATGTAAAATGTGTGTTGAGTCTACACTGTGCAGAAGTGCATGCGGAATGGAGTCTACCCTGGCAGGAAGTGCATTCTGAATGGGGTCTACGCTGGCAGGAAGTACATTTTTGAGTTTGATACATTCATAGAAAACTTACATCATCAGTTCTGTGCTGTTAATATTTTACGGCTTTCTGACTAATGTTTATTCAAAACAGTGTGCGATTAAAACTTTGAAGTCCAATGTAATATAACATTAATACACTTTTTCTCATGTCCAGAGAACTTGTCTTATTCAAGATAAAAGTTTTTTTACAACACAGATGCTTTGAATGTATTAAAGAGTAATTTGCTATTTGATAAGCTACATGTAACAAGACCTAAGTCTCCGGTGCCTATGAGGCAGTAAAACACTTTTCTTTCTGTGATGTTTAAATGAAATACTCACCCTGTTTCGATAAACATAAAAACATATTAAAGCACTCATTTGAGCTAGTGAAAGAAGCAGTGTGTCATTGGGCTGCTTGTGTGCTCCTGAACGATGTGGACCAGACCTGGCTCAAACACGGGTCTGAAATAATCTAACTCTTCAGATGCTGGAAAATATTTGAAAACACTCCTGCGGGACCCAGATAATTTTTTCAACTAAAAACATGTCACAAACCAAAACATACAACGACGGAAGAATGGTGTTCTGAATATTAGTGAAAACGTTTGTAAAAAATTGCCAGTAATCTGCAGGAATTTTACTGGTGTCTAAAGCGTTAAAGTATTTAGAATAATGATTTGCCGCAGGTGTGATGTGGAAGCGTGAGGTTCAGTGACCGGGCTCGGGGCAGGGTCAGACGCACGGAAGAAAGAAAACACGGCAGGCACAATCATACGTACCCAAACTCCACGTTTATATGAAAAGAAATCGCCTTGTGTAACTTTTTACACAAAAAAAGCAGGAAGATTTTTTTCAGAAATCTGATCGTACATGGTCACATTTGTACTTCTGAATCGTCCATTCATTTAAAATAACACCACAGTCTTTAATTAACATTCATGTAAATGACCTTACAAGCTTAACAACTGTCCTTTTCCCATGTTTTGAGAAGTTCTGTGTACTTCTCTCAAAAATAAAGAATATAATAACAACCATTTAGGGTAGAGGTAAGGTGGGGGGGGTGGGTGGCCGTGGGGGTGGGGGGGGGGGTGTATGAGGTACCTGGAGCCCAAGGTAAGTAATCGGAGATAACGATAAATATGAAGTGGCAAACATCAGATGGGGAACTGGGGGGTTAATACCCTGGGCCAAAGAGGGAACATTTTCCAGAATAAGGTTGGAAATGTAACCTTCTCTAATTTAAAGGATTCTATTGGCTCACTGCATTTTGGATGACGGCGTATTGACTTTAGCTTTTGGCTCAGGGTCAATATAAAATACGGACGCTTTATTTGACCCAATTCATTTTGATGCTATTACCTTTTAACTCATAATGCCATTTCCTGCAGTATCTCATGTAAATGGCACCGCAGAGAGATTGGAAGTGAGCCATTTCACTTAACTTCTGGCAAAATGTTAACTCATTTTCCATTGTGGGCCCCGGCCTAATCTCTCAGTGTTAATAAATGGCACGCAAATCGTTGAAAGTCTTCCGGGAGACTGACGCGTACGCAGCTGATGTGAGTTGATAAAAAGGACGCCGGGTTAAGCTACAGATTTCGCCCTTTCGGAACCTTTCAGAACCCACCAGGAGGAGGCGCTGTGGCTCATCATTTGAACACGCTGCTGTATTTACAGTAAGGCCCTCGTCGCTCACAGATATTAACATGTTCTAATGACGCTCAGAGTTCAAGGCCAAACGAAAGTCACTTGTGCAAATAAACGCCGGCGAACGCTCGCTTGCTGCGCCGACAAAACGGCGAGGGTTTCGAGAGCTGCGACGACGTGGCACATTCAGAGAAGGCGATGGTGTGGCCACATGGGTGGACAGGTGACAGAGCCGTTCTGGACGTTAACGGGGTTCATATGCAGGCTCGTGATTAAAACATTGGCCCTAATATCACGCAGCACGCCAGCCTGCCTGCAGAGAGGAAACGGGGCAGTTCTAACAAGTCAGGTCTCATTATTGTAATAATGGGGGGGGGGGAGGGAGATGGGGGGGTGGCAGAAGGGGGGGAAGAGGTGGGGGTAGCAAACTCGGCGCTGCTTGTTTCCTTCTCCTCTACCCTCGTCTCCCATCCTTCTGAAGTGGAGCGAACGCGACGAGGAGAAGGAGGCGACGGTAGAACACAAGGAGATACTATCGAGACGCAGACTATGGTGCTGCTGCTGCTGCTGCTGCTGCTGTTCAAATACTACAGAGGATCACAGCGCAGTGTGACCCCTGACCCCTGAACCTATGACCTCCGTCCTGGACCTGGGCTCCTTCAGAAGAGCTGGATCATGGATTCTCGAGACTTGCCCACGCCGATCCACTTCACTGTGGGAAGAAGGAGCACATCGCGACCGCTCAAAAGGGCAGGCTTCACGGATATCACCACACAAAAGGCCTGACTGGCCTTAAATCTCATTTCAAATCAATCACAGTTCTGGGCCACCACCAGCCTGGAGCTTCAGATCAGAACGCTTGATATTCTCCATCAAGCACCGACTGAACGCTAACTGAACGCTGACTGAACGCTGACTGAACGCTGACTGACTGAACGCTGACTGACTGAACGCTGACTGACTGAACGCTGACTGACTGAACGCTGACTGACTGAACGCTGACTGACTGAACGCCGACTGAACGCCGACTGAATGGACTGAACGCCGACTGAACGGACTGAACGCCGACTGAACGGGAGCAGGGCAACTGTTTGCAGCTCAATATCGGTAAAACCGGAGGCCTTGTGTGTGGGTTTCTGGAGGGTCCCCTCCGGGCTCTGAGGCAGGGACGGTGCAGTCCTACAAGCTCCCCCGCGTCCATCAAGGCCGTAGTCCTGACTGGAGCGGAAACACTTCTTCACAACGCTGAAGAAGGCTGTTTGCTGAAACGCGTTCGCTGTTATTTGTCTGACTGACCCAGTGGCATTAAATGATTCTTTGAGTGCTGGCGTTTTCTATTTTTTCAGTACGTTTTTGGCCGTGCACCTTGAAGGAATTTGATTTATAACTTCTCTCGGAGCGGAAACACTGACACACTGTACGGGGCAGCTGCGCTCCTTTAATGTACGTGGCAAGGTGTGGGTGTGGTGGCCACTGTGGTTTTTATGCATCTGTGTGCGTACAGAGAGAGGACTCAATGTGACTGAACAAGTTCATTTACATTTTAGGCATTTAGCAGACGCTCAGAGCGACCAGAGCGACTTACAGAGTTTACATTTCTTTACATACAATCCATTTATACAGCTGGATATTTTACTAAAGCAATCCAGGTTAAGTACCTTGCTCAAGGGTACAACAGCAGTGCCCCACCTGGGATTGGAACCTGCAACCTCTGAGTTACAAACCCAGCTCCCCTAACCATTACACTACACTGCCAGGTATGGTACGCAGCTGCCTACAACGATATCTATCGCTGTATTACTGCACTGATCTCTTGCGTGAACTGATTGTTCCTACCATGTATTAATGCACATCTTGTAGGTCGCTCTGGATAAGAGTGTCTGCTAAATGCTTAAAATGTAAATGTAGTAAGGAGGGATGTTTTAACACTTTTCTGCACCATGCCACGTGGCCTATATTATATTACTAGTTTGCGATGTTGTTTTGCCCTTTACGCTGGGATAAACTCACCTCCTCTTGGGGACCGATAAAGTACATCTCATCTCACATTTGCATGCCATGTTTCGGGCCCCCGAATCCCCCCCCCGGAGTAAAGGGGGGGTGCAATCCCTCACCTGGCACGTGCAGGTGCTCCTCGATGTAGCGGACGTAGTTCTGGGCATTCTGCGGAAGCTCCTGGAAGGACCGGACGGCGGACGTGTCGCTGTTCCAGCCGGGCAGCGTCTCATACTGCACCTCCACCCTCTGCAGCACCTCCTGGTTGGCTGAGGCCGGGGGAGGGGGAGGGGGAGGGGCGAGGGGGGAGGGGCGAGGGGGGGCAAATGAGGTGAACGGAGGGCGGACAAGATGGCCGTCGCTTTTTTTTGTTCAGGTCTCAAAAAAAGCACTTCACTTCCTGCAGCTTTGCGTGACAAGCGGTTCCCCGGGGCAACCGGCCTCCCCGGGGAGGGAGGGGGGAGGGGGGGGGGGGGCGAGACGACGCGGAACGCTCACCTGGGAAATGGGGTATGGACACATCGTCCACCTTGTACGCCACGCCCACTTTGATTTCAGGAAGCACGTCCAAGATGTCCAATTTGGTGAGAGCTATGCTGGATGACAGGAACAGACGGAGACGTCAGCCGCGGGAAGCACAGTGGTGCCCCACATGCTGGGCTCGTGAGCGCGCGCGGGGAGGAGGAGGGGCCGGGCTGCGGGACTCACGCAGTGAAGCCGTTGATCATGTGGGCGTATTTCAGCAGCACCAGGTCCAGCCAGCCACACCTCCGCTTGCGGCCCGTAGTCACGCCCACCTCCTTCCCCCGGGTCTGAAGGAGCTCCCCGATTTCCTGGGAGAAACGAGAGGGGGGGGTCAGGCTCACCCTCTGAACTGATAACTGTCAGGGGGGGGGTCAGGCTCACCATCTGACCTGATAACTGTCAGGGGAGTCAGGCTCACCCTCTGAACTGCAGAGAGAGAGATTGTTGTTGTAGTATAGTAAAGTATAGTATAGTATAATGTAGTATTTTCACATTTATTTGCGTTAATGTTTAAATGTATTATTTACTCTTTGGCAATATTTACACATGTATTTCCTGCCAATAAAGCATCTTGAATTGTGTAAGGCAAGCCCACCGAATCGCTGAATCATCCAGGGGAGCGCCAGAACAATAGTGATTTTATCACCTTTGTAAATGATTGAGTACCATAAAAACACCCATAATATAAAGCAGAAAATGCTTGTATACTATGAATTTGATCAAATATATATTTTTTCCAATCACAAAATTGTTTTGCTAAATTTTGTTCAGCATTACAATGGATATTCACCAGACGATGTTTCACAATAAGGAAGGCCACTTCAAAGTATGAAATGACAAGCTACGAATCCTCTTGGAAATCATACTCACGATGACTCATGGTGCTATGGACACTGACAGACAGATATAAAATACCCAAATCGTCCACCAGGTGTCACTGTTTAACAATGAGCCAGCACTCGCTCGGCAATGGAAACTAGAACGGCTCACAAGTCAAAGTCTGTGGCGCACAAGCGTATGACGCGCGCTCCAGTTCACACAGTCCTGTCTCACTCAAAAGCCTGTTTTTCCACCCGCCTTCACGCTTGTGGCTCAGCTCTGGCACTCCAACCAGATCCGTTTCCAAAGCACGGACAGGGAGTGGAGCGGACTGGCACAATGCTCCGGGGTAGCGGGTTACGGGCCGTGCGCAGGCGAGGATCGCGGGCGGGCTCACGTTGCTCTGCTCGGAGGGGAAGGCGCCGATGCCGACCCTGGTGGTGTAGGCCTTCACCACGCCGTACACCTCGCCCACGTTCTGTGGCGGCATGCCCAGCCCCGTGCAGACTCCGCCCACCGTGCAGTTTGATGAGGTCACGAAAGGGTACGTCCCTGCAACGAGACAACAAATCAGAAGCCTGCATGTGTAACAGTCCCTGCAACTGAATGTTAGTGAGAGCAAAACAACCAATCAGGCCTGCTTGTGTAACAACAGAACCAATCAGGCCTGCTTGTGTAACAACACAACCAATCACACCTGCATGTTAGTGATCCTGCAGCAAAACAACCAATCAGGCCTGCTTGTGTAACAAAACAACCAATCAGGCCTGCTTGTGTAACAACACAACCAATCAGACCTGCATGTTACAGTGACCCTGCAATAAAACTACCACTCAGACCTGTGTGTTTAAGACAGAAAATCGCACCTGCGTGTGTAACAGCACAGCCAGTTATACCTGTGTGCTATGGTGAGGACTGAGAGACAGTAAAAGCACACCTGGGCCCACAACAGACTCTATTTCTGCTCCAAGTCCACATTCCCTGATGCTTATTAGATGTGTCTGTAATCACGCTAGAGTGATTGCAAAGGGGCAAGGGTCCATCACTCAGGCTTAAATTTGGCCTGGCAGCTCCAGTGACTCACTGCATCCAAACTTGTGTTGCAGCCAAAACAAAATAGAGCTTGGGATTTCCATTAATATCCAAATTTCACGCAAACAACGGAGATATTTTGGGCTGTGGAACTTTTTGCGCAGTCCCGCACGCGGATCCAAAGGTCACAGAGCTGAAGTGGTCCTCGCTCTGTGCACCTTTTGACACTGCATCCTGGGGCCTGCACGAGCTCAATCGCAATCAGTGTTCTCTGTGTCAATGCACTCATCATTACCGCTGCCATGTCCTTAACCCTGCCAGGCAAGCCTCTTCACACTCACTCACTCACTCACTCACTCACACTCACATTAGGGCTGTGACGGCATGACATTTTCACGGTATGATAATCGTACTACTCAATATCATGGTTTTCGGTATATCACACTATCAGTTTTTAAGCTAGAAAAAAGTATCGCACAAAGTGTACAACTCGATCTGTTTATTGTACGGGTCTTTGCAGATGTATATACCGTTTTAACTGAAAGATCAAACTAAACGCAACTGAATATAGTTCACTTCTTGTAACTGTATGTTTAAATCAATTTAAATCATTCACTTTGCGAATTAAGAAACATTTTGCTTTATCGCGTTATCAGCTTATTGGATCTAGTACTATATTTAGCTACTCACTTTTCCCATTGTGGCATAAGAGGTGGAATGCAAGGTTAGATGTGTTCCCTCGTCTGGAGATTACGTTTCCCACATTCTCTACAGATGGGAGATCCGTTCTTTTCTCTGAATCCAAAGTGAGTCCACACGGATGAACAAGTTCGCTTTCAGGGGGATATGATCGTCATTACAGACCGCCTCGGCTTTGGAATCAGCGTCGGACATCGCACGTTTTATAAGGGACTGCAAACGGAGATTTATGCCATGTAGCTAGCAGCTATCTGATAACAGCTACCTACCTACATACCAGGGTTGTGAAATACGAGGAAGCTGTCTGCACGTGCGCAGCCAAAGAGGTGATATTATATTATTTAATATGGCTTATTTAGACAATTTACTAGGATAACGGCTAGCTTTTGCCAGGTGTTTACTATCACGGTATTACGTTAAGTTTATAATAGTATTATTTCATATTTTAATATCGTGGTATTCCGTCATACCGGTATACCATCACACCCCTAACACACACACACACACACACACACACACAGACACACACACACACACACACACAGACACACACACACACACACACAGAATGATAACCCACAATGTAACAGACCTGACAAGAACCGATAAAGTTTGCAAGTGCAAAGACTGATTCCATCTTCCATTGAAAAAAACCACATTTCCAACAACGCATACCCGTGACAGCAAACAGCAGGCACTAGGTTAGTGATTGTAAATCTAGATCAGTGTTCCACTGACAGCCAAATCAAAGCAAATGAATGGGGCGCTAAAGCTGGAATGAAAACCAGCATTGTTTTACACATTAAGGAAACAGTAGAGTACTGAACCGCCTCTCAGCAGTTTAAAATCAAACATTTGGCCAATATTTAAAATTCACCTTGCCAAATCTCATAGTAACATTGTAGCAGGATTTAGAGCGGACACCAGCTTGGACGATGGGTATCCGAGTTGTTTTTTTGATGACGGGTATGTGAGGTATGAATGCTGGTTGATTCGGGCGCTCACCGAAGTCGATGTCCAGCAGGGCGGCGTTGGCACCCTCCACCAGGATGGCTGTGGGGGGTCCGTGCAGGGCCTCGTACATGAAGTGTACCCCGTCTCTCACCATGGGCCTGATCTTCTGCACGTACACCTGGGGAGGCCACGCCCACATCAGAGCCAGGCGTCACTGCCATGGCAACCTGCGGCCTATACCAGAGCCACGGCAACCTGCAGCCTATACCAGTTCCCCATTAACCCTTTCAAACACTTTAAATAAACATGAATCCTCTCATTCCAACCTGGACCAATGGCTCACCTTCAATTTCTCCAACTCTCCATCGATATCCACCTCCAGTCCTGGGTACATGGAGGTGTACTGGAGAGCCAAGTTCTTAAATCTAAAAGAGAACAATACAATACATACATGGGCATTACAGAGACAGGGTCATTACTGAGACAGGGTCATTACGGAGACAGGGTCATTACGGAGACAGGGTCATTACGGAGACAGGGTCATTACGGAGACAGGGTCATTACGGAGACAGGGTCATTACAGAGACATGGGGTACTACAGAGACAGGGGCATTACAGAGACATGGAGTATTACTGAGACAGGGGCATTACAGAGACATGGGGTGTTACAGACAGCAGCTTTACTGAGCCAGGGAATTACAGAACCATCGAGTATTAGAGAGACAGGGGCAGAACAGGGCCATGGGGCATTTTAGTGCATTTTAGTGAAATTTACATTCACGGCAAGAGTATAATAGAGTGCATATACCGACAACAGCTGTGGCAGTTCTGCCACCTGGCAATACAGACAGATGTAGTTTAAACGCCATTTTTACCACAACTGTTAGTGCTGTGATGCAAGTCTCTCCTCAAAGGTTGGTGCATCTTAAAAACTACAGAAAGCTGCTCCGATTGTGGCAGGTACATCTCAGGCACACGTTTCACTGGGGTAGCACTTTGATTCGGCCCACATTCCCTGCATTCCTACAGCCCTACTCTCGCTGCCTGTGTACAAACACGCCCTACCTTTCAGAGAATTGCTGGAAATCAGACAGGAGGTCGCATATACGCAGTCCGTTCCGGGCCGCCTTGGCTGAATACACCGGGCCAATCCCCTTTTTCGTTGTTCCCAAGCTGGGCAAACAGGAAGAGAAATTAATAATCACGGTCGGGCCCAAACTGGGCGAGCAGAGAAAGAGATTAATCAATCAGAAATGGGCCACAGCGTCGCATTGAGAGTAAGGAGTTAGGGGGTTACAGGTTCAAATCGGGAAATTCTCAGACACTAATGTCTCTGTATAAATGGATCATATTTAAGGATAATAAGGATGTGTGGCGTGCTGGTGTAGTGCACTGTGACTGTCGATAAAGCCGTGTCAGACAAAGCGTTTTCACCAAACAATCGCTTTATCCTCATTGTCTTTCTGCGACCGGACTGTGACTGTGTAAAAGGACACTGCGTCTCAGTTTGGGCAGACACTTCACTCGCAGCTCTGTAACCGAGCAACTGCACACGGACAAAGGGTGCAGGCACGCACAGGGCAGCCTGTCACCTGAGGGCTCCTCCAGGTGTGGGTGTGGCCTGGGAGGGGTGTGGCCTGGGAGGACATACATACACACAGGTCCTGGAAGGTACGAGAGAAGGGAAAAGCTGCTCGGTCGCATCGGGAAATTAGTGTCGGCTACTCAATAAGGGTGAAAACACATAAGTGTGAGTGAGGACCCTGTATCCTTGAGCTGCTTCAGACAGACAGCACAACCAGGAGAGAAAGACAACAAGAACCCAAACGCTCAGTCCACAGGAACGGGGAAGGGACTGGATCGTCCTGCAGATCCTGTAGCCTGTCAAACAACCAGCACACATTCACAGCAAGCTCACGGGTCGACAGGATCTCGACGTGTCCGTCTGCCCACGCCCCTGGCTGCGTGCGTAGGGAGCCAGCCTGAGGCAGCACAGAACAGTCCCACAATGTGAGCCGTCATCAAGCAGCTGACAGGCGCAACACCTCCCCCCGCCAAAACAAACCTGTTCCCGGACAGCATTCCCGGACAGCCAAAAACACACACACACACACACACACACACACACCCTCCCACCTTCAATGATTGTCGTGTTCAGTTTTTTTCCCCTCTGTAAGATATTCAAATTACCGTTTGCCCTGCAAAGATGAGTCATTACCTGCGAACGCTAAAAGCACAATGGACGTGCGTGACTGCACATGCACAGGCAGTAAGGAGCCCGGGCCGGTTTCGCAGTTTACAGCCGGTAAGCCCTCGGAGGCACACGGTTACATAAAGACGCGCGGCTCGCCGAAAGCTACGAGGCCCTTTTGCGAGTGGCTCCGTCTGGGACGCCTCTTTCGGCTCCTCGCTGCACCTCGGCGGAACCCGTTAAGACACGATCCCCGGCCCGCGATCCCCCCCGCCCCGGACCCAGCCCTCCGCACGACGTGCTGCGATGAGCTTCACTCTCGTCGAGGGCCGTCGCTCGTACGAGCTTCTGCTTCTGCTCGGGACGCGTACCCGCGGCGTGAGCCACAAAACTGGGCGTAAAGGGACGTAAAGACGGTAAACGACGGCGGCGGCGGCGGAGACTCACTTCTTCCCCACTTGCTGCTGCCGCTGCTGCTCCTGCACGCTGTCCACGGCCTGGTGGAAATCAAACACTGCGGGGCAGAGACAGAGAGCCGCGCTCAAACGCCGCGCCGGGCCACAACACAGCAGCGCAGGGACTGGACCACACACAGCCCGCTCGGCACCCTAAGGACTCCTCCGCAACCCCCCCCAGTCTCTGTGGTTCTCTGTGGCTCAGTTGGTAGAGCACAGCGTTGGCAACGCTTAGGTTGTGGGTTCAATCCCCACTGGGGCCACATATACTGAAAATGTATGCATTCACTACTGTAAGTCGCTTTGGATAAAAGCGTCTGCTAAATGGCGTATATTATATTATTATTATATTAGTCTAAACCGGGCATGGAGCAACCCCCAGTCTAAACCGGGCCTGGAGCAAACCCCCCCCCCAAATCCAGAGCAAAACAACAAAAGGTAGTAAGGACCATTGTCTGATCAGGTGTGACTGAACGACTAAAGCTTTAGCTGCACTTTAACTGCATTTACAGCAATGTCCACAAGCATCGCGATGATCTACTCTACTGGCGTAGGGAGCCTTAGTTCGTTTCCCTGCACGGTGACAATGGGCAAGCGGCCTCTTCTGCAAAAACAAACGAAACAGTGTTAGAGGGGCAGCCCAGACGCCCGCGCCCCAACGCAGCAGAAATAGGGGGTCACCCGGCACCTGCGCTGAAACCCTGCGCCTGGTCTGTCACGGCGAGTGAGCCGCCGCCCTTTCGGGAGCTGCCCGCGCGCGGCCGCAAACCCTGCCGTCGCTTGAGGCCGAGTGTGTGTCACTGCGGAAGCGCTCGCCGAAACGCGCCGGCGCTGCTCGTCCAGGGGAGGGCTTACCGATGTGAGCCCTGTCCGAGATGACGAGGCGGTCCTCCCAGCCCTCCAGGCCTGCAGACACAGTGACAGAAGCTCTGTGTTACGATGACATAAGATAACATACACTTTCACCGTCCCCCGAAGGGAGACTTTTCTTAGCCTCGGTGTCGCTGCTTTACAAACACCACGAACGCGCGTCACGACACACGTAAATGCACGTTAAAGGTGCCCTGCGCTCCGACACGCTCACACAGCACCCCCTCGGCTCCCTGGCGAGCACACGGACGCTCCAACAGACCGTTCGACCCCCCGACTGGCCGGACCCACCTTTCCCCTTTCGCAGGTTTTTCTCGGCCTCCTCGAAGAGGCCGGGCAGGTGGATCACCACTCCGTTACCTGCGGGCGGAGAAGTGAAGAAAAACAAGAGAACACGTTTCACACGTAGGAAAGAGGAGATTATAAAATGAAGTAATTCTGTTTTCTGGCACTCTGCTCTGTGAGAAGTGGCCATCTGAGTGGATGATTATTTCTTGAATCGTTTCACCATGTATCGTTGCAATTTGGGCTGTAATCCTTCAAGCTTTCAGACGAGCACAGAGACTTTTTATAGACCGAGTGTGTACGCTCGTGACGACGTTGACAACGCGGACGGAAATATCAGTAATGTCAAGTCAAAAGACACTAGATATTACATTACAGGCATTTAGCAGACGCTCTTTTCCAGAGCGACTTACAGCTGGATATTTACTGAAGCAATCCAGGTGAAGTACCTTGCTCAAGGGTACAACGGCAGTGCCCCCATCTGGGATCGAACCTGCAACCTTTGCGTTACAAGCCCAGCTCCCTAACCATTATGCTAACACTGCCGCAAATATCAGAGGGAAAAACAACCGGGAACAGTCGCCAGTGACTCAGAGCTGTGCGATGGCCGAGAGCTTTGACTCGTTCGGATGGCGCTGTGTCCCAAAGCGAGCTGTGACTCGCTCCCAGCGCACAGAGAGCTCTGACTCTGGCTCTGAGCTGCGGACTGGCAGGAGGAAACCGCGTTCGCGTGGCTAGCGAGCGCAAAGCCGTGGTCCGCGCACAGAGGCCGCGGCTCGCCGATTGAAAGCCGGCGCGGGGCAGCGAGCGGGCGTGAGCGATACGCACCGATGAAGGCGGTGGCGTTGGGGTTGATGATGCCGCTGGGCAGGAGGTGGAAGTCGTACTCCACTGAGTCCACCACCACCGTGTGCCCGGCGTTGTTCCCGCCCTGCGCAGACAGAGGTAGAGAGGGGGGGGGGTGAATCACATTTCCCTCCCCACACAAGGAAAGAAACAAGGCTCCTCCCCCCAGACAGAGGCCCCACCCAGTTAGTTATCGGGTGGGGGAGGAGGAACAACCAGCAAAATTCTCCCGCTAAACCCACACAATCCTCAATCACCTGTCAGGGACCACAAGCCACCCAGATGTCACAGCCCCCCCACCACCCCTCATGACTGACTGCATCCTTCCAGACTGCCCCCCCCTCCCCCACACACACACCCTATCCACACAGATGCATGCAGGCCAATCAGGGCTATGTCCATAAAAGTACATGCAACTTCTCTCATGTGCATGACAGAAATAGGGTTTTTCAATTCCTCTATGACCAGGGAAGTCCAGGGAAAGTCCCGTCTGTAGTTAACCCTCATTCCTCAAAGGGTTAACTACAGACGATCTCTATTTATTCTTATTTTTAAAAAAGAGCATATCCACACGCTCAGGGGAGAGGCGAGTGTGCAGCCGACTGGCTATTTTCCTGTCTGAAAATGCAGAAACTGTCACCCCACCCCCACTATGAAAACACACTATCATTAAAAACCTTTAATGTAAAAAAAATAATTAAAAAGGGATTAATTACAGTACAGCATTTCACGTTGCTTATTATTCATATAATTTTTTTACTTTTTTTTTTAAACCTTGACCCTTATCGAGTACTTGAGTCCTCATGCCCAGCACTGCCGTCTTCTTATCGTAACGGACCTCAAAATTCATCAGGTGACGAAAACCTTGAGCCTCGTTAAGTCGGAAGCGCACACTTTCTCTTCTACGCAACACATTTTTATACAATCAGCCTCATCGCTGACGACACTCGATCCAGTGTTAGACACTCTAGCCTTTGGGTAAACTAAGCATTGTGAGCAGATTAGTGGTAGGAATGGACGAGCAGTGTTGGGCTGAATGGCCTGTTCTCGTCTTCCCCTTATGTTAAAATGTTAAACTTAGAGACAAAGGCTACAGCTTGCATGTCACCATTTAATTTGCCTTACATTGAAGGACTACCCCTACGGATTTACATTCGACTGATTTCTCTTGCAAATAATGTTTTTGTATCAATAAAATGTTTATTAAGACATCGTTTATTCAAGAATACCATCTCCGCGCCCATCCGGTAGGATGCTGTATTTCCCAGCTGAAAATAGGCTTAAACGACAACTGCTTCTTATGCTTATTGATGGATCTGATTGCCACAAAATACACTAGTTTATTGATACAGAAACAGTATTTACAAGAGCAATCAGCCGAATGTAAATCCACGAGAGTACTCATTTGAATATGCACAATTTTACAGGGGTTACACTGATACAGGGACATTGAGGGCCAGTGACTTTTTACTGACATTCGCTGTAAATAAATAAATGCATGCGTTAGCCAAATTCATTCAGGTTTTTTTGTTCCCTGAAACAGGTTTAGTGTTTGCATTAGGCTCAATGAGCAGTCCTGATTGCATGCCACGGTCTGTGGGAAAAGCTGTTCCACTGGCTCCCTGCTTTTCTTTTCAAATGGGCCCTTACGAGAGCCTGCGGGGATCGGCCCAGCTCTGGGGGTCAGGAGCTGGTAACCTGTGCTGGTAAACACCGCTCACTCAGGACACCACAGCCCTGTTCCAACGGTGCATGACTACAGAAACAATCACATTTAGAATGGTGACATTCTGTGTATCACTGACCTATAGTCACCTGCCAAGCACCATTACATACCTGAACCAACTGCCATGTACAATAAGCACACTTTTACTTGAAGTTAATTTACCTTTTTGATTCACAGAGGAGGTTAGGTGAAGGTACGGTGTGCAACTGTCAACAATGATGTCTATTACAGAGTTACTACACTGATCTCTTGCACTAACCATGTTTAATCTTACCATGTATAAATGCACTTCTTGTAAGTCGCTCTGGATAAGAGCGTCTGCTAAATACTGAAAATGTGAAATGCAAAAATTTTAAACTGCAGCTGGATTCGTTTGGAGCTCCATTTGAAACTATAGACAATGATTTAATTGCACATTTGAATCACCGAATCAACTCACAACCGAGGTTATACCCTGGACTTGGTTATTTCTAAAGGTACGCACATTCTTGGTCTTGCTGTGTCAGATCATTCGTGTGTGTTTTTTTGACGTTGCTCAGTCCACGGCAAAGACAAATTCAGAACACACTTAAGGAGCGTTTGTTTAAACTCTGCTGCTGAAAGGTTTGCAGGTTTGATGAATGTTGCCCCCCTGCCAATAAAGCCATTAACGTGCGATGAACTGGTAGGCCAGTTCTAACAGCACCCTGAAAGCCACCCTATACCGTGGCTCCAGTGAAAATGAGAACGGCTTCATCGAAAGGTAAAGACCCATGGACAAATGGAAAAATTCACGAGCTAGGGAGAAAAAAGAAAGAAAAAAAAGAGACTGTCGCAAAGCGGAACGGAAACGGACAAAACAGCAGATCCATTTCAACGCGCATCGGCAGACTTGGGCTTATCGGTGTTTATGTGCGAGCCTTCATCATCACTGCTGCAGTCAGCATGCACATCATGGAAATGGAAGAGATGTCCTGGCTCATAAATCAAAGCCCAAACTTGGCACGCTCCTGCACCCTGCAAGGAGCAGTGGGGGCTATTCTGGGACACACGCGGTCCCGGGACAAATTTAGGAGGGTGGGTGGATGCCTCTCCTTTTCGGTTGCTTTTATGATGTCCTCACGCTCACCCCCTTCAGCAGGAACTACGCAAAGCATTTAATGCTATCGTCATCATCTCCCGTTGCAAGTTGGGCTTTCGCTCAATGAACGCGGGCTGTGAGGTTTCACAACACGGCCCTGCTCGAAAATACCACCGTGCCCTTTGCGATTACATACTGACATTCTGAGAATTCGAGCAACACTAGTATGATTTATACAGACGAGTGACAGATGTCACTGCAGCGGTTACTCTTCGAGAAATCCGAGGCTCGCAAATTCAATATTGTGAGAGTGTTAGCATGTTGCAGTAAAAAGAAGGGTCAATGTTTTTCATACTGTTCAGAGCCTGTTGCTTACAGAACAACTCACCAGCAAATAGTCAAATGGTGCCTGAGAATGGCGCCCCCTCCACCGCAACATAACCAGCGGAACCTGTTGACAGTTTCCATCTGGCAAAGTGCCTGCTCACGGATTTCATTTTGAAACCCAAGATGGGAAACGTTTGAGGACTATTTAACGCCTTTAATTCAGCAACTGGTTTTAGCTGGCTGAAAAAGGTGCAAAAACAAAAATACCGTTTTACGGGCCTACATTTATGTGCCCCAAATGGGTGGCTACTTTGACCAGGCAGTCATTAAGATCACGTGGCATTAAAAAATAGTCAGATAATATATATATAATAGATAGATATATATAATAGTCAGATAATAGTCTGATAATATCAGAATGAGTGACGAAACGGCACACAAAAATCGATGGTATAAATGTTGAACGTCAGACCAAACGCAGTGGTCCTGTGTGGCAATGCTCAAGGGGCGGGAGATGATTCACCTTTCAGCCTGGACGTGAGAATGTGGGAATCCAGCAGAACAGCCGTGATACAAACCCCACCTTAGGGCACCTTCACCTTCCGGAGACCAGGACGGTTCTCCTGGAATCGAGGTTCCACCTGCCCCCCGAATCCCTTCCCCAAACTGTGTCCCTGTGCTGCTGGAGCTGTCAGGTGCAGCTGTTTTGGACGGGAAAACGGCCGGGGTCCAAGTGGAACATGAGGCTTCGGGGCCCCAGGATTAGTGGCTGGCTTGCCAACTTATCACCAATGTCACGGTGACACAGATAAACCTTATCCCAGGTTGAGAGTGGGGGAAAGGGTGCTGCCTCTGGCTCCCAACGCTTCATAAATGTGCCACGGTCATCTAAACTCGGTGTGACTTGATTTTTTTTAAATCAGCTTGCCATAAACAAACGTATACACATGGTAGAGCACGGCGTTGGCAGCGCTTAGGTTTTGGGTTCAATTCCCACTGGGACCACATATACTGAAAAATGTATGCATTCACTACTGTAAGTCGCTTTGGATAAAAGCGTCTGCTAAATGGCATATGAATGGCATATGAAAGTATGCCGATGTTAACATCAGCAGTTTTCATAACTGAAGGCCATTTCAGAACAGTTGGGGATTCATCTGCATCTGACCTCTCACACATGAGGCCAAGCTCACCAATGCCTTTCTGGTGTATTACCATTTCGGTTCTGTTTGTCGTGGTAATTTCATACTCTCTACTCCACTACTCTCCAATCGAATGTCAACGTTCAAGTCAATGTCAACATCTTCTAAAAGCTCTAATAGGACACCTGGTCACACACACGATCTGGAACAAAAGATGAGATTTGTTTCAGCACAAGAAACCCCCCCCCCACAGAAACACTCTCCATAGGAAAGTCCTGCTGTAGGTAAGCGACGCTGGTTTCACATCACAGACAGCTCTGCGAGTGATCCACTGGTTTCACAGCTCACGTGATTATCATAATAAACAGGCACACTGAGGGACAGCTAAGCTGCCGGCTGCTGGGGTCTTCCTGCAACTACCAATCTGATTGGATAAGAATACAGAGAGAAAGGGGATAAATCGGACTTCAGAAGAGGACAGAGAGAAAGGGGTATGGCCGTATGAGGGCCATTTCCATCTGTCTGGTTTTCCTGAGAACCGTGACGCTCCTTGTGTTTACAGGCAGCAATAAAAACTACCAATAACAAATAATAGAAGACCAACTAAATTTTAGTTTTGCTTTAGATTTCTATGGAATCAGTGGTGGGCCCAGGCCACTTTAACAGGGGTGGCCCAAGTGATGGTTCAGACATTGTGAATGCCTAATGGGATGCAAAAATGATATGAACCCCAAAATATTAGATTGGCTGCGTGCAGTCTGTTCCGGATTGTCTGGACCGAGAGCCGTGTGCCATATCGTCCTGCAAACCTTGACTGCAAATCTGTAGAAGACAGCCTACGGTTCCTAAGTGCTGAAAGGGTGAGGAACCGGTCTTCTTGGCTTTGGCAGAGAATATTTGGCAAATTTTTCATGGGTGCAACCCACATACTCAGCTGTGCTGCTCATCCCACAAATGCATGTTCCTTACAAATGGGGCACCATTTAAAAGGGAAATAAACAGGCTTTCCAACGGTATACAATTTATTGCCAAGAAGAATTGTTACAACAGAGAAATAATCTACCAAACACAAATTTCTGAACTTTTTGTTCGATGTTTATAATTCTGGGATGTAGATTATCAAATATTATTTGTTAAGTGCACATTTCTGTTTAACCATTATAATTATAGCACTTGTGCTATTATTGTTATGAGACCTGTGCTCCACTTTCCACCCCCTGGTGCATGTACCAAACTGCTGCTGCAGCCAATTTTATAAAAAGATGAACATTATATCTCTAAGAGCTCTCAATCTCTCTCTCTCTCTCTCACACACACACACACACACACACACACACACACACACACACACACACACACACACACACACACACACACACACACACACACACACACACACACACACACACACACACACACACACACACACACACACACACACACACACACACACACACACACACACACACACACACACACACACACTGCAAGACTCACACTTTCCTGAGTCTTGACCTGTCACTTGGACGATATTTGGAGAGAACATGTAACTTAGACTCGTTTGAATAGTATTTGAATCTGCGTGTTATAGACCTGCCAACATTGGGAGATAGTTTTGAGCACCACTCGCGGAAAAGATGTTGAGCGCGGGGGGTGGGATTCCTTTCTTTAGTTTAAAAACCTCCTCAATATTTCACGGGAAAGTCTCCTCGCTTGAACGTGTGAAATGCTAGTTCGCGCGACCTAACTTTCATTGGCTCCGGTCCAAATATGAGTTGTGCGAAATTACTGTTAACCGAAGCCTCATTTTTGAGTATTTGAAAGTAATACCCGCGTGCTTTGACAAAGCATGCAATCTTTCCCATGGTAGAATGGGAAGTGCAAAATATGAAGACAAGCACAACACCGTCATAAACATAACAGAGAATAAGGTTCGCTACTGTAAAAAAAGAAGGTCTACTGCATTATTGGTTATTTGAGCAATTTGGGCCCTGCCGTTTCATAATTAAAAAATATATCATTTAAAAAATATGTTTTATATCGAATGCAGATTCGAAATTAGATTCGATATTCAAACATGACAGCCCTACCACAGACCCACGCACATGCGTACTGCTTATGGCAGTCCATTCGGCTGTACTTCATCACAAAGACCTCTCTTTCATAGAGCTTTACTTCCACACATAACCCTGACACTGAGATGTGTTATTGCCATTGTATTTACTCTATGTCCCCCCTGCCCTTTCTCATCTCCTTACTTCATTGTGCCTATAAAATCAGCTTGATATTATTTTATTGATTTTCTGAGCACACTTACATAGTTTGTGCTTTAGATATTATAACATTCTAAATGTTGCTGAAATTATTAACGTTAATGATTTTTTTGAGATAATAGCAGAAGACCTCCTGGGATTGTAACCTGCAGCTTGCATATTTCTTGCCTTGAAACACTAAATCGCACAGCTGAACCATTACATCACACAGCTGAACCACTGCATCATACAGCTGAACCATTACATCACACAGCTGAACCACTGCATCACACAGCTGAACCATTGCATCACACAGCTGAACCATTACATCACACAGCTGAACCATTGCATCACACAGCTGAACCATTGCATCACACAGCTGAACCATTACATCACACAGCTGAACAATTACAGTGGGGAAAATAAGTATTTAGTCAGCCACCAATTGTGCAAGTTCTCCCACTTAAAAAGATGAGACAGGCCTGTAATTTTCATCATAGGTATACCTCAACTATGAGAGACAAAATGAGAAAAAAAATCCAGAAAATCACATTGTCTGATTTTTAAAGAATTTATTTGCAAATTATGGTGGAAAATAAGTATTTAGTCACCTACAAACAAGCAAGATTTCTGGCTCTCACAGACCTGTAACTTCTTCTTTAAGAGGCTCCTCTGTCCTCCACTCGTTACCGGTATTAATGGAACCTGTTTGAACTCGTTATCAGTATAAAAGACACCTGTCCACAACCTCAAACAGTCACACTCCAAACTCCACTATGGCCAAGACCAAAGAGCTGTCAAAGGACACCAGAAACAAAATTGTAGACCTGCACCGGGCTGGGAAGACTGAATCTGCAATAGGTAAGCAGCTTGTTGTGAAGAAATCAACTGTGGGAGCAATTATTAGAAAATGGAAGACATACAAGACCACTGGTAATCTCCCTCGATCTGGGGCTCCACGCAAGATCTCACCCCGTGGGGTCAAAATGATCACAAGAACGGTGAGCAAAAATCCCAGAACCACACGGGGGACCTAGTGAATGACCTGCAGAGAGCTGGGACCAAAGTAACAAAGGCTACCATCAGTAACACACTACGCCGCCAGGGACTCAAATCCTGCAGTGCCAGACGTGTCCCCCTGCTTAAGCCAGTACATGTCCAGGCCCATCTGAGGTTTGCTAGAGAGCATTTGGATGATCCAGAAGAGGATTGGGAGAATGTCATGTAGTCAGATGAAACCAAAATATAACTTTTTGGTAGAAACTCAACTTCTCGTGTTTGGAGGAGAAAGAATGCTGAGTTGCATCCAAAGAACACCATACCTACTGTGAAGCATGGGGGTGGAAACATCATGCTTTGGGGCTGTTTTTCCGCAAAGGGACCAGGACGACTGATCCGTGTAAAGGAAAGAATGAATGGAGCCATGTATCGTGAGATTTTGAGTGAAAACCTCCTTCCATCAGCAAGGGCATTGAAGATGAAACGTGGCTGGGTCTTTCAGCATGACAATGATCCCAAACACACCGCCCGGGCAACGAAGGAGTGGCTTCGTAAGAAGCATTTCAAGGTCCTGGAGTGGCCTAGCCAGTCTCCAGATCTCAACCCCATAGAAAATCTTTGGAGGGAGTTGAAAGTCCGTGTTGCCCAGCGACAGCCCCAAAACATCACTGCTCTAGAGGAGATCTGCATGGAGGAATGGGCCAACATACCAGCAACAGTGTGTGGAAACCTTGTGAAGACTTACAGAAAACGTTTGACCTCTGTCATTGCCAACAAAGGGTATGTAACAAAGTATTGAGATGAACTTTTGTTATTGACCAAATACTTATTTTCCACCATAATTTGCAAATAAATTCTTTAAAAATCAGACAATGTGATTTTCTGGATTTTTTTTTTTCTCATTTTGTCTCTCATAGTTGAGGTATACCTATGATGAAAATTACAGGCCTCTCTCATCTTTTTAAGTGGGAGAACTTGCACAATTGGTGGCTGACTAAATACTTATTTTCCCCACTGTATTTTCCCCAGCTGAACCATTGCATCACACAGCTGAAACACTTCATCACACAGCTGAACAATTACATCACAAGGCTGTTTATAAAAGGCATGTTTGCGTTACTGGGTAGACACAGAAGAGGTTGGGGTGAAGGGCTTCACTGACACATTATGATACATCTGCAATACTGCTCGTTACATGCCTTCACAGAAGAACATTCAGAACTTTAGCTGCAGTGGAGCTCCTCCCCTCCGGCTGACAGAGCTCTGATAAGAGAGGCCATGACAGCACAAACCAAAAAAACTGTTGGCTATCAGTAAAACAAAATATTTTGTTGTCCCTACGTAGGCTACTGCAAAAACACACTTAAACGAGCTTGAATCTTTGACGTTCTGGGGTTGTTTTGCATCTACTGGTCCTGGGGACCTTGTTATGGTTAATGGAATCATGAGCTCCAGCAAGTACGAAGACATTTTGGCCAAAAACCTGGTTCCCTCTGTCAGGAAGCTGAAACTGGGCCACAAATGGATCTTTCAGCAAGACAACGATTCCAAGCGTACCTCAGCATGAATCAGGAAATGGTTAACTGACATCCTAGTGAGAGGAGGGTGCACAAAGTACTGAACACAGGGGTGTAATTGTGACACACGTCTTTTTAGGGGGGGAAAATACTACTTGTTAAACAAAATATTTTTCTCTGAGAAATTGTATTTGCATGAAAGAAAACAATTTTCACATTGTGTTGAGCGTGCAATATTAACCGTAATGTATATTTTATACAGCCTTTTTTGCTCATCTTCGTCAAAGGTGTGAATAATTTTGGAGCTGATTGTATGTACGGAACTGCGTGTGTGTCAGCAGAGACAGCATTATCTATGTACTAGGGGTGCACCGATTAGAGAATTTCTAGACTGATTCAGATGTCCAATATTTTCTCATCGGTATCTGTCAACACCTATGCCGATTTGTTTTCAATTACAAAGTGTGCAGTCACACAGACGTGATTTGTGATACTGTACCGCATCAACTACAAGCAAATTGATACAATCTTATATTAATGTCTTGTACAAGAAGAACATCTATATGAGCAAATAATTTGTAATACAATTTTATTTACCCTATCTAGTGCACGGCTCCTGGAAATTCTATTACTGACAGACTTTAGTTTTCAAACAGATTTGGTGTATTATTATGTAACCTCAGTAATGGTACAGCAGAGGATAATACTGCATATCTGACCCCCATATATCATTTGGATATCAAATATATTCTCCCAATGTGTTCTCCCAGAATAACAGCTCAAATGGCAATACCCGCGAAATGACAATTAAGCAAGGTTTAAAAAAATAAAAAAAATTACAGTAGTACAAATTCCCTTAGACCACATTTCTACAAAGCCTAAGAAATCAGTCAAGTTTTGAGCAAAAATGTCCCCGCTGTAAACAAAACATAAATAACACAGGGAAACGCTGTAATGTTTTTAATGTGATCATTCTCAGACAAAAGAAAATGGAAAATAATTTTAAAAATAAAAATAATTTATTTTGGATAAGGGTGACAGGAATTAGCCTAAGAGGTCATAGCTCTGGATACTTGCATGTGTTTGGGTGGAGAAGTGAAGAAACCTTGGCTCAAGTGCACAGAAGGGTAAGCTGTCCTATGTATTGACAACTCAAAAAAGTGTTCCCGTGCCACCAGCTTTAAAAGAGGATGGGTTACACAATTTGTTCAGCACCTCTTTCATGTTCACGTTTAATGTTTATCCTCTGCACCGATGTAAGAACATAAGAACATAAGACTAAATAATGATGAGAATAGACCATTCGGGCCATCGTTTACCTAGTCTAGAGAATATCCAGCACGGCATAAAGCCTGGACTTGTATACACCAAGTATCTCTGCCCATACTACATGCCCTGGCGAGCTGTGCCAAGCATTGACAACTCTCTGGCTAGAAAAAAACGTCTTAATATCATGTCTCTCTTATTCTGCTGACAGAACTCAACCTGAAAAAACCTTTGGTAATTCATCCCTTTTATGACTTAAAAAACCTCAAGGCTAAATAAGGAAGAGGCCCTGAATGCCCTTTGATACTTGCCATTTGGACACTACCGAATGTGATGCAAAAATATAGATTAAACGTGTGTGTTCATCACATTGTCCTGTTCCGAGTTTGAGTTGCACAATAAAATGTCACAACATGGGCAAAGAAAATCAACTGTTAAACATGCATATTTCCCAATGGAAGATTTAGTATTTTAAGCCTGCATAAAGACGATTCTGACGCTAAGCAAATAGATTTGCATGCCCCTACTACATAGGCTACGATTTAAACGCAAAACAAATATGTCAGGCAGGGCTTGAAAATGAATAAACGACATCAATTTAGTTATACGATTTAAGACAGTAATGCCACTCATTTCAAAGACAGCTGTAGGCCTAACAGCAGTCAGCATGGAGAGAGAGCCAGGTTATTATTTTGTGCAAACGGGAATAATGGTGTAAACCAAACCAAATATTAGGGCCAAAACAACATGAGCATAGCACCTAAAGTATCCTAGCTGCTGCAACACCGTGGTGTGCCAACTGGGTGATCCCAGTTTGTTACAGACTTTGTCAACCATCATTAAATAAGGGCATGCATTAAAGTTTGTAGTCTTCACGACTCATAGTTAAAATTGCATAGTTGCAGTCATACACAAAGGTTCATGAAAATGTTTCCTAGGACCCAGTATTCTTTATCAGTGGAGTTGATTAATCAAATGACATTAGATATCAACAAGACAAGCAGGTTTCGAACAAAAAAACCTTACAAAAGGGAGGCAAAAACTCTTAAATTGGAAATGTAACCGATTATTCTGGACACTCGTTCTCTAGGTAGGGATGCAAATACGCTTACGTTCCATTTCAGAATAATTATACTGCTTATTATTCCGGTGAGACAGAAGCTAAACATGGCTACTTCTAGATGCGGTCTTATTGAAATGTGCTACATTTGAGCTCATGCCAAGCGACACCCATCATTGTGAAAGCTGACAAAGGGTGGAATGTAGGTCTTTTGACATGCCCTTTCTTTCCAATGGTAGTCCATTTTTGACCACATTCTTGACCACATTCCCAACTTCCTGGGGAGCAACATCTCTCATGCCCCTGTTCATTAAAAAATTTGAGATGACTGCAAGCACTACATATCTAATGCAATAGCCTCTGGTCAATGGTGGCACAATGCCAGTTGTGTCATAAGACTGAAATAGTTTTGTGTTACTACTTACAATAGTATACAGAGCAATGGCAGTTTAACAATGTTTTTGTTCTACTCAAGACGGAGAGAAACGATTCAGATTCTACGGCCTTGTCATGCATTCCAGGTAGAAATCATCAAGAAACCACAGAGCAGTTTGTGGGATCTTTCTGATCTCATTGCGCAGGGCTTGTTATACATGACATTCACTTAATCTAGTTTTCTGAACCAGAAACTAGCCTACTTTTTTATTTCAGCTTTTACCTATAACATTTTCCTTACCACCATGTTAAAGCATATGTTTCCTATCAAATTAAATAGCTGCGTCTGATTAAAATAAACATATATTATTCCCATCCGGACCACATATACTGAAAAACGTAAGCATTCACCACTGTACGTCACTTTGGATAAAAGTGTCTGCTAAATGGCATATATTATATTATGAATGGCATTTGTGATATGGCTAGGGCTAATTGAGCTTAAGGTTTATATGACAAGACAGGTGAAACCTGTGTTACTCGTATGGCGAGTAGCTAACCGCCGTGATAAATTACTGGCACCGATATGCCGAAAGGCTACTGCAAACAGCGCACTGTGTTCATATTCTCAGTAAAATAGCTAGCTGTCAAGCTAATTGTCAATACACTCCTTTTTATTATAATGTTTTTTTCATATAGTATCTTTTACAAAATATCTAAGTTGACCCAGGCCATAATAATGAACACATCGCCAACTAACTACCTACTGTACAGTTACCTTCTCGGCTTGTAGCTGTTATGATTAGCTCGAGCTACTGTCGCGAGCTACCTGTAACCGTTGATAATACTAAAGTGTCACTGTAGCCTAAAACACTTTAAATGTTAACGCATTTGGACACGAATGCTATTCAGTAGCACGTTAGTACAGCTGCCTTTAGCTAATGTTATCCACTACCTTGCTACTAGGCTAGCGCAGCTAACGTTAGCAGTGAATTTAGCAGCAGTGTGAGCTGTTGTGGCCATTCCTGAAGCTCCACACTGCTCCAGCTAGCGCCGTGCCGACCATGCAATGCCAAGTAACTAGCCGAACTGTTCGATTACTCCGTATGGCTAGAAGTAGCCATTTGGGTTACCTGGCATCTGCAGACGATATCTGCGTCCTGAGCAAGCAAGTCGACCACTTTCCCTTTGCCCTCGTCGCCCCATTGAGCGCCGAGCACCACAGTCACTTTGTTGCCAACGTTAGGGCTCATCACACGTGCATCCGTGCCGGGGCTATCGGCGGCCCCATTCCGGACCCCAGACGACTCCGTACTCCCGTTATCCGACATGACTGGCTCTCCGCTTGTGTACCGAGTATTGCTACGTCCGTTTCTCTCGCCGCGATTGATGCACGTTAGCAACCAGCTACAGCTACGTGCCCTCGCAGTTCATGCGTTCGGCGATCAGTCACGCCCCCTCCCCCGAGCTACTGCGTCAACTCCGCTACACAGCGCATCTCCAGTGAGGTCACGGAAGGGAGTCTTACATTTGTACCCAGATGTGATTTTAGCTAAATACACGAGGAGTGGTTAGGCGAGGAAACCATATTTCTGTCGAAAGCCGGACAGTCTTAAACGCGGATGAATTTCACTAGCTTTCTGCTTCAGATCGGGTAGCGTTCGCCATTCTGCGCGGATTCATATATCATGCCTATCCGCCTGGGTCCGGTCGTTCCATTCGCTGTCTGTCAACCTTATCATCCGCAACCTGCAAAGGTCGCTGAATCTCCGTGGTTGTGTTGTGTTGTCGCCAATGGCGCGCTGAGACAAGAACACCTCATTTGCGGAGCGCATCAGAAACGCCGCTCGCTCTACAGAGATGGCCGCCTACGCCCAGTAAGAACGCCACTGGTACGATACCGAGCTGGTAGTGTCAATGAGAATAATACAGACACCCAGTGCGCCGTCAACTAACTCAGAAGTGGAAAATAAACCACGGCTTCTGACTGTGGAACTGCTGATGCTGTGATCCTATTGAGTTGCCTAACCAGGACCACGCCAGGTTTGCATAGATGTGTCAGGGCCCAGCCAGGAAGGTATGGGATCAACCACCACACCGTTGGCTTCGGTTAACCTCGACTTTTGTATTGTATTTTCTTCCTTTTCTTTGATTGACGTACTTTCTTCTTTTCACCCGGTATATTTCAACACCACATGTTTACCAATGTCTAGTACTGCATCTTGAATGTTTCCATTTTTCCCCTTGTCATCGAGTTAATTCTTGTCGCCTTTTTGTGCAGCCTACTTTACTGGTTTTGTTGAAACTTAAAGGTTTTAAAAAGAGAAAAAATATATTTTAAATGTATAGGAAAGATTTACAACAAATAAAAGACTATTTTGTACTGTTAACATTTTGATATCATTATTTTGCTGTTGGGGTCCAGTTGCTGTATTTGAACCTTGGATGTGGATTTTCGATGAGCAATGATTTAGAGGCCGAGATACTTCTGTAGCTATTTTTACAGTACAGTATTTGCTCTACAGAAACACTTTATCCATGATAACTTATATGGATAAAGGGTGCATGTTCCACATATATTTAAATTACAGAGTTATTATGCAAGGAACCTTAAATGCAATAGAAAGGTACTTGTTATAGGCCAACCATATATGGGAAAATTGTGCAAACAAGGGGTCAATAGAGTACAGCACTATAAAAATAAAAATAAAAATGTGGAGATCTACATGGTGTCGACTGCCCCATTTATCAATGTATGCAAGAACCATGTGAACAGATTTATTTTCCAAGCAGCAAACCTTTGGAAGGTTTTTTAGGAGGATTTGGACTGACATTTACAGTGCAGTGTATATCTAGTTTCAGTGAACACAATTATCCTGGGTATCATTACCATAGTCACCAATCCTAAATAGCATTTTCTATGAATCTCTTATACTGGTTACATGGCCCATTTTGTTGAGGGGTCTGTTCCCACTGGCTGCAATTGCATGATTCTTCCCCACTCTGACAATAATCTTTTTTTTATATAACTCTGCTAAGCAACATTTGGTATATATTAACCAAACTTTATGATGCGTGTCTTCTGATTTGTGAGTCAGCAGAAAACTTGATGTAATCACAATCAGGGTACTACTGTATGTGTGCAGAAATACATGGTTTGATTCAAACTCGATGCACTCTCATAAACGTTTGCGTGCTGAGAGCGGAGCCGATGCTTTGTCTTTACTGAAGCAAATACGCCATCTGCTGGCTCAATTTAGAATTTCAACAAAAACGTCCTCAACGTAAAAAAACGCCGGTTTACCCAAATATGCAAAGTATATACTCTACACATACGTAAAACATAATCCCTTAAATTTGTTTACATACCAAATTCCTGATATAAAAATTGAACTGGCGAGCTGGACGTCACAAACTCTTATGGGACAACACTTACCTCTGATGATTTGATTCTGTTCAATCCTGTCCTATTTTCATGAACACTTATATAATCACTGCACATCTGGCACTTTCGCCACATCCTCCAGGAAGTTCAGTTGACCTCTGGTGTCATTAACTTTGGCGGTTATGCCTTTGCTTTCACTGCCGTTTGTTTCTCAAGCTTTCGTTGGGTTTGGTATTTTCTTAATAATTAACCGTATTCAGCAAATAAAGTTTGTCAACCGCTGAAGCGTTATTGCAGCATTTAAAGTTTATGCTCACACATGTTTGCTTGCATGAAATTATGTCTGCTGGCACTGTGTCCGGTTGCCCAATTTGTTCTTGATGTTTGTACTTTGTGCTACTCTGTTCTGTGGTAATGGCTTGGTCCCCCCTGTAAAAAAGGCCATACATCTCAATGTGACATCCTAGTAAAAGAAAGGTTTATATACAAGTGTCAGTGCCGACTGTGGCTGACAGCCCTGTAGGGCAAAGTATGAATGACCCAGTCAGGGAGGGTGTGACTGTGTAATTGTCCTTATCTCATCACATGAGAGCAACTCCTTTGGTTGCACCAGCTGAGAATGAAGTATGCTGCTCGAGTGCAATGACTGTGCAGCTCAGCTGGTGGACAGCGGAGCGAAAAGAAGTGGCGGCTGGCATGATGCACTTTGGAGTAGAGAGTGTGATTTGTCTGCACTTGCACAACTTGATGGGGGATGCAGAAATGGCTTGCAGGGCATTCCAGATTTTACTCGTGCTGGCATCCACAGGACTTCTCAAAGAATAACCAACAATATTAGATTTTCTGCACACTAAATGTGTACAGAATTTTTACATATATTCATAAATGACCTAAACCCCAAAGTGTGCGATTTCTGTTGTCTCTCCAATATAAATGACTCCTCTTGCTGGCTGGCAGTGTGTGGTAGTGGCAAGGCTTTCAAATGCACAATTCCACTAACATTAGTGCAGTAACCCTGCGTTCTATGTGCAGATTAGTGCTCTCTTTTTGAAAAGACGCATTGGTATGGTGGTTACGGCACTGCTCTTGGAGGTTGCAGGTTCAAATCCTGAAAAGTCAATGACAGTTGGGGCACCGCCATTGTATCCTTACAGAAGGGGCCCGAACTGCTTCAGTAAATACCCAGATGCATAGCTGGATAGTATGTAAAGATGTTGTGTACAGGTTGCATCACCAAAATCAACACAATTGAAGACAACTTAATTTGTGACCCTGCAAAGTGACATCAATAAATATCCAGATGAAAGGTGCAATATGATTAGCTTTGGTACTTTATTCTGTCAAAAGTTAAGTCAGCATAAATGTTTATACTTTTTTGGTGAAACTGAATATACTTTTCCAGGTTTTCCCCACATTGGCCCAGTTTGTTCTCCCCAGACAATGACAACTTTGAAACATTCACAATCTAATGCAACAATGTAACAATCTGATTCTAAACAGTGCTATACAAAATTAAAAAATGAAATAGAATATAACTTGTTTCTACGCAAATGTACATTAACAAAGGGATCTGCTGAATTATCATTTGCATACAGGGCAATTAAATGTATTTCCGTTAAAGGCCACATGGTGGCAGTAGATAAACTCTCCACTCAGTTGAGGGTGAAACTTACAGAACAAGAAATGGAAACTAACATCGTGCAGAAAAAAACATTTTTGTTCACATATTTGCATTTTGTTCTTTATAATATCATATGAGTAAGTGTTTTTAGTTTGTCTTATTTTTGCATGGACCCTTAATTTAGAAATGGAGGAGTAGAGCATTAACCGCTATAACGTTAAGGTAAACACACCTTCTATGTCAAATGTTTGAGCACCGGAGAGCTGTATCATTACACAAAATGAATATCCCTCCATTTAATTCCGAATTTGCAAAAGGTGGTTGGTGAATGGCTCTGCTCAGAATTATCAAAATATGTGCGAAATAATGGTTGCACGTTACTTACAAAGAGATAGAAGTGAGAGTTTTGCAGGGGGAGACGTCGATGTGTCCATCGCGCTACTGAATGATAAAAAAAATCAACAACGTAATCTATGCTAAGATTTTGTAGTTTCCGAGGTCTCCAATATTACCT
This sequence comes from Aldrovandia affinis, assembly GCA_029706075.1. Taxonomy (NCBI): domain Eukaryota; kingdom Metazoa; phylum Chordata; class Actinopteri; order Notacanthiformes; family Halosauridae; genus Aldrovandia; species Aldrovandia affinis. Next base: position 1,566,772 of record JAINUG010000213.1, read on the forward strand.
TTGATTCTTGATTCTTGAACCCATACATTAAACCAACTACACCATCTTCGCTATACATTATATAATGATCGCTGAACAAAATACAATAATGACATTTGTGTCATACTTTAAAAAAATGTTGATTACACACTCCAAATAAACCACGTCACCCAGCATGCATTAGGTCTATATTGTTGGTTGGTATTCGATATTTTTAAAATTGTTTTCCGTCTATAGTAAATGAAATTATTTCTGGTATATGTGTATGTGATTTTAAGTCATTAAATTCGAATAAGTCACAATAGTTTGATTGTCTAAAATTAGGCTAGTCAAAACTACCTGAAAGAAAGGAAACCCAGGACTGAATTTGGATTCGTTGGCCAGATTCGAGTCAGTTATCTGCAGGAAATGTATATTTTGGTCCCATTTTACAAATGTTCTTCACAGTAAACAGATTGTAAAACACTTTAGAAAGCACAGTTTACTTTTGTGTATCTTGCATTTTTAAACATAGTTCATTTAGCCAGTTGTCACAAAGTGCTTTCATAATCAGCTTACTGAAATAAATCCTTCTTTAATGTTTTTATTCAGTGAGACGTGAGGTGAGGTGAGAACGTGTAGCGGTACTCTTGGATAATCATAGACGAGGAGCTGGAACCACCATGGCCATACCTATCATCATACATTAAACTAATAAAAGAAAAATGAGAAAGTATACTTTTTAGTGCATTCTGTGCCAACCAAAGCAGAAATTGTTCAACGCATCGAAGACACACCCCTCGAATCTGAGAAAGCAGGTGAGTAGCTAGCTAGCTAACATTAGGTGGTAATTTAGATGGTGTTTTACCATGCAAATCTGTCTTACTATGTTAGCTAAAGGGATTGCTAAATTGAATGTTGAACTTGGGTTTCGGGATTTCTGTCCTCAAAACAGTTTGTGGCTTTGGTTCATTCATTAAGCATCAGTAAGTAATTCTCAACGAGCAAATGTCCTAGCAGGGCTGCCAAGTGCCAACTTTGAGCACTCGCTTAGATTCCGTCTGTATGCAGTGGGGCTGGTACTATTTTATCTTGGTGGGGCGCACATAAAAAATAATATTCATATTATGTGACAGCTAGTTAGTTTAGTCTCCATTCACGCGCCAAGCGCAAGCAGGCACACCTTTCCATTGAAATTAATGAAGATCCCTAGCCATGCTTCTCAGAGTGAACAGCTACACACAGGGTGGCAGGTTATCCTTGAGCAGTGTTTCCCAACCAGGGGTACGTGGGCAGTCTCCAATGGTACATGGGAATATGTAAAAATAAAAAAATGTGTGAAGAAAATTGGGAAAATATTACAGAATAAAAATCACAGCTAAAGATAAGATGACCTAGGTACAAAAGAGAGGAAAAAAAGAACAAACAAGTGCTTTTGCTCCACTGTGCATATTCGTGTACATTGTAAGCTCACTATTTACTCCATGTTCTGGGAATGTAGAACAGGCATCTAATCTCACCCTGGGTAGAAGCTGCTTATTGTATGACATCATTGTTTACTCTTTACATTTTACAAGTTTTAATTGTGACCAACATTTATAAAGACATACTTATCCTTAATTTGCATTGACAGATCAGAGTTCCCTGAAAATATTTTGTCTTCATTGTCAGAGGGAGGTACATACTGTATTTTCAGTATTGAAAATTGAGAACTTGGATGAAACTTTCTTTTACAGTGTGTTAATTGCCAGATATATACCCAGTGCTTTGTAGTTGTCTGCACTTAAAGGAAATGCATTTAGAAGACCTAAAGTAAAAGTAGGTAAAGCAATGGCCATTTATGTACACATCGTTTCTTCCCATGAAGTAACTTCAAATTGGTTTTAGTTTAGCTAACTACTTTTCTCACCATGGTAGCTTCCAGTGTAGAGTAATTGGTAACTTAGTTAACTAAATGTTCAGAGTAACTTACCCAACACTGCATATATATATACACACACTGATCAGCCACAGCATTAAAACCACCTGCCTAATATTGTGTAGGTCCCCCTCGTGCCACAAAAACAGCTCTGACCCATCGAGGTATGGACTCCACAAGACCTCTGAAGGTGTCCTGTGGTATCTGGCACCAAGACGTTAGCAGCAGATCCTTTAAGTTCTGTAAGTTGCGAGGTGATGCCTCCATGCATCGGATTTGTTGGTCCAGCACATCCCAGAGGTGCACAATCAGATTGAGATCTGGGGAATTTGGAGGCCAAGTCAACACCTTGAACTCTTTGTCATGTTTCTCAAA
>JAINUG010002130.1:0-13502 GCA_029706075.1 Aldrovandia affinis
ACCACCAACAGGCTGTCCACATGCAAGATATGCAGGTGAGAATCTCAGGTCTGAACCCAAAAATAAAGAGTTTAAAGTTATAAACTTCAGTTAACACTTTAAAAAGGGCATATTATATGGTCTCACCATTTTAAAATGTAAATGTATTATTATAGCATACAAAGAAAACATACAAAGGCACTCGTATCCTATGAATCAGAATCTTGGCCTAATGCTTTGCATAGTGCTTCTGTCCACTTTTTAAAAGTCTCTTCTGGCATCTTCTGGTTCCTGTTCCAGGTTCGCTCAGCGTGTACGGCATGAGGATGAACATATCTACCGAAAACGAAAACGGAACCATTTCCCTCCTCTCGTCCCTGCTGAGCACACCGAAGAATGGTACATCATCAACAACTGTGTCCAGAGGCTTACCTGGATATACTTTTTTGCCTTTGTGAGCAATGTCCTGGTGGGCTTGCCGATCAACGTTTGGGTTCTGTGGTTGATCCTGAGAGGGTCAGAAGGTGTGCTGGCCTCAGAAATCTTCACCCTCAACCTGGCCGCGTTAGAGCTGATCTACTGCCTGCAAGTTCCTCTGGCTCTGCTAAATTTTTTTGTCTTAAATTCAATTCTGTCAAAGACATCATTGTTCTTCTACGGCCTTATTATCTTCGGCCGTCCTCTGTTCCAGTGCTGCACCTGTGTGGAGCGTTACCTGGCCGTGCTCCACCCCCTCACCTTCCTCAGGTACAGGCCCCTGAGGTACAGGGTGGGGTGCTCGGCTCTGGTCTGGATGATAACATTTGGGGGATGCTCAGCTTATGTGTTTCTGCAGCTTCTTTTCCTGAATTGCACATTTGTGGTGTTTATGATTCTCTTACTCTCTGTGATGTCCTTCTGCTGCCTAGCCGTACTCCGGGCTCTCAGGTCCCCAGGGCAGGGGAGGGGAGGGGCAGGGGCCTCACCTGGCCAAGAAGAGGGCCTTCAGGATCATCACAGTCAGCCTGGTGTTTACCTTAGCTAACTACCTCCCTTTGATTGTTGCATCTTCCCTGCAAGATCACGTCTCATACAAATCATTTTACATCGTGTATGGCACCTGCTACTCCATCTCTGTGTTCTGCAGCTTTGTCCAGCCCCTCTACTTCCTGTCCCGGGCTGGGAAGCTGCAGTGCATCATGGGACACTGAGGCAGTGGAGAAATGCCTCTCCTAAATTCAGAAGATTCTCCACACAGTTAGCAGAGAAGTGGACCTTAGCTACAAACCACATCACCCCGAGGGACAGCTTGCATGTACAGTGCCCACCAGAATTATTGGCACCCTTGGTGAAGATGAGCAAAAAATCTAACCTTTAATTGAAGTAAAATTATTTAAAAAAAATACTTTAATAAGTATAAACAAACATTTTTCTCAAAAACACCTGTGTCACTATAACGGGGCAAAATGTCTGTTTTGATGCAGGTGTCAAATTGCGCCGGCCCTTTTCTGTGTGCCGAGTGCAATGGGGAAATTGTTACGTTACAGCTCCTGGCAAATTGCAACACTAATACTATTCTCCTCCTCCCCCATGTACCGAGTGCAACGTTGGCATGGAGACGCTCACCTGGCAGTCCGTGGTTGGTTGCGCGTGATTGAAGTGGTGGTGGAAAGTGATTTTAAGCAGAGCGGATTTTTTGAATGGGTTTTTTTTCTTTCTGTACAGAGTGCGTGAGACCCGAGACGCAGACGAACCCCTTCAGCCTTTTGTTGTGTAGAGTTATGCAGACCTGGACCCAAATGCAGACTCAGAACGAGGGTAGGATTAGCGCTCCACACAGGAGGCGTTTAATTCGAACATAAACAAAAGGCGACTGGAAAACACAGTCAAAACGTAGGCAAAACAGAAATAAACTGGACAGCTATAAAACTGGTAAAAGACTAACAAACAAACGAACAGACTAACAAACAAACGAACAAACCAAAGTATTAAGTATAAGGATAGAAAACGAACAGGCAAGACTGGTAAACTGGGAAACAAACGAGAGCCATACGGGAATTACAATGGACGGATCGGCGCTGAAGTGATCTTGAGCTCAACATAAATAGGCAGGGTGAAATAACTAAATTGGAACAGCGTGCAGAATGTGCAAGGGAATGGTTTGTGACAGGCTGAAAACATAACGAGGGAACACAAGACAAAAATGCGGGAGCGCGAGCCGCCCAGAAAAACACGTAACACAGGGTGAACATAAAACAAGACATGGCACGCAAGGAAAGAACTGGCAGGAAACACAAGGGAGGTGGACAGGACGGGACGGAGACGTAACAGTACCCCCTCAACGGGAGCCTCCTGGCGACCCACCAGGCCTATTCTTCTGAGGGTGGGTCCGTGGAAGTCCCGAATGAGGGAAGGGTCGAGGATGAGCTGGCGGGACAACCAGCTCCTCCTCGGGCCATAACCCTCCCAGTCCACCAAATACTGGTAGCCCCGACCCCTGCGACGAATGTCCAGGATGCGCCGGACAGTGTAGGCTGGGGCGTTGTCGATGATCCGGGGGTGGAGGGGGAATGGTCGGAGGGCACAGAGGACTGGACGTGACGGGCTTGACCTTGGAAACATGGAAAACGGGTGAATCTTGAGGGCTGGAGGGAGTTTGAGTCTGATGGCAGAGGGGTTGATGATGGTTTCAATCAGGTAGGGACCGATGTAGCGTGGCTGGAGTTTCTAGATGTGGATTGGAGGAATGTCTGTGGTGGAGAGCCAGACTTGCTGACCCGGAGTGTATTGGGGGCTGTGGTGCGGTGGCGGTCCGCCAGGCGCTGAGTGCGAGCGGTGGAGCGGCGGAGAGCAGAGCGGGTGTCCTCCCAAATCCGTTTGCAGCCGGATGTGGGGCTTGCACCGACGTGGACGGAGATCTCCTCCTCCTGGGCCGGGAACAGGGGGCTGATACCTAGGGGAGCATTCAAAGGGGAGAGACCGGTGGCAGAACAGGTTAAGGCATTGTGCGAATACCCACCCAGGTAGCAGTTTGCTCCAGGAGGAGGGGTTCCGGTCCGTGATGCACCGTAGTGCAGACCCCAGGTCTTGGCTGGCCCTCTCAGTCTGGCCATTCGTCTGGGGATGGTAGCCGGAGGACAGGCTGACGGAGGCCCCCAGGGCCTGGCAAAACGATTTCCAGACATGGAGGAAAATTGAGGGCCACGGTCCGACACCACGCCGATGGGGATCCCATGGAGACGGACCACGTGCTGGACCAGGAGCTCATGTCTCCCGAGGCTGAGGGAAGCTTGGGAAGGGGAACAAAATGGACCGCCTTGAGAAACGGTCGACAATAGTTAGGATGGTATCGTTACCTTCCGAGGGGGAGTCCACAGACGAAGTCCACTCCAATGTGACTCAAGGACGACCTGGGATAGGCAGGGGACGGAGGAGACCGCTGGCGGGCTGGTGGGATGCCTGCTCCTGGCGCAGATGGTGCAGGCCAGTACGAACGCCCGGGCGCCCGCGGCCATGGACGGCCACCAAAAGCTGCGTTTGAGCAGCGACAAGGTGCGCTGGAACCCGGGGTGGCAGGCCAGACGGGAGGAGTGCGCCCACTGCAGGACCTGGGAACGGACGGAATCAGGGACAAACAGGTGAGAACTGGGGTTGGGTCTGGGGTCAGGTTGAGTGGCCTGGGCATCCCTGATCTGACTCTCAATCTCCCAGGTCACCGCAGCAACCACACAGGAGGGGGACAGGATGGTGTCAGGGCTCGCCTGTCTGGCCGGAGGAGAGAATAGGGGAGAGAGCATCGGGCTTTAGGTTATGGATCCGGGTCTGTGAGTGATGGTCAAAATTGAATCGCCAAAAACAGTGCCCACCGGCCTGGCGAGAATTTAGTCTCTTGGCAGACTGGATATAGGCCAGATTTTTGTGGTCCGTCCAGACGATGAAGGGTTGTTCAGTTCCTTCCAAAAGATGTCGCCACTCCTCCAGGGCGTAGCTTGACCGCCAGCAACTCCCGGTTCCCAACATCATAGTTGCTCGGCAGGGGACAGCCGACGGGGAGTAGAAGGCGAGGGATGGAGTTTTTGGTCCTTACCCGAGCGTTGGGATAAGATGGCCCCTACCCCGGAGTCCGAGGCATCTACCTCCACAACGAATTGACGGGAGACGCGTCAGGATGGACCAGGACAGGAGCAGATGTGAAGCGGTTCTTGAGGTTGGTGAAGGCGGCTTCTGCTTCAGGGGTCCAGGAGAAAGGGATGGATGAGGAGGTGAGTCTGGTGAGGGGTTCGGCTACCCTACTGTAGTCCCGAATGAACCGTCGAGAGAAGTTGGCGAATCCTAAGAACCGCTGCAACTCCTTTAGTGACGACGGCTGAGGCCACTCCACCACCGCCTGGATTTTAATGGGTCAGGTTTCACCTGCCCACACTCCACAATGTATCCCAGGAAGCTAACCGAAGAGACGTGGAACTCACTTCTCCGCCTTGACGAACAATTGGTTCTCCACAGCCTCTCCAAGACCTGCCGGACATGGGTCGTGTGTTCCTGCAGGTTGCGGGAGAAAATTAAAATGTCGTCAAGGTAGACGAATACGGAGCGGTTGAGGAAGTCCCGGAGAACATCGTTAACCAATGCCTGAACACAGCAGGGGCGTTGGTAAGCCCGAACGGCATCACCAGGTACTCGAAAATGGCCCAGGGGGTGTTGAATGCCGTCTTCCACTCGTCCCCCTCTCGGATCCGAACAAGGTGGTAGGCATTCCGGAGATCCAGTTTGGAAAATATGGTGGCCTCTTGTAGAGGTTCGAAACAGAGTTGATGAGGGGCAGAGGGTATTTGTTCTTGATGGTGATGGAGTTGAGGCTGCGGTAGTCGATGCAGGGACGGAGTGATTTGTCCTTCTTGGCGACAAAGAAGAATCCTGCACCGACTGGGGATGAGGAGGTCGGGATGATGCCTGCAGCAAGCGAGTCGTGGGATGTAGGTCTCCATAGCTGCTCTCTCCGGCCGCGAGAGATTGAAAGAGACGACTGGAAGGCAGGGAGCCCCTGGGAAGCAGGTCGATGCCGCAGTCATAGGGCCTATGAGGTGGCAATGAAGATGCTCGGCTCTGCTGAACACCTCCGCTAGGTCGTGGTACACGGGGGAACCGAGGACAGGTCCGGAGGAGTCAACCTGGCAGGAGGTGAAGCGCCCTCCGCGGGTGCTCGAGCAGACTGGAGACAGAGTGGCGTGGCAGTAGGGGCTCCAGCTCTGGACCTTGCTAGAGACCCAGTCCAGGTGAGGGTTATGGAGTCTGAGCCAGGGTTGACCGAGACCAGAGGGGACTGGGGTGAAGAGATGACCAGGAGTTGGATGGTCTCCCGGTGGTTGCCGGAAAGAATGAGCTGCAGGGGTACGGTGATTGCGTGACCTGGGCCAGGAGGTGCCCATCCAGTCCGTGGGCCTGGAGAGGACAGCAAGGGGCGGGTGGCGATGCCAGTCTGTTGCACCAGCTGGGCATCAATAAAATTTCCATCCGCCCGAGTCCACCAGGGCGCACAACGGCAGGGGTTGACTGTTCCAGATGAGCGTGGCCCTCAACTGGAAACGAGGCTGGGCGGCTGCGGAAGACGCGTGTGGCTCACCAGTAAGCCCAGCTGCACGGCCTCTTCAGCTACTAGCCCCGGGACGGATTGTTGCTTGGTGGTCCGAAAGAGGTTCAGGATGTGGAGGAGGAAAGAGCTTGTCGAGGTGAGGCGACTGGTCTTCTCCTCCACTCCCCGCGATTGGTTGTCGACTCTGATGGCGAGGGAAACCAGGCGTCGAGGCAGTCAGGTAGTCCTCTCAGCCAGCTCGCCCTTCACCATCTCTCCAAGCCCGTCTTGAAAGCCCTTGAAGCGGCGCGTCGTTCCAGACGGATTCGCTGCCAGGGTCCTGAATTCCACTGCGCACTCCGCCACTACGGTTCCCTGGCGGAGATGGAACAGGCGTTGGGCGGCATCTCTTCCACCCACCGGGTGATCGAAGACCTTTCTCATCTCCGCGATGAACACAGAGTACTGGGAGCTGGCCGGAGCTGGCTGTCCCAGATGGCAGTGGCTCAATCAGCGCCTTACCCCCAAGGCAGCCCATGATGCTAGCGATCTTCGCCTGATCTGAGCCGAGGAGGAGGGTTGTAGGCGAAAACCGAGGTCGCACTGCATCAGGAACCCCTTGCAGTTCCCCAAATTGCCATAATAGCGGTCCGGGTGGGGAATGCGGGGGTTCCTGGATTGCCCAACCGGCAGGCTGGCAGGTAGAGTTGGCGCAGGAGGGTTGTGAGAAGCAGTCTGCGCAGGAAGAGGGAAGCTGGCGCGGAGTTGGGACACTTGTTCCCCCAACTGGGAGATATGGCAGTTCAGATCCCTTATGCGTTGCTCCTGCTGATTCATGCGAGTCTCCTGGCAGGCAAGATGATACTGGAGCTCGGTCGAGTCTGCTGGGTCCATACTGGCCGATCCGTTCTGTTGTGTAGAGTTATGCAGACCTGGACCCAAATGCAGACTCAGAACGAGGGTAGGATTAGCGCTCCCACACAGGAGGCGTTTAGTCCGAATATAAACAAAAAGGCGACTGGAAAACACAGTCAAAACGTAGGCAAAACAGAAATAAACTGGACAGCTATAAAACTGGCAAAAAGACTAACAAACAAACGAACAGACTAACAAACAAACGAACAAACCAAAGTATTAAGTATAAGGATAGAAAACGAACAGGCAAGACTGGTAAACTGGGGAAACAAACGAGAGCCATACGGGAATTACAATGGACAGATCGGCACTGAAGTGAGTGCGAGCTCAACATAAATAGGCAGGTGAAATAACTAAATTGGAACAGCGTGCAGAATGTGCAAGGGAATGGTTTGTGACAGGCTGAAAACATAACGAGGGAACACAAGACAAAATGCGGGACGCGGCGAAGCCGCGCCCATAAAAAACACGTAACACAGGGTGAACGCAAAAACAAGACATGCACGCAGGAAAGAACTGGCAGGAAACACAAGGGAGTGTGACAGACAGGGGCGGGACGGACGTAACAGTACCCCCTCCCAGGGGCCTCTGGCGACCCACCAGGCTTATTCTTCTAGGGTGGGTCGGTGGAAGTCCCGAATAGGGAAGGGTCGAGGGATGAGCTGGCGGGACAACCAGCTCTCCTCGGGGCCTAACCCTCCAAGTCACAAATACTAGTAGCCCCGACCCCTGCGGCAAATGTCCAGGATGCGCCGGACAGTGTAGGCTGGGGCGTTGTCGAGTGATCCGCGGGGGGGAGAATGGAGTCGGAGGGCACAGAGGACTGGGCGTGAAGCCGAGCTTGACCTTGGAAACATGGAAAAGCAGGGTGAATCTTGAGGGCTGGAGGGAGTTTGAGTCTGATGGCAGAGGGTTGATGATGGTTTCAATCAGGTAGGGACCGATGTAGCGTGGCTGGAGTTTCTTAGATGTGGATTGGAGGGAATGTCTGTGGTGAAGCCAGACTTGCTGACCCGGAGTGTATTGGGGGGCTGTGGTGCGGTGGCGGTCCGCCAGGCGCTGAGTGCGACGGTGGAGCGCGCGGAAGCAGGCGGTGTCCTCCCAAATCCGTTTGCAGCGCCGGATGTGAGCTTGCACCGACGGGACGGAGATCTCCTCCCTCCTGGGCAGGCAACGGGGGGCCCTGAGGAACATTCAAGGGAGGCCGGTGGCAGAACAGAGTTAGGCATTGTGCGAATACTCACAGGGTAGCAGTTTGCTCCAGGAGGAGGGGTTCGGTCCGTGATGCACCGTGGTGCAGACCCCAGGTCTTGGTTGGCCCTCTCAGTCTGGCCATTCGTCAGGGATGGTAACCGGAGGACAGGCTGTGAGGCCCCAGGGCCTGGCAAACAGCAGTTCAGACATGGGAGGAAAGTGAGGGAGCCCAGGTCAGCACCCACGTCGATAGGGATTCCATGGAGGCGGACCCGTGCTGGACCAGGAGCTCTCTGCAGTCTCGAGCTGAGGAAGCTTTGGAAGGGGAACAAAATGGACCGCCTTGGAGAGTGGATCGACAATAGTTAGGATGTGAGTATCGTTACCTTCCCGGGGGAATCACAGAAGTCACTCCAATGTGAGCTCCAAGGACGACCTGGGATAGGCAGGGGCGGAGGAGACTGCTGGCGGGCTGGTGGGATGCCTTGCTCCTGGCGCAGATGGTGCAGGCCCGTGCGAGCACGCCCGGGCGTCCGCGACCACATGGACGGCCTGCAAAAGCTGCGTTTGAGCAGCGACAAGGTGCGCAGCTGGAACCCAGGGTGGCAGGCCAGACGGGGAGGAGTGCGTCCACTGCAGGACCTGGGGAGCCGGACGGAATCAGGGACAAACAGGTGAGAACTGGGGTTGGGTCTGGGGTCAGGTTGAGGTGGCCTGGGCATCCTGATCTGACTCTCAATCTCCCAGGTCACAAGCAGCCACACAGGAGGGGGACAGGATGGTGTCAGGGCTCGCCTGTCGGCCGGAGGAATAGGCGGAAGAGCATCGGGCTTCAGGTTGCGATCCCGGGTCTGTGAGTGATGGTCAAATTGAATCGGCCAAAAAGCAGTGCCCACCGGCTAAGCGAAATTTAGTCTCTTGGCAGACTGGATATAGGCCAGATTTTGTGGTCCGTCCAGACGATGAAGGGTTGTTCAGTTCCTTCCAAAAGATGTCGCCACTCCTCCAGGGCCGAGCTTGGCCGCCAGCAACTCCCGGTTCCCAACATCATAGTTGCGTTCGGCAGGGGACGGCAGACGGGAGTAGAAAGCGCGCAGGGATGGGATTTTTGGTCCTTACCCGGCGTTGGGATAGATGGCCCCTACCCGGAGTCCGAGGCATCTACCTCCACAGGAATTGGAGAGACGTCAGGATGGACCAGGACAGGAGCAGCAGATGGCGGTTCTTGAGGTTGGTGAAAGGCGGCTTCTGCTTCAGGGTCCAGGAAAGGGATGGATGAGGAGGTGAGTCTGGTGAGGGGTTGACTGCCCTACTGTAGTCCCGAATGAACCGTCGATAGAAGTTGGCGAATCTAAGAACCGCTGCAACTCCTTTAGTGATGACGGCTAGGGCCACTCCACCACCGCCTGGATTTTAGCGGGTCAGGTTTCACCTGCCCACACTCCCACAATGTATCCCAGGAAGCTAACCGAAAGACGTGGAACTCACTTCTCCACCTTGAAAATGAACAATTGGTTCTCACAGCCTCTCCAAGACCTGCCCGGACATGGGTCGTGTGTGTTCCACCAGGTTGCGGGAAAAAAAGTAAAATGTCGTCAAAGGTAAGACGAATACGGAGGCGGTTGAGGAGTCAGGAAACATCGTTAACCAATGCCTGGAACACAGCAGGGCGTTGGTAAGCCCGGCTGGCATCACCAGGTACTCGAAATGGCCCAGGGGGTGTTGAATGCCGTCTTCCACTCGTCCCCCTCTCGGATCGAACAAGGTGGTAGGCATTCCGGGGAGATCAGTTTGGAAAATATGGTGGCCTCTTGTAGAGGTTCGAAAACAGAGTTGATGAGGGCAGAGGTATTTTGTTCTTGATGGTGATGGAGTTGAGGCTGCGGTAGTCGATGCAGGGACGGAGTGATTTGTCCTTCTTGGCGACAAAGAAGAATCCTGCACCGACTGGGGATGAGAGGTCGGATGATGCCTGCAGCAAGCGAGTCGTGGATGTAGGTCTCCATAGCTGCTCTCTCGGCCGCAGAGATTGAAGAGGCGACTGGAAGGCAGGGGAGCCCGGGAAGCAGGTCGATGCCGCAGTCATAGGGCCTATGAGGTGGCAATGAAGATGCTCGGCTCTTGCTGAACACCTCCGCTAGGTCGTGGTACACGGGGAACCGAGGACAGGTCCCGGAGGAGTCAACCTGGCAGGAGGTGAAGCGCCCTCGCGGTGCTCGAGCAGAGCTGGAGACAAGTGGCGTGGCATTAGGGGCTCCAGCTCTGGACCTGCTAGAGACCCAGTCCAGGTGAGGTTATGGAGTCTGAGCCAGGGTTGACCGAGGACCAGAGGGGACTGGGGTGAAAAGAGATGACCAGGAGTTGGATGGTCTCCCGGTGGTTGCCGGAAAGAATGAGCTGCAGGGGTACGGTAGATTGCGTGACCTGGGCCAGGGTGCCCATCCAGTCCGTGGGCCTGGAGAGGGACAGCAAGAGACGAGGTGGCGATGCCAGTCTGTTGCACCAGCTGGGCATCAACAAAATTTCCATCCGCCCCGAGTCCACCAGGGCGCACAACGGCAGGGGTTGACTGTTCCAGATGAGCGTGGCCCTCAACTGGAAACGGCTGGGCGGCTGCGGAAGACGCGGTGTGGCTCACCAGTAAGCCCAGCTGCACGGCCTCTTCAGCTACTAGCCCCGGACGGATTGTTGCTTGGTGGTCCGAAAGAGGGTTCAGGATGTGGAGGAGGAAAAGAGCTTGTCGAGGTGAGGCGACTGGTCTTCTCCCTCCGACGCTCCCGCAAGCGGTTGGGTCGACTCTGATGGCGAGGGAAACCAGGAGGCCGAGGCAGTCAGGTAGTCCTCTAGCCAGCTCGTCCTTCACCATCTCTCCAAGCCCGTCTTGGAAAGCCCCTTGAAGCGGCGCGTTCCAGACGGATTCCGCTGCCAGGGTCCTGAATTCCCACTGCGTACTCGCCACACTCAGTTCCCCTGGCGGAGATGGAACAGTTGGGGCGGCATCTCTTCCACCCACCGGGTGATCGAAGACCTTTCTCATCTCCGCGATGAACACAGAGTACTGGGGAGCTGGCCGGGAGCTGGCTGTCCCAGATGGCAGTGGCCCAATCAGCCGCCACCCCAAAGGCAGCCCATGATGAAGGCGATCTTCGCCTGATCTGAGCCGTAGGAGGAGGGTTGTAGGCGAAACCGAGGTCGCACTGCATCAGGAACCCCTTGCAGTTCCCCAAGTGCCATAGTAGCGGTCCGGTGGGAATGCGCGGGTTCCCTGGATTGCCCAACCGGCAGGCTGGCAGGTAAGGGTTGCGCAGGAGGGGTTGTGAGAAGCTAGTCTGCGCAGGAAGAGTGGAAGCTGGCGCGGAGTTGGGACACTTGTTCCCCAACTGGGGAGATATGGCAGTTCAGATCCCTTGTCGTTGCTCCTGCTGATTCATGCGAGTCTCCTGGCAGGCAAGATGATGAGCTGTTCGGTAGTCTGCTGGTCCATACTGGCCGATCCGTTCTGTTGTGTAGAGTTATGCAGACCTGGACCCAAATGCAGACTCAGAACGAGTACAGGATTAGCTCCCACAGGAGGCGTTTAATTCGAACATAAACAAAAGGCGACTGGAAAACACAGTCAAAACGTAGGCAAACAGAAATAAACTGGACAGCTATAAAACTGGTAAAAGACTAAACAAACAAACGAACAGACTAACAAACAAACGAACAAACCAAAGTATTAAGTATAAGGATAGAAACGAACAGGCAAGACTGGTAAACTGGGGAAACAAACGAGCCATACGGGAATTACAATGGACAGATCGGCACTGAAGTGAGTGCGAGCTCAACATAAATAGGCAGGGTGAAATAACTAAATTGGAACAGCGTGCAGAATGTGCAAGGGAATGGTTTGTGACAGGCTGAAAACATAACGAGGAACACAAGACAAAATGCGGGCGCGAAGCCGCGCCCAAAAACACGTAACACAGGGTGAGCATAAAACAAGACATGGCACGCAAGGAAAGAACTGGCAGGAAACACAAGGGAGGTGGACAGGACGGGACGGAGACGTAACACCTTTAACTTTATTTTGGTGGTATCGTAGCAGTGGAGTTATTCCCGTGATAATCCTGTGTATATTCCTTGCGATCGTAGCGTTAATTTCTTTATATTCTCATTGATCTGCAGCACGTGACGTATTCACTTGTATGATGTAGGCTATCTAATTATTCATGCAGTAAAGCTACGCAACATCTTTTATTAGGCTACGGCCGTTGCGTTCTGCATATGTGAAGCGACTACATAATTGACCCTTCGCTAAACCACGCCCCGAAACGCAGACTGCCCAATCACAGCGCAGCATTGGACAGGCTCCGACAGAGGTCCGACAGTTTATGGCGGCACTCCGTTGACTTTGACGGAAAAATGTGAGATTTTCTTCATTTTCGAGCTGGTTTTGTGGATTTTTAGCTAGTTATGGTTAAACGTTGTGCCTGGGGCACTTGTAACAGTGACACTCGTTACCCAGAGAGGTTGGAAGGAGATAAACGTTTTTTTCCCTTTCCAAAACCTAAATCAAATCCTGAAAAGTGTTAGTCAGCTAAGCTAACGTGGCTACGGTCTGGATATACAGCTCCAGGTTGCAACGTTGGTAAAGTTAGACTAAATGTTAGCTTTGTTATTCGTGATCCAGCCAGCTTGCTAACGTTAAGATGTTACAGTCAAGCTCTAGAAAACCAAGTGGGTAACGTTACCTTGATGTCAAAATGTAATACTATTTTTTCATTACTATTTCAGCACTTTGTCAATGGGAAGCCCAGTCCCGAGTACCCAAATCTTGTGGAGGACTGGGCTGACACACTGCTGATATTTTTTGCTTTACAGAGGTCCAGGGTATGGATAAGTCCGATGAGATGGGCGCAGAAACCTGTGGAGCTAACCAGAGTAATGTCGTTACAGCACACTATAGGCTACTAATGTTACGTTAGTTAGCTAATGCTAGCTAACTTACTACTGAATGTAACGTTATATAGGTCTACTGCTTTTGCTTTTTAATGATTGTAATAGTGAATAGAGACCTACCCAGCTTTACAGGAACAGTGTTGCTCCTTAATGTCATTGTCCTCTGTCTCAATCGCCAGGTGATGCAGTGGTTCACTTTTACTCTGTGATCTGTAGGCTTTCGTTTCTATCTTAATTTATTTTACGTCATTTTGTTGCTGAGTCAGTGTGATATCTTGAATATAACCTTCAAATGCATGTTGTAGACCCTTCTGTCTGCTTCTATCTGAAATCGCTTTTTCTATTTTCCAAAAATTGGACAATATTTCTCCAGGGAGTGCAGTTAGCGACAGTGGGAGCGCCATGCTGGCTCCGAAAGCTTGACGGACTTAGCAACAGTAACTAAGGGGGGCGTGGTTTAGCAAAGGGTCAATTGTGATTGCTATTTGTATCTGTATTGAGCTGGCTTTTTAATATAGTTTTTTTGTGTGTGGCTAAAATACAATTTTAAGGCATTTATTTGTTCTTCCGTCCAGCTTTCATTTTGCACGAGTGAATTTGCTGTGTACTTAATTTATTAAGGAATCTATTTTAATAACAAACCTATATATTAAGTATTTTTGCTGTGTAATTTATTCCAAAGCTATTTTTATACCAAAGCTGTTTTTATACCAAATTGAGTGACTTTGAATCTTTGGTTGCTGTGAAGTTTAATTGTTTGGAGTGATTCAACTATTTATTATACTACAGCCTTATGAGTGAAATCTACGCACCTTTAAGCAGGCTTTAAAATATTTATTGCCTTTTTCAAATTAGCCACATTTGTGACCTTACTGTGTGTTCCTGCCTATGCTTCTACTGGGTCTGAGACTTAAAATAAATTGTC
>JAINUG010002131.1:0-13485 GCA_029706075.1 Aldrovandia affinis
ATATATATATATATATATAAAGGAAAAAAAAAGTATATATATAAAAAAATATATAAAAAAATTTGACAAAAAAAAACATATAAAATACATATATAAAGGAAAAAAATATATATTAAAAAAATATTTTAAAAAAAAATGGACAAAAAAAAAAAAAATATATAAAATATATATATAAAGGAAAAAAATATATATTAAAAAAATGTGACAAAAAAAACATATAAAAATATATATATAAAGGAAAATTTGACAAAATAAAGTAATGTTAAAAATATTAATAATAATAATTATTATTAATAATAATAATAATAATAATAATAATAATAATAAATTTGACAAAAAAAAATATATATAAAATATATATATAAATAAAAAAAAAACTAGATATAAAAAAATATATATATTAAAAACAATTGACAAAAAAATTTGACAAAAAAACAAAATATAAAAATATATATATAAAGAAAAAAAAAAAATATATTAAAAAAATTTGACAAAAAAAAAAAACTACATATAAAAAAAATATATATATAAAGGAAAATTTGACAAAATAAAGTAATATTAAAAATATTAATAATATTATTATTATTATTATTAATAATAATAATAATAATAATAATAATAATAAATTTGACAAAAAATAAAAAATATATATATATAAAGGAAAAAAACTATAAAAAAAATATATATAAAAAAAATAATAAAAAAAAAAAATTTGACAAAAAAACAACATATAAAATATATATATAAAGGAAAAAATATATAAAAAAAAATTGAAAAAAAAAAAGAGAAAAAAAAAAATATATAAAATATATATATAAAGGAAAAAATAAATATATATAAAAAGAAAATTGAATTTTTTTTTGACAAAAAATAAAAATAAATTAATATTAAAAATATTAATAATAATAATAATTAATTATTATTAATAATAATAATAAATTTGACAAAAAAAAATATATAATATATATAAAGGAAAAATATATATATTAAAAAAATATTTACAAAAAATGTGACAAAAAAAATAAATATATAAAATATATATATAAAGGAAAAAAATATATATAAAAAAATGTGACAAAAAAACAACATATAAAATATATATATAAAGGAAAATTTGACAAAAAATAAAAATAAATTAATATTAATAATAATAATAATAATAATAATAAATTTGACAAAAAAACTATATATAAAATATATATATAAAGGAAAAAAAAACTATATATAAAAAAAAATTTGACAAAAAAATTGACAAAAAAAAAACAATATAAAATATATATATAAAGGAAAAAAATATATATTAAAAAAATATTTTAAAAAAAATTGACAAAAAAAAATAAATATATATAAAATATATATATAAAGGAAAAAAATAAATATATATAAAAAAGAAAATTGAAAAATAATTATTATAATAATAATAATAATAATAATAAATTTGACAAAAAAATAAATATATGTAATATATATATAAAGGAAAAAAAAATATATATTAAAAAAATATTTACAAAAAATGTGACAAAAAAACAACATATAAAATACATATATAAAGGAAAATTTGACAAAATAAATTAGTTAAAAATATTAATAATTATTATTATTATTAATAATAATAATAATAACAATAATAATAATAATAAATTTGAAAAAAAAATATATATATATATATATATAAAGGGAAAAAAAGTATATATAAAAAAAAATATATATAAAAAAATTTGACAAAAAAACATATAAAATACATATATAAAGGAAAAAATATATATTTAAAAAATATTTACAAAAAAATGGAGAAAAAAAAAAAAATATATAAAAATATATATATAAAGGAAAAAAATATATATTAAAAAAATGTGACAAAAAAACAACATATAAAATATATATATAAAGGAAAATTTGACAAAATAAAGTAATGTGACAAAAAAATATTAAAATTATTATTATTATTATTATTAATAATAATAATAATAATAATAATAATAATAATAATAATAATAATAATAATAAAAAAATGTGACAAAAAATGTGACAAAAAACAACATATAAAATATATATATAAAGGAAAAAAATATATATTAAAAAAAAAATATGTAAAATATATATATAAATAAAAAAAAAAATATATAAAAAAAGAAAATTAATAAAAAAAATAATAATAATAAATTTGACAAAAAAAATTATAATAATATATATATAAAGGAAAAAAATATATATTAAAAAAATTTGACAAAAAACAACATATAAAATATATATATAAAGGAAAATTTGACAAAAATAAAAATAAATTAATGTTAAAAATATTAATTATTATTATTATTAATAATAATAATAATAATAATAATAATAATAATAATAATAAATTTGACAAAAAAAAAAATAAAATATATATATAAAGGAAAAAAACAACTATATATAAAAAATATATATATATAAAAAAATTGTCAAAAGAATTTGAGAACACAGAACACATTGTTCTGTGTGTGTGTGTGTGTGTGTGTGTGTGTGTGTGTGTGTGTTTGAAGAGAGAGAAACCTGTGAAGTTGTTGACCAGCCAGGAATTGGAAACAGTGTTGGAGTGTGTTTGTTTGTGTATGAAAATTGGATTGTTTTGAGGACCCCCTTTGGATTGACTACAGACTGGATTCCGGAACTGAACTGGATTTTGGAATTGGATTGGACATTGACGACGAGAAAGGATTTGTGGACTTTGTGTTCCCCTGAAGACCCCACCCTGTGTTTTGTGTTTGTCAAGTATTTGTTTATTAAATTATCATTTTTGTTTATATTACTGCCTCCTCTGTGTTCTTGCCTACGCCCTCTGCAAGGTCCGTGAGTGTCGCCCAACCCCTGGGGACACCACATATGCTACAGGTGTGGATTATAATACACTATAAGGTAGATACATGAGATATGGGAGTTATATACATGATTACAATAATACAATATTACAGTTAGACTATGCTATGGATGTGGACTGTGCCCTGTGAGGTGGTGTGGAGTTCAGCAGTCTGACAGCTGAGGGGAAGAAGCTGTTCTTAGTCCTGTTGGTTCTGCCTGGGAGGCTGCGGTAGCGTGCCCCAGAGCGAGTGCCACGTAGGGGGATGATGTTGGTTGGGGTGAGAAGCGTCTCTGATGATGTTCCGTGCTCGGCGAGAGCACCGCTTCTCGTAGACTGAGTCTATGGAGGGGAAGGGGGCCCTGATGACCCGTTGGGCAGTCTTCACCACCCTCTGCAGTGATTTCCGGTCTTTGGTGGAGCAGTTGCCGTACCAGACCGAGATGCAGGTGGTGAGGATGCTCTCGATGGTACAGCGGTAGAAGTTCATCAGCACCTGAGTGGAGAGGCGGAGTTTCGCCAGCTTCTTCAGGAAGAAGATGCGCTTGTGGGCCTTCTTGACAAGGGCTGAGGTGTTGAGGGTCCAGGCGAGATCCTCAGAGATGTGGACTCCCAGGAACTTAAAGCTGGTGACACGTTCAACCTCCTGGTCGTGGATGTTGACGGGGGTGTGTGTGCCTTTAACGTTCCTTCTGAAGTCCATGATGGTCTCTTTGGTCTTCTTGGTGTTGAGCTCCAAGTTGTTCTCCGGGCACCACTCTACCAGATGCTCTACCTCTTCTCTGTATGCCGTCTCGTCGTTGTTACTGATGAGCCCGACCACGGTGGTGTTGTCTGCAAACTTGACGATGATGTTCGAGTCGTGCACAGGTTTGCAGTCGTGGGTGAAGAGGGAGTAGAGGAGGGGGCTCAGCACGCAGCCCTGCGGAAGGCCAGTGTTCAGGGTTAGTGATGAGGAGATGAGCCTGTCCAGTCTGACATGCTGGGGCCTGTTGGTTAAAAAGTCCAGTAACCAATTGCAGAGGGAGGGGTCAATGCCAAGGGCGTTGAGCTTGGTGATCAGTTTGGACGGGATGATGGTGTTAAATGCCGAGCTAAAGTCAATGAACAGGAGTCTGACGTAGTGATTACTGTGTCCCATAGTGTGGAGTGTGGAGAAGATGAACAGAGCAGACTCTTCAGCTCTCTGACTGTGGAGAATAGGGTGTCTGAACAGCCACCCTTACCTCTTTCTTCAAGTCATTGACAGTGATAAGCAGAATACCTGTAACTTGCTTTTAAAATAAATGTTTTGCTCATCAATTTTGAAAAATATATTTTTGTGTCTGACTTCTTAGAAATCTGTAAATGTGTTCCTCCCCCGTCTCCTTTATGAGGGGTGTTGAGGCACAATCTATTATTATGATGACTATTAATAATCATAATTATTATTATGAATAATTATTAATATAATTATCATCATTCTATCTATTTATCTGAAGTATTACATTTTATATGAATGTACACAAAAACTAGGAATAATAATGAGGTGAAATGTTATGCAAATAATGCAATAAATCGAACAGCGCACGCAAGGCAGAAGTGGTGACAATGAACATCCATTAACGAAGTGGGTATCAAAAACAAATTGGAACAAACCAGTGATACTATCCAGCCATACCCTGAAACTGCTGAAGTCCTTTCAAACAGGTTGTTAGCAGGTATTTGGGGGAAGGCTTATTTTGTATGAATGTACATGATTCCCGGGGGAAGGGGAGCAGCCCATATATTTCCACAACACCAAAACAAATCTGCCAAACTACCAGGAAAAAAACCCCATAAATATGTCCAATGAATGGAGGTGTAGTAGGATTTTATCAAATTTGAGTTGTAGCAGATCTTAATCCAGGTCATATTCAAAACATTGAAAGATTTAAATGATTAAAAGTATTATCTTAAATAAGAATTTATTTAATCTTCAAATTTAAATGTATCAGTTGATCAACGGTACACCGGTAAAAATCAACAAACTCAAAACCAACACAATATTGGATTGAATATTTAAGTTAATTTATTCATTTGGTTCGATAGAAAATGTGGAAATGAAAAACAAAATGAAAATTCACACTTCTGAATGTAGGCTCACTACTTGTAATTGGCTAAAAAGAAAACATTAACAAAGACAATCATTTCAAAATCTTGCATCTTGTTAAGGCACTGTTGCAGTGTGTGGATAAGCCCTACGGTCTGCATCCTGTTAAGGCACTGTTCTAGTGTGTGGATGAGCCTCACGGTCTGCATCCTGTTAAGGCACTGGTATCGAATCCAGACCGTGTGCTAAGTGGCGCCTAGTTAGCGTTGCCCAGGGAGGGAGGGATTCATTTGGGGTTGTCCGTGTCTCATCACACGCCCGCTTGTCAGTCGAGTGCCCACAGTCCACCTGTATAAAGTAGAGAATGAACTGTCTTTCTCCGACTCACGTCTGCACTTAACTTGTGAACTGCAGCATGAAAAGAAGTGGCAGCCGACATCCCGTGTTTCAGAGAAGAGCGCGTTCTTGTTCTCTCTCCAAGTGACAGGTTGCAGTGAGTACGGCTTGAGAATAAGATTGGCCATTCCAAAAATAACAAATGAAATTGGTGCGGCCAGGAAAATGAACCGTCCAAACTGAAACAGCTATGATTTACATGGAGATTCAAACATTCAATTGATATTTTAAAAGTTGGATTTGATTCAGATTGCTCTTTATTTTATTGTGGTGTCCAGGGGAGCTTAGAGGATTCCAGTTGACATACACCATTCCATAGACAGTGCCCTCCAGAATTATTGGCACCCTTGGTAAAGATGAGCAATAAAGGTTATAAAACATGTCTTTGTTGTTCAACAGCTTGATCTTATTCGCAAAATATGAGAGAAATCTAACCTTTAATTGAAGTAATATTATTCAAAATAAAAAATGATCCTCATGAAAAAATAACATTTTTCTCAAAAACGTGTCACAATTATTGCCACCATTGTGAAATTTGTATGAACAAAATCTAAATTAAGTGTATTCCCATTTATATATATTATTATCTTTTTAAGTTTTTAAGTCTTTTGGAACTCTTAAGAAATCATCCATGACTTCCTTTTTCACTGAAGTATAAATATGAGGTGACACACCTCATATAAACACCTCATATAAACTCCCAGGCCAAACTCCCTTAGTCATCCGTCAACATTGGGATGATCAGAGAATACACAAATTAAATGAAATAAAAGGTTGTTGACATTCATAAATCAGGCTATAAACAAATAGCTACATGGCTAAAAATGCCCATCTCCACTAATAAGACAATAATTAAGAAGTTTAAAATAACTGGAGCTGTGATGAACCTGGCTGGAAGAGACCGCAAGGGTATTTTGGCCCCACACACAGTGGTTCAAGAGCCAAAAATATCTCCAAGGATCAGAGTTGGAGAATTGCAGAAGTTTGTTGCATCTTGGGGTCACCAAGTCTCCAAAACTACAATTAGATGCCACCTTCATGCTAACAAGCTATTTGTAAGACTTGCCTGAAGAAAGCCTCTGCTGTCATCAATCCACAAATGTAAGCACCTGGAGTTTGCTAAACATCATTGGAACCAATATTGTAGGGTCAGATGAAACAAAAAAACGCTCATGCACAAAATAACCTAATGCCCACTGTGAAGTATGGTGGTGGATCTGCGATTTTGTGGGGTTGTTTTACTTCCAAAGGTTGTAGGAACCTTGTTAGGATACATGGTATCATGGACTCCATCAATTACCCGGAGATTTTAGATCAAAATCTGACTGCCTCTGTCAGGAGGCTAAAACTGGATCGTGGATGGATCTTCCAGCAGAACAATGATCCAGAGCATACCTTTTTATTCCACACAAAAATAGTTCACTGACCACAGAATCAAGCTTTTGCAATGGCCATCCCAGTCCTCTGATCTAAACCCCATTGAAAACCTGTGGGTGGGCTGAAGAGGAGAGTCCACAAGCGAGGACCAAGGACTCTGAAGGATCTGGAGAGATTCTGTATGGAGGAATGGTCTCAGATCCCTTGCTATGTGTTGTCCTCCATCAAGTATTATAGGAGAAGACTCAGTGCTGTTATCATGGCAAGGGAAGGGTGCAAAGAGTATGAAATGCAGCGTTACCAATAATTGTGACACAGGTGTTTTTGAGAAAAACAATTATTTTTTGATAAGGATTTTTTAATATTTTATTTCAATTAAAGGTAAGATATTTTATATTTGGAGCAAAATTTAGCTGATGAACAAGAAATACATTTTTTCATAGCCTTTTTTGCACATCTTCACCAAGGGTGCCAATAATTGTGGAGGGCACTGTACATGCTAGCTGTCCCTCGGGGTGATGTGGTTTGTAGCTGGGGCCCACTTCTCTGCTAACTGTGTGGAGAACCTTCTGAATGTAGGAGAGGCATTTCTCCATTGCCTCAGTGTCCCACAATGCACTGCAGCTTCCCAGCCCGGGACAGGAAGTGGAGGGGCTGGACAAAGCTGCAGAACACAGAGATGAAGTAGCAGGTGACAGGAAGTGGAGAACTCGAACAGGCTGACAGACGGGGACGAGAATGAAAAGCTGCGAAAGATAAAGAACGTCCACAGTTAAAAATGATCCAAAATACTGGTGCTCAAAATGCATTATTTTAACATGCTATTTGATTTATGTCAGAAAATATTTTTAAGAAAAAAAAAAACTGAAATGTGCTCCTTGCATAGGTATTCATACCCCACACATTAATGTTACACTTACATTTGGGACGAGGGGGGTGGCGGGGCGCTTCTGACTACAGTAGCACCATACATACTCCTGTGTACGTTTCTACTAGGGTGTGACGGTATACCGGTATAGCGGTACACCACAATATTAAATTATGAAATCAAACTATCCGATACTGTTAGCTACATGGCATAAACCTCCCTTTGCAGTCCATTGTAAAACTTGCGATGCCCGATGCTAATTCCGATGCCGAGGCGGTCTGTAATGATGAATTGTATCCCCCAAAAAGCGAACTCGTTCATCCATGTGGACTCACTTTGGATTCAGAAAAAAAGACGGTGTTGTTGTTGAGAACGGATCTCTCATCTGTAGAGAATGTGGGAACCGTAATGGCCAGAGGAGGAATGCGCCAAACCTTGCATTCCACCTGTGTGAGCATCATCCTTCACGTTATGCCACAATGGAAAAAGTGAGTAGCTAAATATAGTAGGCGACTAGATCCGATAAACTGATAAAGCAATAAAGCAAAATGTTTCTTAATTCACAAAGTGAATGATTTAAATTGATTTAAACACACAATTACAAGGGGTGAACTATAGTTGCATTTTTTGTTTTATTTTTTACCAATTTAAATGGTATGTAAGTCTGCAAAGAAAAGCCATACAACAAACAGATTGAGTTGTAAACTTTGTGTGACACTTTTTTTTAACCGTCACTGCCCTAGTTTCTACACACTTGTTTGTCACGATGTTTGCATTTCCTTCATGGTAGAATTGCTCTGGCTCTGGCTCAAGTTGCTTGATTGTCATCAAGGACTGCAATTTTAAAGTTGTGCCACAGATTCTCTGTAAGGCTGATGTCAGGACAACTCAACCATAACGTTGGGCACTGTAGATCCAGTGTTTGCCTGATAGGTGTATTTCAGTCCTAGGTGAGCAGACTGGAATAGATCATCTCGCTGTTATATGTTGTTATATTGCTCAATCCTGTATTCATTCGTGTCTGATGAAATTTCCAGTCTTCACTTAAGACATCGATGCCGCATTATAGCCAGATAAAACATGGGCAGTGTTGACTTTGTGGCATACGTGATGTTTTTCCATTAGACCACAAAGGCATGCTTATAGCCATCATGATTTTTCAGGTTAGGGGTGGTGTCACATGGGCCATGGGTAGATTAGATTAGATTAGATTCACTTTATTGTCATTGCCAGTGCAAACACAAAACAACGAAATTAAGGAGGGTCTAACCAGAAGTGCAAATAGCAGTTATGTACAACTATACAGTATGTGCAGGAGAGAGTAAGTGCAATAGTAAGTACACTCTAATATACACTATGCAGGGTATACAGAGTTGGATAAGTGGAATAGGTATAGGTGCTATAAGGTAGTACATAATATACACATCAGAGCATGAGATATATACATATATACATACATATACATGAGATACAGTACTACTGATACTACTATGTGTGGCAGCCCAATGGGCTGCCCAAAGAAATGGCTACCTGGCCTACAACATATGGGAGCCAGGAAACACTACATTTCCCAGCAGGCCACAGTCACACCTAAGTCAAGTCAATTGATGGGACTAACGACCAGCTGAAAGCCATTTTGAGGCCTATTTAAAGGGCTGAATCCCATCACACTTGGAGAGGAGTAGGCAAGTGTTTGAGAAGAGTTGCTGTGTGTGTGTGTGTGTGTGTGTGTGTGTGTGTGTGTGTGTGTGTGTGTGTGTGTGTGTGTGTGTGTGTTTGTGTGCAAACACCTCTCAAACATGTCCTCACTTCCCTTTGTTCCACGTTGGCAATCGCACGGTTTACTACGTTTTTATAATGGCCAACATGGACAGAACACTTAGCGGCGCTCTTATCTTGACAAAAAAAAAAATATATAAAATATATATATAAAGGAAAAAAATATATATTAAAAAATGTGACAAAAAAACAACATATAAAATATATATATAAAGGAAAATTTGACAAAATAAAGTAATGTTAAAAATATTAATTATTATTATTATTAATAATAATAATAATAATAATACATTTGACAAAAAAAACAAAACTATATATATATAAAGGAAAAAAAAACTATATATAAAAAATATATATATAAAAAAAATTGATAAAAAAAATTTGAAAAAAAACAACATATAAAATATATATATAAAGGAAAAAATATATATTAAAAAAATATTTAAAAAAATAGACAAAAAAAAATATATAAAATATATATATAAAGGAAAAAAAAATATATATAAAAGAAAATTGAAAAATAAATTTGATAAAAAATAAAAATTAATATTAAAAATATTAATAATAATAATAATTATTATAATTATTATTATTATTAATAATAATAAATTTGACAAAAAAAAAAAATATATAATTTATATATAAAGGAAAAAAAAATATAAAAAAAATATTTACAAAAAAATTTGAGAAAAAAAATAATATATAAAATATATATATAAAGGAAAAAATATTTATTAAAAAATTGGACAAAAAAACAATATATAAAAATATATATAAAGGAAAAAAATATATATTAAAAAATATTTTTTAAAGATTGACAAAAAAAAAAAAATATATATATAAAATATATATATAAAGGAAAAAAATAAATATATATATAAAAAAGAAATTGAAAAATAAATTTGACAAAAAAAAAAAAAATTAAAAATATTAAAAAATATTAATAATAATAATAATTATTATAATTATTATTATTATTAATAATAATAAATTTGACAAAAAAATATATAAAATATATATATAAAGGAAAAAAATATATATAAAAAAATTTGACAAAAAAACAACATATAAAATATATATATAAAGGAAAAAAATATATATAAAAAAATATTGACAAAAAAATTGACAAAAACAACATATATAATATATATATAAAGGAAAAATATATATTAAAAAAATATTTAAAAAAATAGACAAAAAAAAAAAATTAAATATAAAATATATATATAAAGGAAAAAAATAAATATATATATAAAAGAAAATTGAAAAATAAATTGGACAAAAAATAAATTAATATTAAAAATATTAATAATAATAATAATTATTATTATTATTAATAATAATAATAATAAATTTGACCAAAAAAATATAATATATATAAAGGAAAAAATATATATTAAAAAAATATTTATAAAAAAATTTGACAAAAAAATAAATATATAAAAAATATATATAAAGGAAAAATATATATTAAAAAAATTGACAAAAAAACAATATAATATAAAATATATATATATAAAGGAAAATTTGACAAAAATAAAAATAAATTAATGTTAAAAATATTAATAATAATAATAATTAATTAATAATAATAATAATAATAATAATAATAATAAATTTGACAAAAAAACTATATATAAAAATATATATATAAAGGAAAATAAAAACTATATATAAAAAAATATATATATAAAAAAATGTGACAAAAAAATGTGACAAAAAAATGTGACAAAAAAATTTGACAAAAAAACAAAATAAAATATATATATAAAGGAAAAAAATATATATTAAAAATTGACAAAAAAATTGACAAAAAAATAAATATATATAAAATATATATATAAAGAAAAAAAAATAAATATATATAAAAAGAAAATTGAAAAAAATTGACAAAAATAAAAATAAATTAATATTACAAATATTAAATAATAAATTATTATTATTAATAATAATAATAATACATTTGACCAAAAAAATAAAATATATAAATATATATATATAAAGGAAAAAATATATAAAAAAAATAATGACAAAAAAATTTGAAAAAAAAACAACATATAAAATATATATATAAAGGAAAAAAAAATATATAAAAAAAAATTGACAAAAAAATTGACAAAAAAAAATATATAAAATATATATATAAAGGAAAAAAAAATATATATATAAAAAGAAAATTGAAAACTAATTTGACAAAAATGAATTAATATTAAAAATATTAATAATAATAATAATTATTATTAAAAATAATAATAATAATAATAAACTTAAAAAATATATATATATAATATATATATAAGGAAAATATATATATTAAAAAAATATTTACCAAAAAATGTGACAAAAAAAAAATATATAAAATATATATATAAAGGAAAAAAATATATATTCAAAAAATGTGACAAAAACAACATATAAAATATATATATAAAGGAAAATTTGACAAAATAAAGTAATGTTAAAAATATTAATAATTATTATTATTATTAATAATAATAAAAATAATAATAAATTTGACCAAAAAAAAAAAATATATATATAAAAAAAGGAAAAAAAAAAATAAAAAAAAATATATATAAAAAAACAACATATAAAATATATATATAAAGGAAAAAAATATATATTAAAAAATATTTTTAAAAAAATAGACAAAAAAAAATATATAAAATATATATATAAAGGAAAAAATAAATATATATATAAAAGAAAATTGAAAAATAAATTTGATAAAAAATAAAAATTAATAAAAAATATAATAATAATAATAATAATAATAATAATAAATTAATAAATAAATTAATTATTATTATTATTAATAATAATAAATTTGACAAAAAAATATATAATATATATATAAAAGGAAAAAATATATATTAAAAAAATATTTACAAAAAAATTTGAGAAAAAAAAAAATATATAAAATATATATATAAAGGAAAAAAAATATATATATAAAAGAAAATTGAAAAATAAATTTATAAAAAAAATGAAAATTAATATTAAAAAATATTAATAATAA
This sequence comes from Aldrovandia affinis, assembly GCA_029706075.1. Taxonomy (NCBI): domain Eukaryota; kingdom Metazoa; phylum Chordata; class Actinopteri; order Notacanthiformes; family Halosauridae; genus Aldrovandia; species Aldrovandia affinis. The sequence goes on from JAINUG010002131.1 coordinate 12,347, forward strand.
TAATAATAATAATAATAATAAAATTTGACAAAAATAAAATAAAATATATATATATATATAAAGGAAAAAATAAATATATATAAAAAGAAAATTGAAAAAAAAATTGACAAAAATAAAAATAAATGACTATTAAAAATATTAATAATAATAATTATTATTATTATTAATAATAATAATAAATTTTACAAAAAAGAAATATATAATATATATATAAAGGAAAAAAATATATATTAAAATTTAAAAAAATTTGACAAAAAAAACAATATAAAATATATATATAAAGGAAAATTTGACAAAAAATAAAAATTAATTAATGTTAAAAATATTAATAATTATTAATTATTAATAATAATAATAATAATAATAATAATAATAATAATAAATTTGACAAAAAAAATATATATATATATATATAAAGGAAAAAATAATATATATAAAAATATATATATAAAAAAATTGACAAAAAGATTTGAGAACACAGAACACATTGTTCTGTGTGTGTGTGTGTGTGTGTGTGTGTGTGTGTGTTTGAAGAGAGAGAAACCTGTGAAGTTGTTGACCAGCCAGGAATTGGAAACAGTGTTGGAGTGTGTTTGTTTGTGTATGAAAATTGGATTGTTTTGAGGACCCCCTTTGGATTGACTACAGACTGGATTCGGAACTGAACTGGATTTTGGAATTGGATTGACATTGACGACGAGAAAGGATTTGTGGACTTTGTGTTCCCCTGAAGACCCCACCCTGTGTTTTGTGTTTGTCAAGTATTTGTTTATTAAATTATCATTTTTGTTTATATTACTGCCTCCTCTGTGTTCTTGCCTACGCCCTCTGCAAGGTCCGTGAGTGTCGCCCAACCCCTGGGGACACCACATATGCTACAGGTGTGGATTATAATACACTATAAGGTAGATACATGAGATATGGGAGTTATATACATGATTACAATAATACAATATTACAGTTAGACTATGCTATGGATGTGGACTGTGCCCTGTGAGGTGGTGTGGAGTTCAGCAGTCTGACAGCTGAGGGGAAGAAGCTGTTCTTAGTCCTGTTGGTTCTGCCTGGGAGGCTGCGGTAGCGTGCCCCAGAGCGAGTGCCACGTAGGGGGATGAACAGTCCATGGTTGGGGTGAGAAG
>JAINUG010002132.1:0-13481 GCA_029706075.1 Aldrovandia affinis
TTTGCACATGGATTAGGCACTGAATGGCATTTTGTCAGTGACAGCTATGTGAGATTCTGTCGGTGCAGAATTCAAATAGGGATCTTGTAACTGACAGGGAGTGCACAGTGTGTTTTTGTTATTCTATAAGAGTGGGGAAACCTCAGTTCAGAAAGCTTTTTTTTTTCTCCTGAAGTCTTCATTAAATCACAAACTACCAGAATTGAACAGGAAGTGAAGTGAAGTTAATTCAAATGAGTTAATATCTTCAATCTTCAATTCTACAATCTGAAGTATTCCACCTTTCACAGACAGTGTGCACTGCTTGTTTCACAGGAGGCAGACCCTTTGCTTTGCTTTATTTGCTTTTATGATGTAATTTACTTAGTGAATCCCTGATACCAGTGCCTGTGAACTACAATGTTTGTGACACTTGCTCACCTCATTGGATGGTTAGGATCATACGACTGCCTCCTGTGATAGAGTTCCTCCCTGTCTTAGTTTAACATTGTGGCAGAGTACATGGTCATTGCATATGGCCCAGACTTGAAAAGAGGAGAGAGGAAGCCACTAGAAGGGATTTTCAGTGGCTTGTCTATGAAATGACCTGTCCCTTGCTTGGCCCTCTAACTCACAACAAAAGCCAACATTGTCCACATAGCAGGTCTAAAATACACAAGTTTCTGCCCAAGGCCACTCAAGCTCTTATTAATGAATCTGGTTATTATAATTTGAGTTAATGATTTTAGGCATATTTAACTATAATGTAATATATTATCATGCTATCGTCCATTATGCGATATAGTGTTTTGTAAATAAAGTTGAATTCAAAGACCGTTTTTGTCTGTTCCCCATGTCTGGGCATAGGTGGAGTCCTACAGCTCCTTCTGCGGGGGTCTGCCGGCGCCCGAGTGCTCCGACAACCCACTGCGCTACAAGTTCAGCTGGAGTCCCTATGATGTCCTGTTCAACACTGTCAGGCCTGCCGTCTTCCTGAAGGACAACCAGGTACAGTGGGCCCTGAGGGCCATAAGACCTCACTTATATCCCTAGAGGCAAAAATCCTCCATTTAGCAGCTAAGAAGAGATATGTTACAAGGTGCCCCAGGGGCGTTTTATGAGAAAATATAACCCATTGAATGTGTGTTGGAATGGATGGACATTTATAAGTCTGCCTAGTGAGGGCTATTGGTGTAGAATATATTTCATATATTTATATAACTCCCAGAAATGTAAAATTAAAGCTGTGCTATACACAAACACACACACACACACACACACACACACACTCTCTGTGTTCAGGGGTATGCATAGAAACTGCTCCTCTTTATGGTTTGGATTTTCACACACACACACACACACACACACACACACACACACACACACACACACACACACACACACACACACACACACACACACACACACACACACACACACACACATTAAATGATAACCGTAAAGTAAAATGATTAATATTTCAGAACACAGCCTCAGGTGTGTTCTAAAGGAGTGTTTCTTTTGGGCTCCTCTCTCTCTGATGGTATCTCATTGGCTGCCGGCGGTCAGGTGGTCAGCATTCCGCCCGGTGGTGCTCTGCTGGACTCCGTGGCTCCGATGGATTTCCTCCCGGGCTTCAACCTGGAGGGCTTCCCCAACCGGGACAGCACCAAGTATGCCAAGCCGTACGGGATCGAGTCGGCCCACACGCTGATCCGGGGGACACTGCGCTTCAAGGTAGACCTGTGCATGTGCCCGTGTCCCGGAATCTCTTAAATGTTTTATACAGACTCGTCAGGTGAGGACCTACTAAGTTTTCCCAGACACACCCTAACCTCTCTAATTCCACAGTGTAATGAATGATAATGACTATGTAGTAATAAGTGATAAGTGTAGTAATGCTTCAGATGATCAGGGCATACACAGGCAGAAACTAACTATAGCAGTGTTGATGATCTGCGCTCATTCTGGCAGTGATCATTAATGATGATTCTGGCAGGAGCTATACTGTGCTCTAATTGTGTTGATGCCATGGGCGAGTGTCATTTTTTATGTCTCTCTCTCTCCCTGCAGGGCTTTTCCAGTGCGATGAGTGGGTTTGTTAAACTGGGCCTGATCAACACAGAGCCGTGCCCAATGCTGGACCCCACCGCTGCCCCGTTTCCTGGGTACGGCCTGCACTATTTCTGCAGGAGTGATGCGCTAAAACACGGCACACCTTGCTGCTCTGTGTTAGCAGTGCCTCCATTCTGATCGATGTTAAGATAAATACATGGGATTTAATGTTGACCTTTTCAGCAGTTCATTATCATGCATAGACATTTAATACTTTGAGATTTTACTTTTTTAATATTTATTTTTCTTTGCGCCAGTAACTTCATAAGGGTCTAGTCCCCAGCGTGTAAGCAAAACTTAAATTAGCTGGTGTAAACAGAATTTTGGAGAGTATGGAAAGAGGATGGAAACTTTTCTTCCCTCTCCCAGAAAGAGCTGCTCTGCCACGTGATGGGACTGCAACCGTCAATGAGCAGCAGCAGCTTCACGGATGCTGTGTACGATAGGATCGGAAAGGACGATTACAGAATGGAGATGCTTAAGTGGTGAGACACTTCTGTCTGTGTTCTGTCATTGTGACATCACTGAATGCAGCATCATCTCATTGGACAATTTCTACCTTTCTTTAACCAATCAGGTTTGGCATGCTCAGTGGTGAACCGGTCCCCCATGCAGACACCATTTTGCATGCTGTGGCAAAGCACTTGGAGGCCAAGCTATCCTTTGGTAAGTAGTGGGGGGAAGGCAGCTCTCTGTGTCCGTGTTCTTTCTTGTGTCTGTAGAGGAAGCTGAGAGTTTGTGTTTGTGTCTAATATAAGTCTTTCTGTGTTTTCTCAGCAGGGAAAAGAGCAAAATAATTGTGTCTGCTGATTTTGTGTGTGTGTGTTCAATGTCCATATTTTTTTCTGACTCTGCAGAGAAGGGAGAGAGAGACATGATAATCATGAGGAACGATGTTGGGATCAGGCACCCCACCGGCGAGCTGGAGACAAAACACATCAGCCTCGTGGTGTACGGGGACCCCAACGGGTATTCCGCCATGGCAAAGACCGTGGGCTACCCTGCCGCCATCGCTGCCCGCATGGTGCTGGACGGTCAGTGTAACGGTCCCAATACCCCCCTTAGTTAACTGTCAACAACACCAGTAACCTGGCAGCAATGCACGTAATGCTTCTACATAAATTAGTTGACTGGACTGGGCTTGATAGTGCTCCCACATTTAAGAAACGTTTCAAGTAAAACAGTATTTCAAAAATTGAATCACCAGCATTAACAAATGGTGAACTGTAAGCACCCGCTTGTGGCCTGTGAATTGGCTTTGCGGCAGACTGTACTTTTACCTTCTGGAACTTCAACGTTCTCTTCATGCCGGAAGTGAAAGTGTAAAATTCCTTTCTTTTGCAGGGGAAATTGACACAAAGGGGCTGGTGATACCACTGACCAAGAACATCTACGGCCCCGCCCTGAAGCGACTGCAGGAGGAAGGGATCCAGTTCAGTGCAAAGAGCTCGATCTCAGACTAGCTCATGAAGCCAAAGGGAAAACTAAAGAATTATATGGGAAGTTCTTCACTTCTCTGTACTGTACAGTCATAAAGAATCCATGAGAACGCAAGTTTGAATGGTTGTACGTTTTTGGGTCTGAATGCAGACAAAGAGTGAAGATAAGCAAAATAACATGTCCATACAGCTACACTTGTTTGTTTGAGGAGCTTGTTCTACTAGATTCTATGAAAATCCCCATTGTAAAGGAGCCTTGCTTGACCCTAGTCTTTTGAAGCACACTTTAGAAATGCCTTCTACCTTGCACTCTGTCAATCTGTCAAAGCTGCCATACGTGGCTTGAAGTTTACACACTGACTTAAATTAAGTAACACGCGCCATTAAGCAATTAATACTCACACCCTGACATGAATGGCTGATATACCCTATGGCAGGGGTGTCCAATCTTATCCGAGAAGGGCCGGTGTGGGTGCAGGCTTTTGTTCTAGCCCTGCACTAAAACACCTGATTCAACTAATTCACCAATCATGGTCTACAATCAAGACCTTGATTAGTTTAATCACTTGTTCAGTGCAGGGCTAGAACAAAAGCCTGCACCCACACCAGCCCTTCTCGGATAAGATTGGACACCCCTGCCCTATGGTATACCCTGTGGTATATCAGCCAGAAACACCTGTGACTCTCGGGAGGCCAATGTTGCCCTCAGTCTGAATAGCACCACAGTCAAAAACAATCCAATGTTGTTGGAGGTCTTTGAACAATCTTAGACGGTCCTTAGAAGCCATGTGCTCTTTTGTATTGATGCTTGTACACGATCCCTGACATTCTCCAATCATGATGATGCTAATGTTAAATGTGAAAATAGTGTACAGTGCAGATAAGGATCTGTTGGAGTTCTAACTAATGTGCGTAGGTGCACAATTGGATGTTGTTGCAGTTATATATCATTACTAGATATGTATATGCTGTCAAAAGTATTTTATATTATGTACCCCAAACTAAAGTGCATATAATTTATTATCAATGATTTCACTTACCATATCTGTATTTATTCCGATTTGGATTGTACAACGTATCTCCTCAGAAACCCACGTGTAGGGACTATTGTCAATCCATGGTGCAAAAAATGATTAAATCTCCTTCATGCTAAATTCAATTTCTTTAAAGGTTTCAGCTCGATACCTTTGTGTGAGCATGTTGTTTGAATATATGGTGTTTAATAATCTGAAAATAAGATTTAGGATCTCTTCGAAACAGGAAAACGATACTCCAATACTGTAGTATGGCCCTACGTTGTGCAATTCGGTAGCCTCCCTGCAAGTGACAATAAATTAATGGTAGGTTTATTTTAACAGTGAGAGACAGAATATAAATTAAAAATCCAGAAAATCACATTATATAAAATATATAAATTGACTTGCATTTGATTGTGTGAAATAAGTATTTGATCCTCTACCAACCAGCAAGAATTCTGGCTCCCACAGACCGGTTAGATTAGTCCTCTCGCTTTACTCCTAATCTCAACTCATTACCTCTATAAAAGACACCTGTCTCAACTCGTTACCTGTATAAAAGACACCTGTCCACAGAATCAATCAATCAGATTCCAACCTCTCCACCATGGGCAAGACCAAAGAGCTGTCTAAGGATGTCAGGACAAGATTGTAGACCTGCACAAGGCTGGAATGGGCTACAAGACTATCGGCAAGCAGCTTGGTGAGAAGTAGACAACTGTTGGTGCGATTATTCGAAAATGGAAGAAACACAAAATGACCATCAATCGCCCTCGGTCTGGGGCTCCACGCAAGATCTCGCCTCGTGGGGTATCGATGATCATGAGAAAGGTGAGGGATCAGCCCAGAACTACACGGGAGGAGCTTGTTAATGATCTCAAGGCAGCTGGGACCACAGTCACCAAGAAAACCATTGGTAACACACTACGCCGTAATGGATTAAAATCCTGCAGTGCCCGCAAGGTCCCCCTGCTCAAGAAGGCACATGTACAGGCCCATCTGAAGTTTGCCAATGAACACCTGAATGATACAGAGAAGGCTTGGCAGAACGTGATGTGGTCAGATGAGACCAAAATCGAGCTCTTTGGCATCAACTCGACTCCCCGTGTTTGGAGGAAGAGAAATGCTGACTATGACCCCAAGAACACCATCCCCACCGTCAAGCATGGAGGTGGAAACATTATGCTTTGGGGTGTTTCTCTGCTAAGGGGACAGGACGACTTCACCACATCGAGGGGAGGATGGATGGGGCCATGTACCGTGAAATCTTGGGCGACAACCTCCTTCCCTCAGCCAGGACACTGAAAATGGGTCATGGATGGGTCTTCCAGCAGGACAATGACCCAAAACATATGGCCAAGGCAACAAAGGAGTGGCTCAAGAAGAAGCACATTAAGGTCATGGAGTGGCCTAGCCAGTCTCCGGACCTTAATCCCATAGAAAATCTGTGGAGGGAACTGAAGCTTCGAGTTGCCAAGCGACAGCCTCGAAACCTTAAGGATTTGGAGAGGATCTGAAAGCAGTGGACCAAGAAACAAGAAACGTCTGACCTCTGTGCTTGCCAACAAGGATTTCTCCACCAAGTATTAAGTCATGTTTTGCTAGGGGATCAAATACTTATTTCACACAATCAAATGCAAATCAATTTATATCTTTTATATAAGTGAAATGTTAAAAATTTTCCTACAGAAGTACCTAAACTTAAAAGCCTAGGGTCAAGAGAGTCAGCCCCCATTTTTGATATTCTGTCAAAATCTCACTGTTAAAATAGACCAGGTACTATTTAAAATGATGAAGATCCGTTCATTTATTTGTCAGTGCAATGTTAAGCAAACTTACAAAATCAAAGAACAACACAGCAAAAAGATGGATTCAAAATACTTATTTCCTTCTATATATATATACTGACACACATATATATATATAATTTAGGTTTATATGGCTTCTCTTTCTTCAGATCCAGGATATATTAATGAGACCTGCGTCTGTTTTCCTAAGAATATTATTGATCCCAGATTAATTCACAGCCAGCCAGGTTGAGGAAAGTGGGCCATGGCTACTGCAGTTTGAGGGTCAGACAAACTTTACATCAGAAAGAAACATCACAGAGACAGTCCGATTGAATTTAGTGTAGTTATAATATATTGCTTTTAGTCTCCCCTTATAAAATCTGATTAGTTCAAGATTAATGATGGCAAAAAAGACCTTTTACAGGGTTTTGAAGAAACAATATTAAAATATGAAGAAATTGATCTTAATCTTTGAGGGAGGGTAGATTAGACCTTTTGGAGATGGACGTGACACCTGCATGGAGATACAATATGGAATAATCCCCAGAAAATTGTTATTTCAATTAATTTCCATGTCTTAATCCAGTCTAAGACTCCAAAAAAGTGTTCATTTCTTTCTGTGTGAAAAATGGGTCAAGTGTCCAGACATCATCTTAAAACACCAGCTATACTTAACCTCATTTGCATTTTCAACTTTTCATAATTACATACCCAATTATTCAGTTTGGTGGCCTGATTTGAATATGCCTGCCTTCTCCACATTTTCAAGGCCCCCCTCCCCCCAGTAAAGCCTTACAAAAGTGAATTGAAATGTTCAAATTGTAACAAGATCAATACATATCTATATTGCGTTTACATTGGTTATATTTTCCACCAAAAAAACATGTAATTTTTTTCAGACTATTTGTTGTTTATTGTCCATGACATTGTTTGAGGAGTTAATTCATAACTGTGAACTGATGAAATAGGTCTCAAACAATATTAATTCATGCATATACTGTATATGTATATACATACATATATATAGTACCCTCCAAATGTATTCACACCCTTGAAAAAGATGAGCAAAGAAGGCTGTATAAAATAAACAATACAGGGAATGAGCTATATTGTATGCTCAAAAAAATAATTTAGGATTAGAATGAATGTGTATCTAGAATGACCATAAGCCATCAACAGGCCACACTTTAAGTGTTTGAAGGAGGGGGAGCAAATCCCCACTCTATTCTTAGCTCTTGCATGATCAATTTGCGATTCGGGAAGGACCAGCAAAAGTCTGGTTTGTGTGTGTGTGTGTGTGTATATTCAGATGCCAGTGTAATGAAAGGAGACAAGAGGGATGGGGTATCTGAGGAAATGTAGCAGCATGCAGCCTCTGGGAAGGGAATCTTCAGTGGGAGGACTCTGTAGGTGCTGGCTTTGCTTACTGAATGTTATAGTTTTGAAGCCAAGGCAGCCTCTAAGCTTTAATCACTGTGCAGGCATTGCTTCTCTAACAGAGTCTGTGGGTTTGTCCTGATCCTACTGTCTTGGATTTTATTGGTTTTTGAGAGATGGGCAAGTCCTCTCCACGCATCATGACATTTCCATGGGGGGGCAGGAGCATATGATAGGGAATCAAAACCTAACTAAGATCTGTGCTTGTTGACTTTATTCATACTTACAAAGCCACAATGCAAGCCCAATGAAATGGATTACTTTTTATTTTTATTTTCAGTGAGATACAAAAACGTACTTAATTTATTGTCACTTGCAGGAAGGCTACCGAATTGCACAACGTAGGGCCATACTACAGTATTGGAGCATCGTTTTCCTGTTTCGAAGAGATCCTAAATCTTATTTTCAGATTATTAAACACCATATACTCGAACCACATGCTCACACAAAGGTATCGAGCTGAAACCCTACACGTGGGTTTCTGAGGGGATATGTTGTACAATCCAAATCGGAATAAATACAGATATGGTAAGTGAAATCATTGATAATAAATTATATGCACTTTAATTTGGGGTACATAATATAAAATACTTTTGACAGCATATACATATCTAGTAATGATATATAACTGCAACAACATCCAATTGTGCACCTACGCACATTAGTTAGAACTCCAACAGATCCTTATCTGCACTGTACACTATTTTCCACATTTAACATTAGCATCATCATGATTGGAGAATGTCAGGGATCGTGTACAAGCGTCAATAGAAAAGAGCACATGGCTTCTAAGGACCGTCTAAGATTGTTCAAAGACCTCCAACAACATTGGTTTGTTTTTGACTGTGGTGCTATTGAGACTGAGGGCAACATTGGCCTCCCGAGAGTCACAGGTGTTTCTGGCTGATATACCACAGGGTATATCATAGGGCAGGGGTGTCCAATCTTATCCGAGAAGGGCCGGTGTGGGTGCAGGCTTTTGTTCTAGCCCAGCACTGAACAACTGATTAAACTAATCAAGGTCTTGATTGTAGACCATGATTGGTGAATTAGTTGAATCAGGTGTTTTAGTGCAGGGCTAGAACAAAAGCCTGCACCCACAATCGCCCTTCTCGGATAAGATTGGACACCCCTGCCCGTATTAATTGCTTAATGGCGTGTGTTACTTAATTTAAGTCAGTGTGTAAACTTCAAGCCACATATGGCAGCTTTGACAGATTGACAGAGTGCAAGGTAGAAGGCATTTCAAAAGTGTGCTTCAAAAGACTAGGGTCAAGCAAGGCTCCTTTACAATGGGGATTTTCATAGAATCTAGTAGAACAAGCTCCTCAAACAAACAAGTGTAGCTGTATGGACATGTTATTTTTAGGGCTGGGACTTTAACGCGTTAATTTCGATTAATTAATTACAGAAAAAATAACGCGTTAAAAAATGTATGCATTTTAATCGCACTATATTTTTGCACTCCAGACACCACGGAACGTTTCTCAGTGGACGAATTCCAGGCATACCCGATGCACAACGTGCATTGAGTGACGTCAGACAACAAAGCCCCACTCTGAGTAGAGCGTTGTAGGCTAACATGGAAGAACCAGATGAGACCGCGTTGTTTGGCCCGGTGGATGGGATATTTAGATATAAAAACTCCCTGATGGAAGTGTGGATAAGAGAATAGTTGTGTGCACATTGTGCAACAAAGAATTTGCATATCACCGAGCACTTCAAGCCTACGTATCACCTCAATGCTAAACATGTTGCAGCTAGCGTGGAAGCCAGAGCTAACGCTGATCAGGCTAACGTTAGTCCTAGTACGAGCAGAGTCGCCAACCCACACTCGACCAGATGACGGGGTTCAGAGCCAAGATGAGTAAGACCACGTCTAACAAAGTAACCAACTCACTGGCTCACTGGTATGCCGTGGACTGTAGACCACTTTCGTGGTCGAAGATAAGGGGCTAGAAAAGGTGCTACAGATTGCGTCGCCTGACACAATTTATGAACTGCCATGCAGAAAGACAATCCGAAAAAATCCAGCAGCTTCTTCCAAAGGTCCTTTGCATCATATTCCTAAAATTGCTGCACTTTGTTAAAAATTGCACTGGTCTGTGTAGTAGCTAAAATAAACAAGATTTTGCTGCTTAAACGTATGTATATGTCTATTCATTGATTCACTCGTATACCAAAATCCATTTGAATTGAAAAATGTTGCTTCTCGTGTCAAATATTGATATGCGATTAAAATGCGATTAATTTCGATTAATTAATTACAAAGCCTCTAATTAATTAGATTAATTTTTTTAATCGAGTCCCACCACTAGTTATTTTGCTTATCTTCACTCTTTGTCTGCATTCAGACCCGAAAACGGACAACCATTCAAACTTGCGTTCTCATGGATTCTTTATGACTGTACAGTACAGAGAAGTGAAGAACTTCCCATATAATTCTTTAGTTTTCCCTTTGGCTTCATGAGCTAGTCTGAGATCGAGCTCTTTGCACTGAACTGGATCCCTTCCTCCTGCAGTCGCCCAGGGCGGGGCCGTAGATGTTCTTGGTCAGTGGTATCACCAGCCCCTTTGTGTCAATTTCCCCTGCAAAAGAAATTTACACTTTCACTTCCGGCGTGAAAAGAACGTTGAAGTTCCACAAGGTAAAAGTACAGTCTGCCGCAAAGCAAAGCGGGTGCTTACAGTTCACCATTTGTTAATGCTGGTGATTCAATTTTTTGAAATACTGTTTTACTTGAAACGTTTCTTAAATGTGGGAGCACTATCAAGCCCAGTCTAGTCAACTAATTTATGTAGAAGCATTATGTGCATTGCTGCCAGGTTACTGGTGTTGTTGACAGTTAACTAATTGGGACCGTACACTGACCGTCCAGCACCATGGGCGAGCGGCAGGGTAGCCGCGGTCTTTGCCATGGCGGAATACCCGTTGGGGTCCCCGTACACCACGAGGCTGATGTGTTTTGTCTCCAGCTCGCCGGTGGGGTGCCTGATCCCCAACATCGTTCCTCATGATTATCATGTCCCTCTCTCTCCCTCTCTGCAGAGTCAGAAAAAAATATGGACATTGAACACACACACACAAAATCAGCAGACACAATTATTTTGCTCTTTTCCCTGCTGAGACAACACAGAAAGGCTTATATTAGACACAAACTCTCAGCTTCCTCTACAGACACAAGAAAGAACACGGACACAGAGAGCTGCCCCCCCCCACTACTTACCAAAGGATAGCTTGGCCTCCAAGTGCTTTGCCACAGCATGCAAAATGGTGTCTGCATGGGGGACCGGTTCACCACTGAGCATGCCAAACCTGATTGGTTAAAGAAAGGTAGAAATTGTCCAATGAGCTGATGCTGCATTCAGTGATGTCACAATGACAGAACACAGGCAGAAGTGTCTCACCACTTAAGCATCTCCATTCTGTAATCGTCCTTTCCGATCCTATCGTACACAGCATCCGTGAAGCTGCTGCTGCTCATTGACGGTTGCAGTCCCATCACGTGGCAGAGCAGCTCTTTCTGGGAGAGGGAAGAAAAGTTTCCATCCTCTTTCCATACTCTCCAAAATTCTGTTTACACCAACTAATTTCAGTTTTGCTTACACGCTGGGGACTAGACCCTTATGAAGTTACTGGCGCAAAGAAAAATAAATATTAAAAAAGTTAAATCTCAAAGTATTAAATGTCTATGCATGATAATGAACTGCTGAAAAAGGTCAACATTAAATCCCATGTATTTATCTTAACATTGATCAGAATGGAGGCACTGCTAACACAGAGCAGCGAGGTGTGCTGTGTTTTAGCGCATCACTCCTGCAGAAATAGTGTAGGCCGTACCCAGGAAACGGGGGTAGCGGTGGGGTCCAGCATCGGGCACGGCTCTGTGTTGATCAGGCCCAGTTTAACAAACCCACTCATCGCACTGGAAAAGCCCTGCAGGGAGAGAGAGAGAGACATAAAAAATGACACTCGCCCATGGCACCAACACAATTAGAGCACAGTATTGCTCCTGCCAGAATCATCATTAATGATCACTGCCAGAATGAGCGCAGATCATCAACACTGCTATAGTTAGTTTCTGCCTGTGTATGCCTTGATCATCTGAAGCATTACTACACTTATCACTTATTACTACATAGTCATTATCATTCATTACACTGTGGAATTAGAGAGGTTAGGGTGTGTCTGGGAAAACTTAGTACTTCTGAGAAAATGTCCTCACCTGACGAGTCTGTACAAAACATTTCAGAGATTCCGGGACACACACACATAAGAACATAAGAACATAAGAATACATAATGACGAGAACGGGCCGTTCTGCCCATCTAGGCTCATCATGTCCTAATCTAAAGAGTATCTAGTACTACATCTAGCCTGGACTTGAATAGCCCAAGCGTTTCTGCCTCTACTACCTGACCTGGCAAGCTGTTCCAGGCATTGACAACTCTCTGTGTAAAGAAAAACGTCCTCATATCTGTGCGGAATTTGCCTTTAACTAATTTCCAGCTGTGGCCTCTTGTTCAGGTCGCGCACACATGCACAGGTCTACCTTGAAGCGCAGTGTCCCCCGGATCAGCGTGTGGGCCGACTCGATCCCGTACGGCTCGGCGTACTTGGTGCTGTCCCGGTTGGGGAAGCCCTCCAGGTTGAAGCCCGGGAGGAAATCCATCGGAGCCACGGAGTCCAGCAGAGCACCACCGGGCGGGATGCTGACCACCTGACCGCCGGCGGCCAATGAGATACCACCAGAGAGAGTGGAGCCCAAAATAAACACTCCTTTAGAACACACCTGAGGCTGTGTTCTGAAATATTCATCATTTTACTTTACGGTTATCATTTAATGTGTGTGTGTGTGTGTGTGTGTGTGCGCGTGTGGTGTGAAAATCCAAACCATAAAGAGGAGCGGTTTCTATGCATAGCCCTGAACACAGACTGTGTGTGTGTGTGTGTGTGTGTGTGTGTGTGTGTATAGCACAGCTTTCATTTTCACATTTCTGATTATTGTTTATTTTATTGTTTATTGTTTACGGATCCCCATTAGTCATCACCATAGTGAAGACTATTCTTCCTGGGGTCCACATAAAAGACAGACACTCAAAACATAAAATTATACAATATCAATCAGAAAATACTTAGTGAACAGCATTCACTTATTAAAACCAAGGAAATTTTAATTTAAAAAAAGAAAAAGAAATAACATCATTAAAAAAAAAATACAAGTAGCAGCTCATTTGAGAGCTGTATTTGCTATAACCACCAGATCTACGTAGAAAAACAAAACAAAGAGCTAAAACAAAAACAAGAGAGTTATATAAATATATGAAATATATTCTACACCAATAGCCCTCACTAGGCAGACTTATAAATGTCCATCCATTCCAACACATTCAATGGGTTATATTTTCTCATAAAACGACCCTGGGGCACCTTGTAACATTTTTACATTCTTCTTAGCTGCTAAATGGAGGATTTTGCATCTAGGATTTAAGTGAGGTCTTATGGCCCTCAGGGCCCACCGTACCTGGTTGTCCTTCAGGAAGATGGCAGGGCTGACAGTGTTGAGCAGGACAATTATAGGGACCCAGCTGAACTTGTAGCGCAGTGGGTTGTGTCGGAGGCTCTGGCGCGGCAGACCCCGCAGAAGGAGCTGTAGGACTCCACCTATGCCCAGACATGGGGAACAGACAAAACGGGTCTTTGA
>JAINUG010002133.1:0-13456 GCA_029706075.1 Aldrovandia affinis
ATTTCAACCACGACCAATGGGTGAAATCCCAAAGGGTGATGGCCATCTCGAATGTAAGATATATATATTGTTTATGGTTCCTTTATTTCTTCAGGAACTACTCTATCCTCTTTGTGCAGAAGTGTGTTAGACTGTTTCCCTGTTTGATCAAATAAAAGAAAAGCTTGTGTGAACTAAGATCACTGTCTCTTCCTTTGCATAGTAGGAATTTCCACGACACAGGCATCTCTGCTTTGTAACATTGCATGACAACTCGTTCGATGAGTTCAACACAGTAACGAAATCAGAGAGAGATTTGTGAAACAATGAAACAGTCTATCAAACCAGAAAGGCTTAGGAGCCGATGTAAGTTCACAGAGTTATTGGAGGAAGGGAAAAGTCGGGACGGCGCTATTTTCAGCTCATGGGACATAGCGCATGAGCTCGATTCGATTCCCCATCCCGCCAGAGTCGGCTCTGGCCGGGATGCCACCAGGGGGCGGCGATTGGCTGTCCGCCAAAGGGACAGGAGGCCGACAGGACGTGGCCTTGTAGCACCGGATTACGGTCGAACTCACATTACTAGGGGGATTGACATAAAATAGCAGGTCTAATTGGCTACTAAATTGGGAGAAAATGGGAGAAAATCTGAAACAAAAATTTTTACTTAAAAGAACAACACAGATACTTTACTACACTTTACTAGTTTAAGAACATAGTAAGTGTATGTGGAAGGCGTCGGTCTCAGCAGCTAATCAGGACGATTATGCCACGCCTACTGGCAGAGCAGTGGCGCACACCGGTCCTGTCGATAATAATTACATCTGTGTGCTTTAAGACTGCTCTGTTCCCTTCAGTAGGGGCTGGAACCAGAGAGGCGTTTGAGACCGAGGAGCGAGGAAAGGACAACGAAAGAGAAGCGAACCAAAGTAAAGAAAATATCGAACGGACTAAGAAAGAGCCGGTTCGATATTGTGTGATTTAGTTTTGGTCTTTTCATTTAGTTACCCGAAGCAGCGGCAATTAGGTAACGTGTTTATTAGTGTTTATTATTTTAAGCTCCGGTGCTCGTTCTACGGCCCAGTGGGGGAACAGAGAACGCGCTAAAATAAAATAAATAAAAGTCCGGTCCGTGAGACGAAAAACTCCACTCCGTGTCTGGGACTGCTCTGTTCCGTCCAGGGTGTGTCGCGTGGCGTGTGACAAGTGGTGCGAAACCCGGGAGAAAAGAGCAGCAGATTGTCTTGGCGTTCTGTTTGTGGAGTAGCCAAAATGAAGTCCACATACTGGAAGGAGGTGGCAGAAGAATGGCAGAAAGCTCTGTACAATGTTCTGCGGGAGAACGAGAACTTGCACAAAGCAATTGAAGCAAAGGATAAAGAGATCTCCAAACTGCGGATTGAGAACAAGGAGCTGCAGGGGCTGACTGCAGGCGTCAGCTGGCGGAGAATCGTGGGGATACGGGAGATGTTCCCAGAGAGCTGAGGGCTGAAAAGCCCATGCCACAGCTCCCGCCCCAACGTCCCTATTCCCCGTCTTCCCCAGAGAGCTGGAGGGCTGAAAAGCCCAGGGTACAGCTCCCGCCCCAACGTCCCTATTCCCCGTCTTTCCCAGAAAGCAGGAGGGCTGAGAAGCCCATGCCACAGCTCCCGCCCCAACGTCCCTATTCCCCGTCTTTCCCAGAAAGCAGGAGGGCTGAGAAGCCCAGGTACAGCTCCCGCCCAACGTCCCTATTCCCGTCTTCCCAGTCCATTCCCAGCCCCAACCCAAGTCTCGCCCCCCTCCCGAACCCCGTCCCGAACCCATAACCCTCCCCGAGACCATGTTTTTAATCGTCCTAACCTCTCGGTTCCAGGTCACCCAGGGTCTGCACGGACGGCGGGGCAGGACTGTTGGCAGTGTGGGCGTCCTGGCCGCATCCGTCGAGTCTGGCCCTTGAGGGATGTAAACATCGCCGGACGCCCCGCTGCCCAGCACTACCTCCCGAACCAGCAGAGTCGTTTTGGTACCCGTAAGTATCAAAGGGAAAACAATCCAGGCGCTGTTGGACACGGGTTGTTCTCGCACCTTGTGCATCAGCATCTGGTTCAACCCGAGGCATTGGACAGGCTCACAGAGGTGGCGATAAGGTGCGTACACGGGGATGTACACTACTATCCAACGCTGCGGATTGAATTTTATATTGGGGGAAAAAGCATAGCATGGTGGCAGGGGTTACTCCGCACCCCCCTTCCGCTGATTTTGGGGCACGATTGGTGGGATTTAGAGCTACAGTTCGGGATTGCGGAAGGAAGGCCCGACAGGGGTGTGGTCGCTATCGTCTTGTGGCAACTGGGGGAGGACGTCACAGATGACAACGACCCAGGGAGGGGCGCCGGCTATCGCTCCGCAACAACCGAGGTGACCGAAGGCGGCCGGGAACGCGGGCGGGGCGCTAAGCTCCCCGACTCACCAGAGTGACTGATTTTTTCACTCGAACAGTCGCAGGACGAAACGCTCAGTCGAGTAGCTGACCAAGTGATTAAGATTGATGGCCAGCTGCTTTATCCGGAGCGGTGGTGACATACCCCTATTTTTGTATTTTACAGGATAGACTGTATCGCGTGTGTCGGGACGCCTATACAGGAGCAGAACTTACACAGTTATTACTGCCCAAAAGCCGTCGGGAAATGGTTTTCCAGGCGGCTCATAGCAATCCCATGGCGGGTCATTTTAGGACAGGATAAGACACTATCCCCGGATAATGACTCGATTCTATTGGCCGGGCATTCGCGTGTAACGTCCGGTGGTGTGCGGTGTGCCCCAAATGCCAAAAGGTAAACCCAGCGGCAATTCCAAAAGCTCCATTGTACCCCTTGCCTTTAATAGAGGTTCCGTTCGAAAGAATTGGAATGGACCTTGTCGGGCCATTTGATCGGAGTGCCAAAGGGTACCGCTTTGTATTAGTTATCGAGACTACGCAACGCGATACCCTGAGAGGCTGTACCCCTCCGCAATATATCTGCAAAGACTATTGCGGAGGAGTTGTTCCACTTTTTCTCCCGGGTGGGAATCCCGAAAGAGATTCTCACTGATCAAGGCACTTCATTTATATCACGAACACTGAAGGAACTGTACGCATTATTGGACATCAAGTCGATTCGAACTAGCGTATACCACCCACAAACTGACGGGCTGGTGTAGAGCGGTTCAATGTGACATTGAAATCCATGATGCGTAAGTTCTTTCAAACCGATTTAAAGAATTGGACAAACTAATTGATCCGCTGATGTTTGCCGTCAGAGAGGTTCCCCAAGCCTCCACCGGTTTTCCCGTTTGAATTATTATATGGGCGAAGTCCCAGGGGTATTCTGGATTTATTAAAAGAAACTTGGGAGGAAAATCCGAGCCCCAGCAAAAATGAAATTCAATACGTCATGGACCTACGAGCAAAGCTGCACTCACTCGGACAAATTTCACGAGAACATTTGCTCTAGGCCCAGGAACGACAGAGACGGCAATATAACAGGGGGCACAATTGTGAAATTTTCAACCGGGAGAGATCAAGTCCTAGTATTACTCCCAACGTCAGCATCTGCTGCTCGCAAAGCGGCAAGGGCCCTTTGAGGTTACACGCGAGTGGGGGATGTTGATTATGAAGTCATTCGCTCGGATAGAGGTGGCTCACGTCAGATATACCACCTAAATTTATTAAAACGGTGGGAGGTGGTAGACCCTGTTTCGCTTGCCATGCCAGAAAATCCCTGAGATGAGCTGGGACCGGAAATTCAATTGAAAGCACAGGACTTCCGGTCCCCGTTGGCAGCCATCTTACGCCGGGCCAGCGAGCAGAGGTGAGTAATTTACAACGCTGTTTTTCTGACGTGTTTTCTCCCTTACCCGGCGAACGGACTTGATTGAACACCACATTCAGACCCCGCCAGGCACCGTGATTAGAGCCGGCCATATCGCTTGCCTGAACACAAAAAAAAGTGGTTCAGGAAGAATTGGAAAAAATGCTAGACATGGGGGTAATAGAGGAGTCTAATAGTGACTGGTGCAGCCCCATTGTGCTTGTGCCTAAGCCTGATGGGTCGGTTCGATTCTGTGTGGACTACAGGAAAGTTAACGCCAGTATCGAAATTCGATGCCTATCCAATGCCCCGGTTGACGAGCTGCTGGATCGGTTGGGCACTGCTCGCTTTTATTCGACACTGGATTTAACCAAGGGCTACTGGCAGATTCCCTTGTCCCGGGTGTCCTTTCAGCACCTAATGGATAGGCTACTTCGACCGCATGCTGCATATGACATTGTCATCTATAGCCATGATTGGGAGCGGCATATGCAGCATTTGCGGGCCGTCCTACAGACGCTGAGGGGAGCGGGGCTCACTGCTAACCCAGGTAAGTGCGCTATTGGGCGAGAGAGGTACGGTATCTGGGGTTCCTCTTGGGGCGGGGGCAGGTCAGACCCTTGATTGATAAAACCGCAGCCATTTCTGCCTGCCCACAGCCCAAGTCTAAAAAACAGGTGAGATCCTTTTTGGGACTGGCAAATTATTATCGCCGGTTTATTCCGGGCTTTTCGGCACTAGCCAGTCCCCTAACTGATCTTACCCGAAAGGGAGCCTCAGATCCGGTCCAGTGGACGGAGCAGTGCCAGGCGGCGTCGTGAGTATGTGCGACTCTATGTGGCGGCCCTCTGCTAATCAGCCCTGATTTCTCTCTGCCTTTATTTTACAGACCGACGCCTCGGATAGGGGGGTGGGTGCAGTCTTGTCCCAGGAGCGTGGGGGGGAGGAGCGACCGGTATGTTACATCAGCCGGAAGCTTTCTCAGAGAGAGGCCCGCTACAGCACCATAGAAAAAGAGTGTCTGGCGATCAAATGGGCCTCTCTCACCCTCCGGTACTACCTCCTGGCAAGGCCTTCACCCTCTATACCGACCATGCACCCCTCCAGTGGCTACACAGAATGAAGGACACCAACTCCAGGATCACTCGGTGGTATCTCGCGCTACAGCCCTTTTGCTTCCGAGTGATCCATCGGCCAGGGTCCGCGAATGGGTGCGCAGACTTCCTCTCCAGGGAGGGGGTCTGTCGAACCGAATGGGCCCTGGCCACATTCTGGCGATGGAGGTGTGTGGAAGGCGTCGGTCTCAGCAGCTAATCAGGACGATTAGCGGCCACGCCTACTGGCAGAGCAGTAAGCGCACACACCGGTCCTGTCGATAATAATTACATCTGTGTGCTTTAAGACTGCTCTGTTCCCTTCAGTAGGGGGCTGGAAACAGAGAGGCGTTTGAGACCGAGGAGCGAGGAAAGGACAACGAAAGAGAAGCGAACCAAGTAAAGAAAATATCGAACGGACTAAGAAAGAGCCGGTTCGATATTGTGTGATTTAGTTTTGGTCTTTTCATTTAGTTACCCGAAAGCTTCGCGGCAATTAGGTAACGTGTTTATTAGTGTTTATTATTTTACGCTCCGGTGCTCGTTCTCGGCCCAGTGGGGGAACAGAGAACGCGCCGAAAAATAAAATAAATAAAAGTCCGGTCCGTAGACCGAAAAACTCCACTCCGTGTCTGGACTGCTCTGTTCCCGTCCAGGGTGTGTCGCGTGGCGTGTGACAGTGTATATTTACTGGGGACGTTTAAAATAAGTTAAAACACGAGTCACAAAACACTTGCCACAGACAGAGACTGACGTGCTGCCATCTTGGATCATTCCATTCTGTACAAGCAGACAGTATTTTAAGGTAGACACTGTCATGTGTTATTAGTCTTACAGAGGAAAGAGTGAACAAAGACAGAACAGCAGATCTGTGGTGAAGATTGAACCTGAGTGTTCTGTAAATGATACAGTAGAGGTGTGATACTCAGTGTTACAGTGACAAACTGTTCACGTCAACATGACTGGAGTCAGTCAGTGTAAACCCAGAACACTGCAGGTAAATCAAGCTCCTACCTTTAAGAGGAGAGGTCTTTACTCTGCATGGCCTTCTATATAGCTGTGATTTTGTCTGAAAGGGTGGAGACGTGTCTTGTGATGGTTTCTATCTTCTCCTTCATCTTCTGACTCTTCTGCTCCTCTTCCTTCCTCAGTGCAGCCAGTCTGGCCTCCTCTTCATCTCTCAAGAACTGGTGGAGCTTCTGAAACTCTGCCTTTACCTGCCTCTCTGTGTGCTGGGCCTGATTCTGCAACTCAAAAGTGCAGTATTAAACATAAATTATGCATTTATGTTTGTGTTATGAAGCTGTGATATTCTCCTAACTGCTCTACTCACCCTGATGTGTTCTGCTGTTTTCTCACACTCTTGTTTAACTTTAGTGAATCTCTCCAGCTTTTCTTTAATAGGATTCAACACAGTCTTGAGCTCCCCCTGGTGGCAGATGAAAAAAACAACACTTGTTGAAACGCTGATGACAAGGAAATTCAGGAAAGACCTACAATTCTATGAAATAAATAATTCATCACGTGAAATAATTATAAGATTGAACACTGGCATGTAATTGGTCATGTGAATGCAGTGGTTATGTTAGTGTAATAACTAGTGTTAGTGTAACAGTTTGCTATGGTGTTAAAATAGCTGTAGGTGATGTACATACATAGTTTGTCAGTTTAGAGCACTGTAAATATTTTTTACACTAAAGTACTGTACATTACATTGCATTATGGGAAAATTATCAAGAAGCTGGGAAACTGCAGTACTTTAAATATTCTTCCATTTTATTTGACAGTTGTTTTTATTCTGTTACTGCGTCATTCTGTTCTCCTGTGAGCCTATCTAAGAGCCTCACACCACAGTATTGTGGGAGATTTTTTTATGTGAATATAAGCCTATTTTGGGTGGATCTCTGTGGCTCAGTTGGTAGAGTTGGGTTGGGGGTTTAGGGCTTGGTGCCTGCAGCTGGCCAAATTCCTGCACGGTCTGCTAGCTGGGGCAAGCCACAGATAACCATAAAAGCCATAGAGACGGCCTACAGATGGGACTTAGATTATCACGCTGAAGGCTGGGTAGATCACACACCTTAAAAAACCCCAAGGGACACGCAGACGGGACCACCATAAATCTGAATTGGTGATCCAAGGGTCCATTATCACAGCAATAAACTCAGAGAAAGCAGGGGTCACAAGGGGGGGGAGAGAGCTGGCTAGAATCTTCACATTCCTCACACTTCTCCTGATTGCCTGATTAGTGACGGGAACCATAAGAACGTTAATGGATAAGAACAGAAGGGAACCAATTGGGGTGCAGAGAATGTGTTGCGAGATCGTGGGAAGGAACTGAGTCCAAGGGGGTGTGATTATGACGTCAAGCTCCCAGGCAGGAGGAGTTATGAGAAGTTAAAAGGTGGATGCACGGAAAGGAGGCCAGAGCTGCTTCGCGAACAGCCTGGTTTCCTTGTAGGTGATTTCGCATTGCATACAATAAAACCCGATTACATCTGACTCGAAATGTGTTGTTTTAAGAAGTATTAAATACGGCGTCGGATCACTCAGTCCATCTGGCCCTGGCTGAGACCCGATCCGAACTCCGACAAATGGCGAGCCAGCCAGGAGAGCCGATACGAGGGCCCGACACCTGGGCGAGGCTGCTGTTCTTCGATGCGACTGTGGCCACACAAGAGAGAAGGTAGGCGGAGCCCTTTAAAATCTGCCAGTGTTGGTCGCATCGGAGGGCAGTAGACATCGTCCGGGCTACGGCAATCACGGACCTCTCCTCCAAAGAACCTAGTGAGTAACGAGTCTGATGTAATTTTATGTTTTGTGTGTTTGAATGATCTGAGGCGTATGTGAGGCTGAGAGGGCATGTCACAGAGGCTCCCACTAGAGGGGAACTAGTGGCACTGACCAGTGCTGTTGTCGACAACATACTGTCAGGTCGGGAGTGATTACGATTAAGCGCAACGTGAAGGCTGTACTCCAAGATTTGCTCCCCTGGTTGGGGTCGCTTGCCTAGCTGGCAAACGGGCCAAGGCTGCCCTCTGAGATTTGCTCCCCTGGTTGGGGTCGGTTGCCTAGGTGGCAAGCGGGTCAAGGCTGCCCTCTTTAAGAGCTGCACTGCTGGTTGTGGACGTTGTCTAGTTGACAAACGTGCTAAGGCCGCTATCTAAGAGCTGCATCGCTGGTTGTGGACGTTTGACTAGTTGACAAACGTGCTAAGGCCGCTATCTGAGAGTTGCACTGCTGGTTGTGGGCATTGCCTGGTTGCTGCTAAAATGCGCCGAGGAATTTCAGCGATCTGCACCGTTTGGACGCTTGCCAAATGAGGCCCGCTGTCGACAGCTGGTCAGGTTTGGATGTGTACCGGTACAATTGAATGAGAGTGTGCGATTTGTGAAGTTGGAGTGAGTCTGCAAACTGTTACATGTGCGCTGCGAGTGTTCTATGTGCTTTGTAAAATTATACGTGCGTGCTGCAAGCTGTTTGTGCCGTTTGTGTGCTTTTTGTATATCCTGTGGGGTTTTTGTGCTGTGTGGGACGTCCCTCTGTCTTGTATGTCGAAGTGGAATTATTAGAAATGAGGAGTGGGGAAGAGTGAATAGAATAACTACTAGAGGCCAGTCGCCACCGCTGAGTGGTCGGCAGGCATTATAAATAAAGGGTGTTGTGGGAATTGTTATTGTACTGGACTATGTGAATTGTGTGATACAGCCTATTTTAGGTACAATAAATATTGCACTGTACTTGTCGTGGTTACAGTCTATTAGGATAAGGACTGTGAATAATCTGAGCCCCAGGAAATAGTCAAATGAGCCCGTAAATAAGGGACGTGTTTGGACCCCGAAATAAGGGAGTAAAAGTTAAGGTTTAGTAACCATAGAGGAACATCCCGATTGATAAAATAATAAAGTGATAACACATATTGTACTTGCCTAGAAATTAAACCAAGGGGACGTTAGTTATCGACAAGTATTTAGAATAAATTTGGTGCTAGGGGGGAAATCAATAATAGCATTGTGAAAATATCTGTGTTACTGATCACGGAATCAGAAACGGAGAATGGAATGTGTTAAAAGGGTGGAAAATATGGAGACTGCGAATTAATTGTATTGGTTAATGAGTTACGGGATAAGATAAGGGAGTGAACATTAAAACGATTCTTGGTTGAATGTTCATGGTAGTTCTGGTTTAGAGTTTGATGTGGGGTTAATGGGAAAATGGATATTCGCAATGCAGGAAGCGACTCCGCAACGCGTGTGTCGACATTAGATAAAGATTGGAAGAAACGCATATTGAAAAGGCGCATAGAGTGGTGTTAATGGGTGAGGCATAATGAGCGGGGTATAGAGACAGTGCATTTTCATATGTCGTTTAATTTGAATGGTTCCGTTTGTGTCAAATTGTTGGTCCAACAGAGAAGTGTGGCTCAACTCTTTATTTGCTAGGAAGGTTAATAGGAGGCATAGAGACTTAGTAAAATGAGAACGCTGCTCCGTTTATAAAGTCTGAGGAAGTTGAGTGTTATTAGGAGGCACAGTTGATTTAAGGAAACTTTTGATAAATTACCAAGTGGGTAATGCGAAGGAAGATCCGGGTAGAGTTTCGAGAGTGTTAGCGCTCTGGGGTAAGGAGTGGGCCTGCGTACATATCCTTTAAATTCGGCGCTCGCGAGCGCTGGCAGAGAGAGAAAAGTGGTCAGGGGGCCGGAAATAGGGCAGAGCGAGCGCTAGCAGCGATGAGAGGAATGTCCGGGAGGGGCCGGAAGTAGCGCGGAGTAAGCGCACGAAGGGAGCGCATGCAGGCGGAGTGGAGAGGAGAAGCCCAAGCGAACAACAAAGGAGGGAAACTTACTGAAAGGTCGTAAATTAGAGGTACCCCATCCCAATGTAGAGAAAAACACAGATGCTGGGAAGATAAAACGTGTGTTTGGGGCGCTAAATAAATAAGCTAAATAAATAAGGTTTAATTCAGGGGCAATGGGTGAAATTCCTACAGCCAAAAGGGATCTCAAGGGAGAGAGATTTATTATTATTATTACTATTTAAATACTCTGATGTTCTTCATGCTGAGTGTTAGACTGCTCGCCTAGGGTCGAAGCAATTATAAAACCTCCGAACTTAAGATCACAGTCTCGCTTCCTTTGAATAGCAGGGGTTTAAACAACCATTTTAAATTAATGAGATGATAACGTCCGTCAAATGGGCCACAGCAATTCCAATGGTCCAGTGCACGGTTGACCATTATAGATGGTTAGGGAACCCATCCCTTCTATTCTCGTAGGAGGATTGGAAGCCCCACATTGGAAACTGCGGAACCTGTGGTGGATGACACCATCCTGAACTGAGATAAAGGGTGAGACTGTTTTCTGGACAATTAATGTTAGGTGGGGGTAACCAGTGTAATAGCAGAGTCCCGCTCATGGGACTGTTTTCTAGTGCAAAAGTGGCAAAGGAGGAAGTTTAGGAGGTGTTGGGCGGAGTAAGTGTATGTGACACTTACCGCTCGTGGGTAAGTGTTTGATTAAAGGTCTAGGGTTGGGAACTTCAAAGGGAGGAGGAGTCAATACCATAAGAATGGTCAAATTAGTGTAAAAGTGCAAAATTAATAAAGTTACAACACAAGGCAAGATGGTATTGGCAGGGACATGATTGAAAAGGTCAGTGGAAACTGAATGTGATTACGAGCAAAACTCTCATGGGAATGAAGGAAACGAATGTGACTGCGAAGGAATTGAGTAAGTAGAAAGTGAAAGATTGAGGGCAACAGCCCGGGTAAAAGGGAAAAGGAAGGGTGCGTTCATTTTTGTCCAGTTGAGCAGCAGGATGAGCAACAAAGGGAGGAAGGCGGCGTGTCTCCTGTTCCGCTGACCAGACCAGGGAAGGTGATGTATAATAAATGGGAATGATGGTTAAGGAAGGATCTAAGTGATGCATATTATATATATATGGCGAAAGGAGGAAAACATTTAGAATGCGGGAAGCGGGTTAAGCCTACTGCCCCGAATGGAGTGAGCCAATGCATGTGACGTTGCACGGCGAAGGGGGGTGGGGTGTTTCACTGTACTTATCATCCAAATAGGACCCAACAGTATCGAGACAGGAGAGGAAACCCGGTGAATGCCAGAGGGGGCCCACTCAATTGCCCATTCGGGAACCGCCTCTGCGAGTACGGTGTGAAAGGAGGCGCGGGTTGGGAGTGCTGGAACTACCATCCCCTTGCCAGCAAGCTGGTGGAGGATCCCGGTTCCGGGCGGCTACGTGGGTGACAGCCCGAATGGAGGAGACTGGCGCCAACGGGACGAGGAGCAGTGATCCGATACGTTGCACATCATGCGGGCTGAGGCGACTTCTCCTCAGGAATGACCCTCTACGGCGTGCAAAGCACCGGGATCAATGAAAACACTTACACTGACTACATACGCAGTATGAACTGAAGCGGACTGAACGCACACAGGGGCCTGGCGCTCCCTTAAGACACACACATAGCTATCTCACACCCATTCTGCCAGAGAAAATCATGAACTGCAACAAGGCAACCTCTCCTCTGTACACGGGTCCAGCAAAGCCGACGCAGGACCATGAAAGAAGAGAAGACATCATCCTGCGTAGCAATTATTATGTTTGTTATATAGCTGTATTATGTTTAAATGTATAACGTTTAGGAAGGAACATGTAGTCTGTTTAGACCGAAATCAGCTCGCATTGAACGTCGTTGTGAATCTATGACCACGATTTGCCCTGTAAGTGTTATACAGGCGGTCCGAGCGATGAAGAAAGACTCCTACCACCATAACCACAGGTGGTATCTATGTGGGGGCCACATAATGCAAGAACAACAAGGGTACTCGCGTGCCCAAGCAACGTTCTGCAGCAAAGATTGAGTCTGACTGAGTCGTACGGGCGCAGCCTGAGTGACAGCTGCAGGGCAAATTGGTTTACTAGTGGCGCAAGGGAAGCAACAGAAAAGCCGCTAAGGAATCTGTTGAGTTATTTACTCGTCAACGAGTCGATGTGAGCTGACCCGGTTTATTATGTTTTTGTTGGCATGATACATGTAGCTGTGACTTATAAGTCACAGAGGGGGAATGTGGGGATTTTTTTTATATGAATATAAGCCTATTTTGGGTGGATCTCTGTGGCTCAGTTGGTAGAGTTGGGTTGGGGGTTTAGGGCTTGGTGCCTGCAGCTGGCCAAATTCCTGCACGGTCTGCTAGCTGGGGCAAGCCACAGATAACCATAAAAGCCATAGAGACGGCCTACAGATGGGACTTAGATTATCACGCTGAAGGCTGGGTAGATCACACACCTTAAAAACCCCAAGGGACACGCAGACGGGACCACCATAAATCTGAATTGGTGATCCAAGGGTCCATTATCACAGCAATAAACTCAGAGAAAGCAGGGGTCACAAGGGGGGGGGAGAGAGCTGGCTAGAATCTTCACATTCCTCACACTTCTCCTGATTGCCTGATTAGTGACGGGAACCATAAGAACGTTAATGGATAAGAACAGAAGGAACCAATTGGGGTGCAGAGAACGTGTTGTGAGATCGTGGGAAGGAACTGAGTCCAAGGGGTGTGGTTATGACGTCAAGCTCCCAGGCAGGAGGAGTTATGAGAAGTTAAAAGGTGGATGCACGGAAAGGAGGCCAGAGCTGCTTCGCGAACAGCCTGGTTTCCTTGTAGGTGATTTCGCATTGCATACAATAAAACCCGATTACATCTGACTCGAAATGTGTTGTTTTAAGAAGTATTAAATACGGCGTCGGATCACTCAGTCCATCTGGCCCTGGCTGAGACCCGATCGAACTCCGACATACCTTCTGATACAGTGCAGCCTCTTCCGCTGGGCAGATCCGGTGGTTTCTGTGTTTTTTGAAGTCTGACACACGACACAGAGAGGCTCCTGGTCGTCCTCACAATATAAAGCAGTTTCTCTCCATGAAGACTGCACCGCAGCGAGCTTCACTCTTCTCTGCACTTCACTCTCAGTCTCTTGCTTTAGGTAGGCCTCCACAATGTTTTTTAAAACCAGGCTTACAGGAGGATCCGACACAGAGGCCTTCCTTCTGCAGACGGGACACTCCCGAGAGCTCTTCTCTTCCCAGCACTGCTGCAGACAGACTTTACAGAAGCTGTGGCTACACTTCAAGACAACAGGTTCTTTAAAAATATCACAGCACACAGAGCAGCAGAGTTCCTCGTCGAGAAACGAAGATTTAGTCGCCATGTTAAAGACTCAGTTTTCTTCTTCTTCCTGTTTTAAATGATCTGGCACGCGGATTCCGACTCGGTCTAACTTTCATTTTCACTTTTACCGAGCTTCGGGCAGGGCTGAAAGTTTAACACCCGCCCGTATTATGGGGAGGAGCCCTTATGGTCCCACCTGTCAATGATTTAATATGACGGATCTCTTCGAGGTGAGCGCTCCAATAGTCTTTCCAATAAACGCAACTTCAGAAATCCTGGAGCGAAAATCGCTTTATTCAACGAATTCAATCAGAATGTGAGCCGACGCCTTGCCGGCTGAGAATGAACGACAAACATCAAAATAGTTT
>JAINUG010002134.1:0-13452 GCA_029706075.1 Aldrovandia affinis
CCTTGAGAGACAGAGATGGCCCATCTGACAACTCTTAGAGGTGTGGACAATGAATAATGAATATTCAGGTATTTAGCATTTAGCCCTCCCACAGCCTGAAATAAATGTGACCAGTTCTGATAAAAACAGGTTTTTACCTATTTAGATCTCAGATGTGCTAAACTGTTTTCACCCTTACATAACCAAGACCTTGATGAACAAACGCACATTGGCAAAACAATTCGTCACTATAGTTTAGTGTGTGCTTTCACAACTTTTGTGACAGCAGAAAAATTTACTATTTTTAACTTGTGTGTTTGTAGATCTATTTACAAGCTGCATATGATACTGACCAAACTATTGATGGCATACAAATGTAGCTGTGATTGTCCTTCAAATAAAAATATCAAACACTTTGGAGTAAGTGTGTGTTAAGTTGATGAAGAGTGAGATAAATATCAGACCATGCCAAAATTACAAACTATCTCAAAGCTTAGCACGGACCTCAGAGGGTTAACCAGGACTGGCTATCCATTCAATTCAATGACAGCGATAGCAGCGGTGTGACATTTTTTATTTAGCAGCAAATATAGCAGGTTAATCAGTGTAAAACATCACTAGGTATTGGCTTTGATACGCCCCCTCATTAACCAGGCCGTTTTGCGGGTCCAAATCGGTCGGAAAAGTCATTTAAAACAAGTCGGAAACATGCTAACTGGCTATCCATTCAATTCAATGGCAGCGATAGCAGCGGTGTGACATTTTTAATGTAGCCGCAAATCTAGCGGTTTAGTCAGTGTAAAACATCGCTAGGTATTGGCTTTGACACGCCCCCTCATTAACCAGGCCGTTTTCCCGGTCCAAATCGGTCGGAAAAGTAGTTTAAAACAAGTCGGAAACGTGCTAACTGGCTATCCATTCAATTCAATGGCAGCGATAGCAGCGACATGACAGTTTCTAATGTAGCGGCGAATCTAGCGGTTTAGTCAGTGTAAAGCATCGCTAGGTATTGGCTTTGACACGCCCCCTCATTAACCAGGCCGTTTTCCCGGTCCAAATCGGTCGGAAAAGTCGTTTAAAACAAGTCGGAAACATGCTAACTGGCTATCCATTCAATTCAATGGCAGCGATGGCAGCGGCGTGACATTTTCTAATGTAGCGGCGAATCTAGTGGTTTAGTCAGTGTAAAGCATCGCTAGGTATTGGCTTTGACACACCCCCTCATTAACCAGGCCATTTTCCCGGTCCAAATCGGTCGGAAAAGTCATTTAAAACAAGTCGGAAACATGCTAACTGGCTATCCATTCAATTCAATGGCAGCGATAGCAGCGGTGTGACATTTTTTAATGTAGCGGCAAATCTAACAGTTTAATCAGTGTAAAACATCGCTAGGTATTGGCTTTGATACGCCCCTCATTAACCAGGCCGTTTTCCCGGTCCAAATCGGTCGGAAAAGTCGTTTAAAACAAGTCGGAAACATGCTAACTGGCTATCCATTCAATTCAATGGCAGCGATAGCAGCGGTGTGACATTTTTTAATGTAGCCGCAAATCTAGCGGTTTAGTCAGTGTAAAACATCGCTAGGTATTGGCTTTGACACGCCCCCTCATTAACCAGCCGTTTTCCCGGTCCAAATCGGTCGGAAAAGTAGTTTAAAACAAGTCGGAAACATGCTAACTGGCTATCCATTCAATTCAATGGCAGCGATAGCAGCGGCGTGACAGTTTCTAATGTAGCGGCGAATCTAGCGTTTTAGTCAGTGTAAAGCATCGCTAGGTATTGGCTTTGACACGCCCCCTCATTAACCAGGCCGTTTTCCCGGTCAAAATCGGTCGGAAAAGTCGTTTAAAACAAGTCGGAAACATGCTAACTGGCTATCCATTCAATTCAATGGCAGCGATAGCAGCGGTGTGACATTTTTTAATGTAGCAGCAAATATAGCAGGTTAATCAGTGTAAAACATCACTAGGTATTGGCTTTGACAAGCACCCTCATTAACCAGGCTGTTTTCCCGGTCCAAATCGGTCGGAAAAGTCGTTTAAAACAAGTCGGAAACATGCTAACTGGCTATCCATTCAATTCAATGGCAGCGGCGGCGTGACATTTTCTAATGTAGCGGCGAATCTAGTGGTTTATTCAGTGTAAAGCATCGCTAGGTATTGGCTTTGACACACCCCCTCATTAACCAGGCCATTTTCCCGGTCCAAATCGGTCGGAAAAGTCATTTAAAACAAGTCGGAAACATGCTAACTGGCTATCCATTCAATTCAATGGCAGCGATAGCAGCGGTGTGACATTTTTAATGTAGCCGCAAATCTAGCGGTTTAGTCAGTGTAAAACATCGCTAGGTATTGGCTTTGACACGCCCCCTCATTAACCAGGCCGTTTTCCCGGTCCAAATCGGTCGGAAAAGTAGTTTAAAACAAGTCGGAAACATGCTAACTGGCTATCCATTCAATTCAATGGCAGCGATAGCAGTGTGTGACATTTTTTAATGTAGCCGCAAATCTAGCGTTTTAGTCAGTGTAAAACATCGCTAGGTATTGGCTTTGACACGCCCCCTCATTAACCAGGCCGTTTTCCCGGTCCAAATCGGTCGGAAAAGTCGTTTAAAACAAGTCGGAAACATGCTAACTGGCTATCCATTCAATTCAATGGCAGCGATGGCAGCGGCGTGACATTTTCTAATGTAGCGGCGAATCTAGTGGTTTAGTCAGTGTAAAGCATCGCTAGGTATTGGCTTTGACACACCCCCTCATTAACCAGGCCATTTTCCCGGTCCAAATCGGTCGGAAAAGTCATTTAAAACAAGTCGGAAACATGCTAACTGGCTATCCATTCAATTCAATGGCAGCGATAGCAGCGGTGTGACATTTTTTAATGTAGCGGCAAATCTAGCAGTTTAATCAGTGTAAAACATCGCTAGGTATTGGCTTTGATACGCCCCCTCATTAACCAGGCCGTTTTCCCGGTCCAAATCGGTCGGAAAAGTCGTTTAAAACAAGTCGGAAACATGCTAACTGGCTATCCATTCAATTCAATGGCAGCGATAGCAGC
This sequence comes from Aldrovandia affinis, assembly GCA_029706075.1. Taxonomy (NCBI): domain Eukaryota; kingdom Metazoa; phylum Chordata; class Actinopteri; order Notacanthiformes; family Halosauridae; genus Aldrovandia; species Aldrovandia affinis. The sequence goes on from JAINUG010002134.1 coordinate 3,037, forward strand.
GGTGTGACATTTTTAATGTAGCCGCGAATCTAGCGGTTTAGTCAGTGTAAAACATCGCTAGGTATTGGCTTTGACACGCCCCCTCATTAACCAGGCCGTTTTCCCGGTCCAAATCGGTCGGAAAAGTAGTTTAAAACAAGTCGGAAACATGCTAACTGGCTATCCATTCAATTCAATGGCAGCGATAGCAGCGGCGTGACAGTTTCTAATGTAGCGGCGAATCTAGCGGTTTAGTCAGTGTAAAGCATCGCTAGGTATTGGCTTTGACACGCCCCCTCATTAACCAGGCCGTTTTCCCGGTCCAAATCGGTCGGAAAAGTCCTTTAAAACAAGTCGGAAACATGCTAACTGGCTATCCATTCAATTCAATGGCAGCGATGGCAGCGGCGTGACATTTTTTAATGTAGCCGCAAATCTAGCAGTTTAGTCAGTGTAAAACATCGCTAGGTATTGGCTTTGACATGCACCCTCATTAACCAGGCTGTTTTCTCGGTCCAAATCGGTCGGAAAAGTCGTTTAAAACAAGTCGGAAACATGCTAACTGGCTATCCATTCAATTCAATGGCAGCGATGGCAGCGGCGTGACATTTTCTAATGTAGCGGCGAATCTAGTGGTTTAGTCAGTGTAAAGCATCGCTAGGTATTGGCTTTGACACGCCCCCTCATTAACCAGGCCGTTTTCCCGGTCCAAATCGGTCGGAAAAGTCGTTTAAAACAAGTCGGAAACATGCTAACTGGCTATCCATTCAATTCAATGGCAGCGATAGCAGCGGTGTGACATTTTTTAATGTAGCAGCAAATATAGCAGGTTAATCAGTGAAAAACATCACTAGGTATTGGCTTTGACAAGCACCCTCATTAACCAGGCTGTTTTCCCGGTCCAAATCGGTCGGAAAAGTCGTTTAAAACAAGTCGGAAACATGCTAACTGGCTATCCATTCAATTCAATGGCAGCGGCGTGACATTTTCTAATGTAGCGGCGAATCTAGTGGTTTATTCAGTGTAAAGCATCGCTAGGTATTGGCTTTGACACACCCCCTCATTAACCAGGCCATTTTCCCGGTCCAAATCGGTCGGAAAAGTCATTTAAAACAAGTCGGAAACATGCTAACTGGCTATCCATTCAATTCAATGGCAGCGATAGCAGCGGTGTGACATTTTCTAATGTAGCGGCGAATCTAGCGGTGTAGTCAGTGTAAAGCATCACTAGGTATTGGCTTTGACACGCCCCCTCATTAACCAGGCCGTTTTCCCGGTCCAAATCGGTCGGAAAAGTCGTTTAAAACAAGTCGGAAACATGCTAACTGGTTATCCATTCAATTCAATGGCAGCGATAGCAGTGGTGTGACATTTTTTAATGTAGCAGCAAATATAGCAGGTTAATCAGTGTAAAACATCACTAGGTATTGGCTTTGACACGCCCCCTCATTAACCAGGCCGTTTTCCCGGTCCAAATCGGTCGGAAAAGTAGTTTAAAACAAGTCGGAAACATGCTAACTGGCTATCCATTCAATTCAATGGCAGCGATGGCAGCGGCGTGACATTTTCTAATGTAGCGGCGAATCTAGTGGTTTAGTCAGTGTAAAGCATCGCTAGGTATTGGCTTTGACACACCCCTCATTAACCAGGCCATTTTCCCGGTCCAAATCGGTCGGAAAAGTCATTTAAAACAAGTCGGAAACATGCTAACTGGCTATCCATTCAATTCAATGGCAGCGATAGCAGCGGTGTGACATTTTTTAATGTAGCGGCAAATCTAGCAGTTTAATCAGTGTAAAACATCGCTAGGTATTGGCTTTGATACGCCCCCTCATTAACCAGGCCGTTTTCCCGGTCCAAATCGGTCGGAAAAGTCGTTTAAAACAAGTCGGAAACATGCTAACTGGCTATCCATTCAATTCAATGGCAGCGATAGCAGCGGTGTGACATTTTTAATGTAGCCGCAAATCTAGCGGTTTAGTCAGTGTAAAACATCGCTAGGTATTGGCTTTGACACGCCCCCTCATTAACCAGGCCGTTTTCCCGGTCCAAATCGGTCGGAAAAGTAGTTTAAAACAAGTCGGAAACGTGCTAACTGGCTATCCATTCAATTCAATGGCAGCGATAGCAGCGGCGTGACAGTTTCTAATGTAGCGGCGAATCTAGCGGTTTAGTCAGTGTAAAGCATCGCTAGGTATTGGCTTTGACACGCCCCCTCATTAACCAGGCCGTTTTCCCGGTCCAAATCGGTCGGAAAAGTCGTTTAAAACAAGTCGGAAACATGGTAACTGGCTATCCATTCAATTCAATGGCAGCGATGGCAACGGCGTGACATTTTTTAATGTAGCCGCAAATCTAGCAGTTTAGTCAGTGTAAAACATCGCTAGGTATTGGCTTTGACAAGCACCCTCATTAACCAGGCCGTTTTCCCGGTCCAAATCGGTCGGAAAAGTCGTTTAAAACAAGTCGGAAACATGCTAACTGGCTATCCATTCAATTCAATGGCAGCGATGGCAGCGGCGTGACATTTTCTAATGTAGCGGCGAATCTAGTGGTTTAGTCAGTGTAAAGCATCGCTAGGTATTGGCTTTGACACACCCCCTCATTAACCAGGCCATTTTCCCGGTCCAAATCGGTCGGAAAAGTCATTTAAAACAAGTCGGAAACATGCTAACTGGCTATCCATTCAATTCAATGGCAGCGATAGCAGCGGTGTGACATTTTTTAATGTAGCCGCAAATCTAGCGGTTTAGTCAGTGTAAAACATCGCTAGGTATTGGCTTTGACACGCCCCCTCATTAACCAGGCCGTTTTCCCGGTCCAAATCGGTCGGAAAAGTAGTTTAAAACAAGTCGGAAACATGCTAACTGGCTATCCATTCAATTCAATGGCAGCGATAGCAGCGACATGACAGTTTCTAATGTAGCGGCGAATCTAGCGTTTTAGTCAGTGTAAAGCATCGCTAGGTATTGGCTTTGACACGCCCCCTCATTAACCAGGCCGTTTTCCCGGTCCAAATCGGTCGGAAAAGTCGTTTAAAACAAGTCAGAAACGTGCTAACTGGCTATCCACATTCAATTCAATGGCAGCGATAGCAGCGGCGTGACATTTTCTAATGTAGCAGCGAATCTAGCAGTTTAGTCAGTGTAAAGCATCACTAGGTATTGGCTTTGACACGCCCCCTCATTAAGCAGGCCGTTTTCCCGGTCCAAATCGGTCGGAAAATTCATTTAAAACAAGTCGGAAACATGCTAATTGGCGATCCATTCAATTCAATGGCAGCGATAGCAGCGGCGTGACATTTTCTAATGTAGCGGCGAATCTAGCGGTTTAGTCAGTGTAAAGCCAGCATCGCTAGGTATTGGCTTTGACACGCCCCCTCATTAACCAGGCCGTTTTCCCGGCCCAAATCGGTCGGAAAAGTCGTTTAAAACAAGTCGGAAACATGCTAACTGGCTATCCATTCAATTCAATGTCAGCGGCGTGACATTTTCTAATGTAGCGGCGAATCTAGTGGTTTAGTCAGTGTAAAGCATCGCTAGGTATTGGCTTTGACACACACCCTCATTAACCAGGCCATTTTCCCGGTCCAAATCGGTCGGAAAAGTCATTTAAAACAAGTCGGAAACATGCTACCTGGCTATCCATTCAATTCAATGGCAGCGATAGCAGCGGTGTGACATTTTCTAATGTAGCGGCGAATCTAGCGGTGTAGTCAGTGTAAAGCATCGCTAGGTATTGGCTTTGACACGCCCCCTCATTAACCAGGCGTTTTCCCGGTCCAAATCGGTCGGAAAAGTCGTTTAAAACAAGTCGGAAACATGCTAACTGGCTATCCATTCAATTCAATGACAGCGATAGCAGCGGTGTGACATTTTTTTATTTAGCAGCAAATATAGCAGGTTAATCAGTGTAAAACATCACTAGGTATTGGCTTTGATACGCCCCCTCATTAACCAGGCCGTTTTGCGGGTCCAAATCGGTCGGAAAAGTCATTTAAAACAAGTCGGAAACATGCTAACTGGCTATCCATTCAATTCAATGGCAGCGATAGCAGCGGTGTGACATTTTTTAATGTAGCCGCAAATCTAGCGGTTTAGTCAGTGTAAAACATCGCTAGGTATTGGCTTTGACACGCCCCCTCATTAACCAGGCCGTTTTCCCGGTCCAAATCGGTCGGAAAAGTAGTTTAAAACAAGTCGGAAACGTGCTAACTGGCTATCCATTCAATTCAATGGCAGCGATAGCAGCGACATGACAGTTTCTAATGTAGCGGCGAATCTAGCGTTTTAGTCAGTGTAAAGCATCGCTAGGTATTGGCTTTGACACGCCCCCTCATTAACCAGGCCGTTTTCCCGGTCCAAATCGGTCGGAAAAGTCGTTTAAAACAAGTCGGAAACATGCTAACTGGCTATCCATTCAATTCAATGGCAGCGATGGCAGCGGCGTGACATTTTCTAATGTAGCGGCGAATCTAGTGGTTTAGTCAGTGTAAAGCATCGCTAGGTATTGGCTTTGACACACCCCTCATTAACCAGGCCATTTTCCCGGTCCAAATCGGTCGGAAAAGTCATTTAAAACAAGTCGGAAACATGCTAACTGGCTATCCATTCAATTCAATGGCAGCGATAGCAGCGGTGTGACATTTTTTAATGTAGCGGCAAATCTAACAGTTTAATCAGTGTAAAACATCGCTAGGTATTGGCTTTGATACGCCCCCTCATTAACCAGGCCGTTTTCCCGGTCCAAATCGGTCGGAAAAGTCGTTTAAAACAAGTCGGAAACATGCTAACTGGCTATCCATTCAATTCAATGGCAGCGATAGCAGCGTGTGACATTTTTAATGTAGCCGCAAATCTAGCGGTTTAGTCAGTGTAAAACATCGCTAGGTATTGGCTTTGACACGCCCCCTCATTAACCAGGCCGTTTTCCCGGTCCAAATCGGTCGGAAAAGTAGTTTAAAACAAGTCGGAAACGTGCTAACTGGCTATCCATTCAATTCAATGGCAGCGATAGCAGCGGCGTGACAGTTTCTAATGTAGCGGCGAATCTAGCGTTTTAGTCAGTGTGTAAAGCATCGCTAGGTATTGGCTTTGACACGCCCCCTCATTAACCAGGCCGTTTTCCCGGTCCAAATCGGTCGGAAAAGTCGTTTAAAACAAGTCGGAAACATGCTAACTGGCTATCCATTCAATTCAATGGCAGCGATGGCAACGGCGTGACATTTTTTAATGTAGCCGCAAATCTAGCGGTTTAGTCAGTGTAAAACATCGCTAGGTATTGGCTTTGACAAGCACCCTCATTAACCAGGCTGTTTTCCCGGTCCAAATCGGTCGGAAAAGTCGTTTAAAACAAGTCGGAAACATGCTAACTGGCTATCCATTCAATTCAATGGCAGCGAGCAGCGGCGTGACATTTTCTAATGTAGCAGCAAATCTAGTGGTTTAGTCAGTGTAAAACATCGCTAGGTATTGGCTTTGACACACCCCCTCATTAACCAGGCTGTTTTCCCGGTCCAAATCGGTCGGAAAAGTCATTTAAAACAAGTCGGAAACATGCTAACTGGCTATCCATTCAATTCAATGGCAGCGATAGCAGCGGTGTGACATTTTCTAATGTAGCGGCAAATCTAGTGGTTTAGTCAGTGTAAAGCATCGCTAGGTATTGGCTTTGACACGCCCCCTCATTAACCAGGCCATTTTCCCGGTCCAAATCGGTCGGAAAAGTCATTTAAAACAAGTCGGAAACATGCTAACTGGCTATCCATTCAATTCAATGGCAGCGATAGCAGCGGTGTGACATTTTTTAATGTAGCGGCAAATCTAGCGGTTTAGTCAGTGTAAAGCATCGCTAGGTATTGGCTTTGACACGCCCCCTCATTAACCAGGCCGTTTTCCCGGTCCAAATCGGTCGGAAAAGTAGTTTAAAACAAGTCGGAAACATGCTAACTGGCTATCCATTCAATTCAATGGCAGCGATAGCAGCGGTGTGACATTTTCTAATGTAGCGGCAAATCTAGCGTTTTAGTCAGTGTAAAGCATCGCTAGGTATTGGCTTTGACACGCCCCCTCATTAACCAGGCCGTTTTCCCGGTCCAAATCGGTCGGAAAAGTCGTTTTAAAACAAGTCGGAAACATGCTAACTGGCTATCCATTCAATTCAATGGCAGCGATAGCAGCGGCGTGACATTTTCTAATGTAGCGGCAAATCTAGTGGTTTAGTCAGTGTAAAGCATCGCTAGGTATTGGCTTTGACACACCCCCTCATTAACCAGGCCATTTTCCCGGTCCAAATCGGTCGGAAAAGTCATTTAAAACAAGTCGGAAACATGCTAACTGGCTATCCATTCAATTCAATGGCAGCGATAGCAGCGGTGTGACATTTTTAATGTAGCGGCAAATCTAGTGGTTTAGTCAGTGTAAAACATCGCTAGGTATTGGCTTTGACACGCCCCCTCATTAACCAGGCCGTTTTCCCGGTCCAAATCGGTCGGGAAAAGTCGTTTAAAACAAGTCGGAAACATGCTAACTGGCTATCCATTCAATTCAATGGCAGCGATAGCAGCGGTGTGACATTTTTAATGTAGCGGCAAATCTAGCGGTTTAGTCAGTGTAAAACATCGCTAGGTATTGGCTTTGACACGCCCCCTCATTAACCAGGCCGTTTTCCCGGTCCAAATCGGTCGGAAAAGTAGTTTAAAACAAGTCGGAAACATGCTAACTGGCTATCCATTCAATTCAATGGCAGCGATAGCAGCGGTGTGACATTTTTTAATGTAGCGGCGAATCTAGCGGTTTAGTCAGTGTAAAACATCGCTAGGTATTGGCTTTGACACGCCCCCTCATTAACCAGGCCGTTTTCCCGGTCCAAATCGGTCGGAAAAGTAGTTTAAAACAAGTCGGAAACATGCTAACTGGCTATCCATTCAATTCAATGGCAGCGATAGCAGCGGCGTGACATTTTCTAATGTAGCGGCGAATCTAGCGGTTTAGTCAGTGTAAAGCATCGCTAGGTATTGGCTTTGACACGCCCCCTCATTAACCAGGCCGTTTTCCCGGTCCAAATCGGTCGGAAAAGTCGTTTAAAACAAGTCGGAAACATGCTAACTGGCTATCCATTCAATTCAATGGCAGCGATGGCAACGGCGTGACATTTTTTAATGTAGCCGCAAATCTAGCAGTTTAGTCAGTGTAAAACATCGCTAGGTATTGGCTTTGACATGCACCCTCATTAACCAGGCTGTTTTCCCGGTCCAAATCGGTCGGAAAAGTCGTTTAAAACAAGTCGGAAACATGCTAACTGGCTATCCATTCAATTCAATGGCAGCGATGGCAGCGGCGTGACATTTTCTAATGTAGCGGCGAATCTAGTGGTTTAGTCAGTGTAAAGCATCGCTAGGTATTGGCTTTGACACGCCCCCTCATTAACCAGGCCGTTTTCCCGGTCCAAATCGGTCGGAAAAGTCGTTTAAAACAAGTCGGAAACATGCTAACTGGCTATCCATTCAATTCAATGGCAGCGATAGCAGCGGTGTGACATTTTTAATGTAGCAGCAAATATAGCAGGTTAATCAGTGAAAAACATCACTAGGTATTGGCTTTGACAAGCACCCTCATTAACCAGGCTGTTTTCCCGGTCCAAATCGGTCGGAAAAGTCGTTTAAAACAAGTCGGAAACATGCTAACTGGCTATCCATTCAATTCAATGGCAGCGGCGTGACATTTTCTAATGTAGCGGCGAATCTAGTGGTTTATTCAGTGTAAAGCATCGCTAGGTATTGGCTTTGACAACCCCCTCATTAACCAGGCCATTTTCCCGGTCCAAATCGGTCGGAAAAGTCATTTAAAACAAGTCGGAAACATGCTAACTGGCTATCCATTCAATTCAATGGCAGCGATAGCAGCGGTGTGACATTTTCTAATGTAGCGGCGAATCTAGCGGTGTAGTCAGTGTAAAGCATCACTAGGTATTGGCTTTGACACGCCCCCTCATTAACCAGGCCGTTTTCCCGGTCCAAATCGGTCGGAAAAGTCGTTTAAAACAAGTCGGAAACATGCTAACTGGTTATCCATTCAATTCAATGGCAGCGATAGCAGTGGTGTGACATTTTTAATGTAGCAGCAAATATAGCAGGTTAATCAGTGTAAAACATCACTAGGTATTGGCTTTGATACGCCCCCTCATTAACCAGGCCGTTTTCCCGGTCCAAATCGGTCGGAAAAGTAGTTTAAAACAAGTCGGAAACATGCTAACTGGCTATCCATTCAATTCAATGGCAGCGATGGCAGCGGCGTGACATTTTCTAATGTAGCGGCGAATCTAGTGGTTTAGTCAGTGTAAAGCATCGCTAGGTATTGGCTTTGACACACCCCCTCATTAACCAGGCCATTTTCCCGGTCCAAATCGGTCGGAAAAGTCATTTAAAACAAGTCGGAAACATGCTAACTGGCTATCCATTCAATTCAATGGCAGCGATAGCAGCGGTGTGACATTTTTTAATGTAGCGGCAAATCTAGCAGTTTAATCAGTGTAAAACATCGCTAGGTATTGGCTTTGATACGCCCCTCATTAACCAGGCCGTTTTCCCGGTCCAAATCGGTCGGAAAAGTCGTTTAAAACAAGTCGGAAACATGCTAACTGGCTATCCATTCAATTCAATGGCAGCGATAGCAGCGGTGTGACATTTTTAATGTAGCGCAAATCTAGCGGTTTAGTCAGTGTAAAACATCGCTAGGTATTGGCTTTGACACGCCCCCTCATTAACCAGGCCGTTTTCCCGGTCCAAATCGGTCGGAAAAGTAGTTTAAAACAAGTCGGAAACGTGCTAACTGGCTATCCATTCAATTCAATGGCAGCGATAGCAGCGGCGTGACAGTTTCTAATGTAGCGGCGAATCTAGCGGTTTAGTCAGTGTAAAGCATCGCTAGGTATTGGCTTTGACACGCCCCCTCATTAACCAGGCCGTTTTCCCGGTCCAAATCGGTCGGAAAAGTCGTTTAAAACAAGTCGGAAACATGGTAACTGGCTATCCATTCAATTCAATGGCAGCGATGGCAACGGCGTGACATTTTTTAATGTAGCCGCAAATCTAGCAGTTTAGTCAGTGTAAAACATCGCTAGGTATTGGCTTTGACAAGCACCCTCATTAACCAGGCCGTTTTCCCGGTCCAAATCGGTCGGAAAAGTCGTTTAAAACAAGTCGGAAACATGCTAACTGGCTATCCATTCAATTCAATGGCAGCGATGGCAGCGGCGTGACATTTTCTAATGTAGCGGCGAATCTAGTGGTTTAGTCAGTGTAAAGCATCGCTAGGTATTGGCTTTGACACCCCCTCATTAACCAGGCCATTTTCCCGGTCCAAATCGGTCGGAAAAGTCATTTAAAACAAGTCGGAAACATGCTAACTGGCTATCCATTCAATTCAATGGCAGCGATAGCAGCGGTGTGACATTTTTTAATGTAGCCGCAAATCTAGCGGTTTAGTCAGTGTAAAACATCGCTAGGTATTGGCTTTGACACGCCCCTCATTAACCAGGCCGTTTTCCCGGTCCAAATCGGTCGGAAAAGTAGTTTAAAACAAGTCGGAAACATGCTAACTGGCTATCCATTCAATTCAATGGCAGCGATAGCAGCGACATGACAGTTTCTAATGTAGCGGCGAATCTAGCGTTTTAGTCAGTGTAAAGCATCGCTAGGTATTGGCTTTGACACGCCCCCTCATTAACCAGGCCGTTTTCCCGGTCCAAATCGGTCGGAAAAGTCGTTTAAAACAAGTCGGAAACGTGCTAACTGGCTATCCATTCAATTCAATGGCAGCGATAGCAGCGGCGTGACATTTTCTAATGTAGCAGCGAATCTAGCAGTTTAGTCAGTGTAAAGCATCACTAGGTATTGGCTTTGACACGCCCCCTCATTAACCAGGCCGTTTTCCCGGTCCAAATCGGTCGGAAAATTCATTTAAAACAAGTCGGAAACATGCTAACTGGCTATCCATTCAATTCAATGGCAGCGATAGCAGCGGCGTGACATTTTCTAATGTAGCGGCGAATCTAGCGGTTTAGTCAGTGTAAAGCCAGCATCGCTAGGTATTGGCTTTGACACGCCCCCTCGTTAACCAGGCCGTTTTCCCGGCCCAAATCGGTCGGAAAAGTCGTTTAAAACAAGTCGGAAACATGCTAACTGGCTATCCATTCAATTCAATGTCAGCGGCGTGACATTTTCTAATGTAGCGGCGAATCTAGTGGTTTAGTCAGTGTAAAGCATCGCTAGGTATTGGCTTTGACACACACCCTCATTAACCAGGCCATTTTCCCGGTCCAAATCGGTCGGAAAAGTCATTTAAAACAAGTCGGAAACATGCTACCTGGCTATCCATTCAATTCAATGGCAGCGATAGCAGCGGTGTGACATTTTCTAATGTAGCGGCGAATCTAGCG
>JAINUG010002135.1:0-13447 GCA_029706075.1 Aldrovandia affinis
TTGGGAACAGAAGCGAATGAAACAAATTGATACTGCGACTGGGGGTGCGGGGAAGGAGGGAGAGCGAGAAGGAGAGGGAGAGAGAGCACATGGATGGTGTGACGGGTAGTGATGTGAAAGAGGTTTTGTGAAACCGAAAATGGGCGGAGCTACCACATGCTTTCAGTGGCTCACTGATTCGAAATAATCATTGTTATGTTCTTATAGAGAGCAAAGGCCTTTGCTTTGTTTAAACAGGTCTATTACTGACAGCACATTCTACTCCACCCATTACGGGGTTCATGAAAGCTCACTTTCACATCACTAACAATGGAGGAGCACATTTTCATGAAATGGGTGGGACTCTCATGTGCTCACTGATCAGAACCAATCATGTTTTGCGTTGGAGAGCAAGGCGATTGGTTGGCTCACACGAAACAATGAATGACAGCAATATGAATGCCTTGTAAAGTCTCTCTCATCTCTAGTGCGAAGCACAAGGCACACTGAGAATACTGACAATCATCATTTGCTAGCAGTCACACTGGAGAATGAGTTTTCCTCCAACATGCTTGTCCATCAATTATTTTCATCTACTCCATCTCTATGGCAACATCTATGCATAATGTGATTGGCATAGAGGGGTTTATCATTGCAAAAAATCTATTGAAAACATCACTATTGAAAGTTATCGCCATGACAACTATTCTTACTGTTCAAGGTCACTTTTATAGTTGTAGTTGTAGTATGTCACCACATATGAGTTTATAGATCATAGATGAGTTACATTAGCAACAATGATCACAATAGCACTGCTGTCATTGAACTGATGCGGAGGCATTTATGTTCTCTTGTGTTGTTGTTCTGGATAAGACAGTCTGCTAAATGCATGTTACATAATGCGATGTGTCATTTAAATATGGTCATGGTTGTAGACGTTGCTGTCATTCTCAGTGTAACCACACAGTTTCAGGCCCCTGCGGTTTGGACCACAGATCTCACATATGCTTTTGCTCTGGTTATCAAAGCAAACACATGCACCTGCCCATTGTTTTAAAAGTGTCCTGGGGATACTGGGTTGTTATTTCTTTTTGTTGTATAGGAGGGGAAAAAGAGAGAAAAAATGTTTTTTAATGAGAACGTCAGAAGGTTCTACTCTAAGATCTCTACATATGCTCATTACAGCTACAGCACAGGATGGCTGGAAATGGGGTGGATGGAAGGAAATGGGGGTGAACGAAAGGCTGAAAGAGGCAGGAGGTGATGGGGGGGGGGAATGGAGGTTGAACAGCGGCAATCACCTGTCAGTGATTCTTGTGCAACCATTCAGGTTAAGGTGTTCAATGTTCCTGCAGTTCTGTGCAAAAGTCCTGCAGAGAAGGGGAAAAAAACAACAACGAGCCAACTCAGTCGGATTCAAAGCATGTAATTACCTGAGGTACGACCTAATCAAATAACGCATCTGGGCCCACATACATCAAAGAAACGCCTTAATCCAGCCAACGTCTCAAAATACAACATGGCGTGAAGGGGGAGGCGGTGTGGCTGGGTGTGAGAGAAAGGGGACAGGGGGTTATTTGAAAGAAGGGAAAGGGGGTTGGGCAGAATGGAGATTGGGTGGGGCAAGAAGAACAGGGGGTGCGACAGGAGGGATAGGGATCGGGGCAGGAGGGCAGTAATGAGATCAAACGAAGTGGACTTGGTAAAGTGATCAGGACTCACTTCATGGAAGCGTCCCCTACACTGAGGCAGCCCCTCAGACTGAGCTGGCGCAGGAACCCCCCACATCGCTTAGAGATGTTCTCCACCACGCGACCCTGCAGGACGGAGAGAGGGAGAGAGAGCGCGCGAGGGAGACAGAGAGGGAGAGAGAGGACGAGAGGCAGAGGGGCAGAGAGGAAGAGAGGGAGAGCGGCAAAGAAAGAGAGAGGAGGAGAGGGGGAGAGAGGGAGAAAAAGGGAGACAAAGCCAGATGGAGAGAGGGAACGAGAGAGAAAGGAGGAGAGGAACAGAAGGAAGTTTTGAAGTGACTAAAACCATTTAGGACTTTTGCATTATACACAATAAAAACAACACAACACAACAACTACCATGTACAAATATAGACATAACAACACATTTCCCAACTGTACAGTACACCGATAACATTTTTGCATCAATTTGCACATTTCCACACACTGCATTCTGAATGCGTTCAGGCTATTCAGATTATTATTCAGGATATTCAGTGAAAGCTGAAGTGCAGGTTTATTCTTTCTTTGCATATTTGTGCAAATACATTTCCAACTCCGACTCTTATCGCTTTATCTGTTCTTCTCTGCTTCCGTTATTTGTCCGTTTGGCCTGACATCTCACAAAGCCGATCAGGCTGGCAACATCGCTCTCATTTTTGGACAATCAGCCTCCGGAATTCCGAACGTAGCAAATGAAACAGGAGTGAGACAGGGAGGGGGGTAGAGAGGAGATGACTAATACACGAGCACCATCGCATCTATGCGTCTGGAACGCAGGAGGGAAAACAAGGCAGTAAAACCAAAGTGAGTGTTGGTCCTGACTCGGGACTTCTTGGGTCGTGGGGTGGCAAGTCTGTTTTTCTGGAGCCGGCCAGGTCATTTGCACAGTAAACATTACACGTGACCGAGGAGTGTGAGACCCTAACGGACGCTGCCGCACTGGCCCTGACCCATGTCTTAACCGCCTCCGCTTCATCACTCACCTCGATGTCTGTCTGGAAGTTGAACAAGTCGATCTTCTGCCAGTTACTCCCGTCCAATGCCAGAACATTCCAGGCCTAGGAAACGCAAACACACAAGGGAGAGGGAACATGCTGTTAGTGATTGCACACAACCAATCCGCTCTATCAATATTAAACTCTAGTCTGCCCCATTTTGTTCAAAAGCTAAACACACAAAAGAACAAATTGTTGGGGCTACTCGGGGAGGTTGTGTGGTGTAGTAGTCGATGAGCTGGGCCTGTAACCCAAAGGTCAGGTGCACTTCCCAGGTGAGGCACTGCTGCGGTATCCTTGAACAAGGCACTTAACACCAAGTGTTTTAGTAAATATCCAGCTGAAAACTTGGATAATATTTACACAATACACAGACACACCACACACACATGCACACACACACACACACAATCAATCCATCAAAACTCAACAAAGGAATTGTCACCGAGCATATTTCATGGAAACAAGTGATCAAGTGATAGCAGATGCGATTTAAAGGAATATCCATTAGCCCTCAGATGATACGGCAGAGGAAAAGAAACCACACAGAGCAACACAGACAACAGATTGAACGAGGTGTGATTAAACCGTTTCATCTGGGACAGGGAGATGTTCAAATTGAACACCCTAGAGTATGATATCACACAAACGCACACATCCACACCCGCACGTCAGCACTCCACAAGCCCTGTGCTTGAACGAAGGGAGATTATCAAACACTCAGGACTGAAGCACAATCACTCATGTTTAGTAAATAGGTCTTCAGTCTGACTGCGTTTCAAGGATAGACCTCAGCTTTGAATGTTTAGTGAGTAGGCCTTCAGTATCACTGTGTTTGAGTGAATAGACCTCTGCTATGAATGTTTAGTGAGACCTTCAGTCTTTATTTTATTTAACCTTTATTTAACCAGGTAAGTCAACTGAGAATTCAATTATTGTATACGGAGATGACGGGTGGAATCAAAGTGGATAGGGAATGCAAGGGACTGGGACGGGAATCAGATGTAGGGGATGATTAGGTGGCTTGGTGTCCAGTTTTTGTGCAAATTTGACCAGGACATCGAGGTTAACACCCCTACTCTTTGAAAAGTGCCATGGGATCTTTAATGGCCAATGAGTCAGCACCTCAGCTTAACGTCTCACCTGAAGCACAGCACCTTCTACAGCACGGTGCCCCTGTCACTATGCTACGGCATTGGGAGTGCCCCCTGTTGGCTCACCAACACTTCTTCCACCAGCAACTTAAGTTTTCCCAGGAGGGCTCCCAACTAAGTATTAACCAATTCAGCTGGTTGCTGGTTGACTGTGGTAGGAGAATAGACATCTGCTCTCAATATTTAGCGAATAAGACTTCAGTCTGACTGTTTGGTGAATAATACTTCTCAGGGCTTATGTGATAAAGTCACAGAAACAGGAACTCTATCAGAGAGGAAACAATTTAGTGGCCAATAAGTAGTGGGTTTCTTAGGGGCTGGTGTTACCTAGACGACAGCAACAGAGGACAAGGAGCCGGGACTTACCTTAGACACCTGGGCACACCTGCAGAGTGTGACCACGTCCAGGTAGGAGAATATCCTGTGAGATGTAAAGGAGAAGAGGGAATCTGCTTCAGCATCACAACAGCACACAACAGGCATTCAGTAATACAACATTGACAGGAGAATGATAGCACGACCATCTGTGCAGTTACAGTTACTTGGGTTTGAGATTGTGGAAGATGGAAGCTTCTGTACATTTTCATTCTGTCAGTCTTTTTTATAATAAGAGTGAGGCTTCATGAACCGCATAATAGGCTTTACACAATAACCCCTTTTTCCGGTTGTGTTACCAGATGATTTCTGTATATAGTGTATACTGCTGTTTGTCTAATCTTATTACACACACTAATCTGTAAATTGTTACATCTGCTACATGTATAGGGTTGCATGTAAGAGTAAACGTCTTTTAATTGGTCTTCAACATCCAAAACAAAAAGCAAACATGAACCCTTGACCCAGTGCTGAAAGATTACATATGGGGGGGGGACTGCATGACCTAAATTGCATTCCTGCCAGTGACTGGACTCCCTTGTAAAAACATGGAAAAATTCAAACACTGACTTTTTCGTTTTCAGACACAAAGGGCACAGAGTCAATCACAACTGGCATTAAGCAGGAACGGCGAAGTCAGGAGAAACCAAAAGCGCTCTCTCATGTTTATCTCCCATCCACAAACGTTTATTCAACAGAAGCGCTGTCTGTCTACGAACAGATGAAAGTGTGTTTTTCTTTCTTCCAGGGGACCAGTACTCCAGCAGATGCGACAGGAAACAGTGGAGAGAGACGCGGCTCGGGGGGTCTCCAGGGTGGGGGAGGGAGAGCATTCCTCCTGTGCCAGGAAAGAGGCAAGGATGCACCCCTCACAGATGGCTCACAAAGTCTCCCGCAGAGGGAACAAGGGAAAAAAGAGGGGAGGACAAGCATAACGGAGCATTCCAACCCAAATCCATAACTTCACATCAATACATCCACACGGTGCTGCTGATACTTTTGTGTTTATGTCCACTTCAGCATGAGCCATGAGCCTCCAAATGCCAAATATAGTGGGAGTAAAGTAATAGCAAAACATTGTAGACATTGTTGTCGCATCTGTCCATCTAGTCATGTATTTGACTTTAGTAATGATCTGCGAGCTACCGTTCTGTATCTTGCCCTCTCTGCATCTCACTCGGTTCCTCTCTCACTCGGTTTCAAACTCCAACAAAACAATGAGTCCCTGTTCAAGAGGTCACTCAAATCACCTGCTGCTGTGGCACATTTGTATTTGCACAACAGGACCAAAGTTTGACTCTACAGTATAACATGTGTGTCTACAGTAAATATGAGGGTGTGGGGGAATTTCAGGAAAAGGGAAATTTGAATAGAGCCACACAGTTACACAGAACTGCAAGGTAAGGTTTCACTTGTGGATCATGGTTTGGTATTGAATGCTACGATGCAAGGTAGTAGTGGTGCAGACTATGTGCAGATTAGTATGAGGCAGCTATGTTGTGTTTATTGATAGCTACAATATTAGGCACTATGGACCAGATTTACTAAGAATTTGCTGGAGGAATGTGCCTTGCATAGATTCTACAAGTGTCTGGAACTCTACTGGAGGGATGCAACGCCATTCTTCCACGAGCAATTCCATCATTTGGTGATTTGTTTATGGTGGTGAAAAACTGTCTCAGACGCCGCTCCAGAATCTCCCACAAATGTTAAATTGGGTTGAAATCTGGTGACTGAGATGGCCATGGCGTACGGTTCAAATCGTTTTCATGCTCATCAAACCATTCAGTGACCACTCGTGCCCTGAAGATCCTGGAGGAGACCACTCCCATCAGGATAGAAATGCCTCACCACAGACGGAAGGTGATCACTCAGAGTTGCTTTGTATTTATTGGTGTTTACCTTGCTCCCTAAAGGGTGGAGTGAACCTAAACCATACCACCCCACATCATAACAGAGCTGCCAGAACCCTTCACCATTGGAAACAAGCACTCGGGCCTGTAGGTTTCTTTTGGCGTGCGCTACACATGCATTCGTCTGCTTGCTGAGAACAGGGTGAAGGATGACTCATCTGACCATATGAGATTTTTCCACTGCTCAGTAAACCACTGCCTGTGTCCTTTGCACCACTTTACTCACAAAAATGTATTTTTAGTTGTAATAAGGGGTTTATGCACTGCAACTCGACCATAGTATCCCTCTCTGTGAAGTTCTCGACTGTTGTTGATGAAACTGCCGGCTCACGCCCTAGATTGATATTTGCAGTCAACTGATTCAGACTTGCTGGTCTTTTTCCCTCAGACTTCCATGCCAACATCAGCTTAGCCACTGTTCCTTGCAAAACATCAGCCAGTTGAGCAGTCACTGAAGCTCCCGCCAAATATACCCCAACAATCATCCCTCTTTCAATGTCACTGAGATGTATTCTTCTAGACATGATAATCAAAATAATGGGTCTACCCAGTAACCAGGCCTACCCAGCATTTTTATGCATGACCTAGGCATGATGGGAGGTTAATTGCTTAATTAAATCAGGAACCACACCTGTGTGGAAGCACCTACTTTCAATAAATGTTATGCCTCATTCGCTTCCTTTATTTTGGCAGTTACCTGTATTTACTGTTGTATCATTATGGGTACTGGGAACTGCCAAGGAAACACTTGAGTAAATGAGGGATACTGGTGGCTCTGTTATGGCGTGGAGTGCATTTTCCTGGCATGGCTTAGCTCCACTCAACCCCTTAGAGGGCAAGGTAAATGCCAATAAATACCTCATCCTATGGTGAAGCATTTCTATCCTGATGACAATGGCCCCATCCACAGGGCAGGAGTGGTCACTGAATGGTTTGATGAGCATGAAAACGATGTCACCCATATTGCATGGCTGTCTCAGTCACCAGATCTCCACCCAATTGATCACTTATGGGAGATTCTGGAGCAGTGCCTGACACCGCGTTTTCCACCATCATCAACAAAACACCAAATGATGGAATTTCTCATGGAAGAATGGGGTTGCATGCCTTTCAGAACAGCTGTAAAAGATTACATTTTAATGCCAATTTATTTTTGTTTGATTGTATTTTAAATAACTATTAGGGTTGTGAATATTTATGACATCTATTTTTGGGGGGGATTAGTAAAACAAATAACACCTTTCTGAGCAATTTTATTAGTATAAAATAATTTAATTTTCCCATTTCTGAGCATACAATATACAGTAGCTCATTGCCTGTATTGTTTATTTTATAAAGCCTTTTTATTTATGCTCATCTTTATCAAGCGTATAAATAATTTTGGAGTTGACTGTGTATGTGTATATATATATATATATATTGTGGCAGCCGGATGGGCTGCACTAGGAAATGGCTGCCTGGCCTACAACACATGGCAGCCATTTTCACTACATTTCCCAGCATGCCACCGCAACACCTGAACGAAGTCAGGCATGGAGAGCAAACGACCAGCTGAAGGCCATTGCAAGGCCTATTTAAAGGACTCGATCCCATTGTTCTTGGAGAGGAGTAGGAACGTGGTTGTGAGGAGTTGGTGAGTGAGAGAGAGAAAAGATAACTGTGAAGTCTATTGACCAGCCAGTATTTTTGGAGAGTATTTTTGGAGAGAGTTTTTGGAGAGAGTTTTTGGAGAGAGTTTTGAAAGTGTGTTTGTTTTGTGTTTGGATTGGATTACTTGGAATTGGATTACGGACTGGACAACGGAACTTGGACCTGGATTGCGGATTTGGAACGGACATCGACAAAGAGACAAGGATTGTGGACTTTGTGTTCGTATGCCCCAAAAGACCCCACCCTGCGTTTTGTGTTGTTTGTTTAAATAAATCATCATTTCTGCTGATATTACTGCCTCCTCAGTGTTATTGCACTTGCCTACGCCCTCTGAAAGGTCAGTGAGTGTCGCTCAACCCTTGGGGACGCCACATATGGTGGAGAATGCGGGCAGAGGGCAGCACAGATAGGCAAGAGGAGGTAGTGCAGCAGGGTTTATGTTTGGTTTGTGCAACAGACTCCACGATGGAAGAGATGCAGAGACTGAAGAGACGGGCAGCCATGGTGGAGGACCGATGGCGTGTCACCCTCCGTGAGGTCCAACAGCTGAAGCAGAGTGCCCAGCTTGAGCTGTGCAAGGCAAAGTTGGAGGTGAGCACCTCAGAGGAGCGCCACCTGATGGCAATGATGAAGTTGCGAGAGGAGCACCACATGGACTCCTGGGAGTGGTGAGAATCATGGCTGGGGAGATGGAAAAGGAGAAGGCCTCCTTGGCGATGAGATGAGGCGTGTAGAGTCCCACAACCTGGCGCTCAAAGAACAGGTGAGAAACCTAACAAAGATGTGTGAGAATGAGCAGCGACATTGTCTGGACATGCAGGAGTCCCAGGACCAGGCCACAGATGAGTATGCCAGGGCCTTGGGGGATGCACAGACCAGGCTCGCCCAGAAGGAGGCAGAGCTAAGGAAAGCAGCGGAGAACCATGCGTCCGAGGCGGAGCAACTCCGGTGCCAAGTGGAGCAGGAGAGCAGGGATACGCACCAGGTCGAGGGCCAACGCCCTGCGGGAGCAGCTGGCCCATCTGGAGAAGAGTGTGGAGCAGGAAATGGCGCTGAACATGGAGCTGCAGCAGAGGCAGACCGAGCAGGAGAAGCTCCTGGCCCAGAGAGATGACGTCAGCTCCCAGCTGCAGGAGGTGAACCACGCCAACAGCCGGCTCCTGGAGCAGGTGACTGAACTGGGCCAAGAGAAGGACAAACTCCAGCAGGAGCTGGAGGAGACCAGGAAGACGGCGGACAAGCGCCAGGCCATGCTGGACGAGCTGGCCATCGACGTGGCGCTGGAGAAGTCGCGGCACAAGGAGGAGCTGAGCGACGTGCGGCTGCAGCACGAAGGAGGTGCTGGGCGTGCGGGCGCGCGCGAGAAAGAGCTGCGCGGCCTGCACGAGGACAAGAACCGCACCGAGGAGGAGATCCGCTCACAGCTCCGTGACGAGAAGGCCCGCACTCGGGAGCTAGAGAGCCTACAGCCGACGGTGGAGAAGCTGCAGGCTCAAATCCAGTCCATGGAGGGCACCAAGGGATGGTTCGAGCGCAGACTCAAAGAGGCGGATGAGACGGCGGAGAAGAGTGCGCTGGAGCACCAGGAGCAGGTCCAGAAGCTGCAGCTGGAGCAAACCGCACAGCTTCAGGGGAAAATGGCGGAGATGGAAGCCCAGCAGCGGGCCACAGAGAATGCATTTCGGGAAGTACGGAAGGTCCAAGCCGAGACTGTGCTGGACCTACAAGACCGACTGAAAGGGGTGAGTGAAGAGCTGG
Organism: Aldrovandia affinis; assembly: GCA_029706075.1. Classification (NCBI taxonomy): domain Eukaryota; kingdom Metazoa; phylum Chordata; class Actinopteri; order Notacanthiformes; family Halosauridae; genus Aldrovandia; species Aldrovandia affinis. Next base: position 9,558 of record JAINUG010002135.1, read on the forward strand.
ACTTTGTAAAGTGTGTTCCTGTCACCCAAGACGCTAGCACACAGGTGGAGTTCTCACAGCCAATAGAGCCAGCAGGAGAGGATGACCAGACATTGGAGTGGGGACAATGGTCCTCAGTCCCACTCAGCCTGCCGGACCTTCAAGGGAGCCTAGAGGAGCTATGGGGGGGACCATAGGGTTGAGGAAGGCCTCCTAATTAAGGCCGAGGCCTGTTTGAGCACCCGACCATCTCTGACGTGGTAAGTCCATCTCCCTCACTAACATTAACCGGACAGAGAAAAGAATGGGAGTTCAGAAGCTCTCATGAAGAGAAAGGGAAACAAAATAGACTGACTTGTAAACGAAAGGACCGTGGGAAGCGTCTGTGGAAAGGAGATGCCAATATGAAAAATAAAGTAAAGAATAAAGCTAACCATCTGAAGAGTGTTTTTCCCCAGTTACCCCACTTGACCACATGGAAGCAACGTGGCAGTGGCGGAAAAGGCCCAAGAGAGGACGCCAGATGATGAAGCTGCATCACGTGCACTGGTGGAGCCATGGAACGTTGGTGAAGACCAGAACAGGAGCGGTGACCGCTCCGTCCGTGGAGCCCAGAGCCTGTACCCACTGGTGGCCATTTTGTGGCAGAAAAGGTGAGCAACTTGCGTCACTCATTAATGTCTGCCAGACATTTTTTCAGGCGAATGGAGATGGGATCTGGACGTTTGACCCGGGTGGAAAACTGCCTGAGTGGACCTGGAGAGGGGGACCCTCCTGGTGGCCGCTGGGAATAGGCCGCTCAGCCCTCCCAAGGTCAGAGCTGAGGAGGAGGGTGTGTGGCAGCCGGATGGGCTGCACTAGGAAATGGCTGCCTGGCCTACAACACATGGCAGCCATTTTCACTACATTTCCCAGCATGCCACCGCAACACCTGAACGAAGTCAGGCATGGAGAGCAAACGACCAGCTGAAGGCCATTGCAAGGCCTATTTAAAGGACTCGATCCCATTGTTCTTGGAGAGGAGTAGGAACGTGGTTGTGAGGAGTTGGTGAGTGAGAGAGAGAAAAGATAACTGTGAAGTCTATTGACCAGCCAGTATTTTTGGAGAGTATTTTTGGAGAGAGTTTTTGGAGAGAGTTTTTGGAGAGAGTTTTGAAAGTGTGTTTGTTTTGTGTTTGGATTGGATTACTTGGAATTGGATTACGGACTGGACAACGGAACTTGGACCTGGATTGCGGATTTGGAACGGACATCGACAAAGAGACAAGGATTGTGGACTTTGTGTTCGTATGCCCCAAAAGACCCCACCCTGCGTTTTGTGTTGTTTGTTTAAATAAATCATCATTTCTGCTGATATTACTGCCTCCTCAGTGTTATTGCACTTGCCTACGCCCTCTGAAAGGTCAGTGAGTGTCGCTCAACCCTTGGGGACGCCACAATATATATATATATATATATATATATATATATATATATATATATATATATATGCACAATATACACATTTATGCTTGCATCTTATCACTATTCTTCAGCATTACTGGCCATTTGGCGTCCTTACTGTTCTTATTGCTAGCTGTGATATGAATTTAATGCATCTTTCTATGATTGCCTTGTACTGAAAGTCAATATGGCTAAAAAGAAAACTAGTGAAGCAGCACCTTAATCATAAAACACGATCTGTGAGATCCTGAAATCTGAATCCAGACAGAGATATTTTATACCACACAATCAGATCAGCATGGCACAGACTGAGAAAAATAATTATTTAAACGAGCATCGGCTGCTTGTCATTAAGAACATGTGATCGACATTCAAACACAAATATTGGGACCCCCCTAACAACAATCAGAGAGATCGTAAAGGAAGGCATTGTTTGGGCCAGTGTCGAAGGAACACAGGCAGGGGAGGGTGCACTCTTTTTTCTTAAAAAAAAAACAAAATCTGCAGGGACAACTCCACTGTAATGAAAGTGCCATTTCAGTCTGATTTACCTCCTCTCCCTAAATATACTTCAACCGCCCGGCAAGCCACTACGAGGCCTTTGGTAATTACATTACTTCAAAGCGTTTATGTCATAGGCCCATGAGCCTCCACTGAGATGCAGACACATAATGACTCAGGAATTAGTGTCTGGGGGGGGGGGCACTGAGCTGTGGTTGGGCCTAACAGGTTGTGTGCAGTCTAACACCTTACTGAAAATAATTAAGACATTTTTTTCAGACAAGAAAGAATGATAAAACAAGACACTTCTTTTTCCCTTGCCAAAACATGCTCAATAGCGTCAATGTTAAACAGGTTTTTGTTTTTTTTAATCTCCCAGGAAAATGCTCTCCTATCAAGCTGGAACAAACAAAATGAACCTTTTTGAACCTATTCATTCGCTATAGCTGTAGATAAGACCACAATAACGATGAGGACCCATGTGCCGTTAATTTGACGTAATTTATGAGTAAGACAGAGCAGAACATCTATCTAGAACGTCTATCATAACCCTAAACAGTCAGTGTCAAATTTATATTCTGATCATGGATTAGTTGGCAAGATTCTTACATAAAGTCAGAGACAATGTCTGGGTAGGTCTAGCTAACTTAGTATTTAGGCAACTAGCTGGATGGTAACTAGTTAATATGACAGTCAGATATACATTTATGCCTCGTCTAATATCAAAGTTTAAGTAGGCTGGATAGCAAGTACGCCGGAGTTTGCTGGCCAACAGAAAAGAAGCAGCAAGGCAAAACGAGTTAACCCCGCCACCCTCATCCAAATGAGCTTTAGGACATCACTCCTTGCACAGAACCCTCTCGAGAACACAGCTCTGTTCACAAATCGCCAAAATAATTACATAAATAAGGTAAGAAAAAATGCTACGGTTTTAATGGGGAAAAGTGCCTGAATATTAAATTCTGTACTTTTTTCATTAAAGTAATAAGGATAGAACAAGCTGGAGCGCTCTATAACTACAATCGCTCCTCGTTGCAAGGTAGCCATCTAAGCCTCGTGACATTGCTGGGTTGTTTTAGGTTACAGTTAGAATAAAAAACATTGTGAAATCCCTTGACTTTGAAATGATGCAATATAACTTAATTGCTAACTGGTATTAAGACGGTTTATTAACCAAAATTGAATGATCAGTATTTAACAGCTGAGGGCACTCTTAAGTTCAATCATTTAAGCAGTGACTACATATGCTTGTTCATGGGCATCGATTACAGCACACACTGCACTGAACTTAATGTCACACGGATGGGCTAAGAGTGGACACATTACATTAACGCACATCCACTTAATATCCACTTAAAAGAGGATCTGCTCAGTGACTCCTAACAGTGAAGCATTTTTTTAGTGAGTGAGCTTTCCATTTCTCCCACTTTCTGAGTGAAGTCAAAAACCTTCAGACTTGCATAGAACCTTCATGTGACGTACATTCTGGCTTGCATACGTAACGGAGTTGGTTCTGCCCGCAGTGAGTTTCGAACCGAGGGATCTCGACGCGACAAGAGAGCGATTAGGCTCGCCGAGCTAAAGACTCAAGTCCCTAACTCCGGGAACTAATCGTACTCTTATCCACGCCACTCTGTAGCGGACGCTCACGTACCAGAGCACACCCGCTACACACACTGCTGCAAGCATGTCACCAGTCACGTACATCATCCAATCAGCAACGGTTTCAAGGTATCACCTTCTATTAATCTCTTACCTAGGAGTGCAGTACAGGGCTATGAAAGCAGTCACACACACACTACACACACACACACACACACACACACACACACACACACACACACACACACACACACAGAGAGAGAGAGAGTGCCTTGCAAAAGTAATCAGATGCTTGGAAAGTTTTCAAACGTTGCTGGATTGCAAATGATACGTTCACTTTTTTTCCCATTAAATATTTTTTATTC
>JAINUG010002136.1:0-13417 GCA_029706075.1 Aldrovandia affinis
TTGTTTGAGGTTATTGCTGCCAAAGGAGGTCCGACCAGTTATTCAATCCAAGGGTTCACTTACTTTTTCTTGCCACTATATATATACAGTATATATATATATACACACACATATGTATATACACACGTATATACAAAAAGCAGAGGTCTCAATACTGATCCCTAGGGCACTCCACTTCCTACAGTAAACTGTATACACACACACACAGTAGAACTCAACACACAATTATCTCCATCTGTACACTCTGCATATATAAATACCCTACAAGGAAAAAAGCGTATTGTTACCCTTGTAATCATTTTTCACTCCAAAATTTTCGCTTCATTTTTTGCCAAAAATTGTGAGCCAAGAGGGGCTGAATGGCCTGTTCTCATTTTCTCAGGTTCTTGTGTTCTTATTTGTTGAACGGTAGACTGTTTTGTTTTCCTAGTTGTCATTTAAACGAAGATGGTGCTTTCGACCCATACACGTCAATTGGGTACAACCGAAGCAGTGTGTTTGCACTGCAGTGGCCGGTTTAGTTTAGTGTCCCGTCTCCGTTTCAGGAACAACCTGACCGTGTTCGACATGATCACGGTGAAGGGCCACGGTGCCAGAGAGATGCTGCGCGTGGGCGGGAAGCTGCCTGGCTCCGGAGCCTCGCTTCGCTTCAACGTCCCCCAGGCTACGCTGATGGAGTGCAGGGATGGTGAGGGAGTAGCACCAGGAGTTTATCCTTTCTCAATCGCATCAGTTTGTTTGTTCCACACACCCAAAACTGAGAGTGCTCACAGTGCTTGTTCCATAAGCTGGACAAGCAAAATAAATGTCATGTTTTCCTGGAAGAACACTGACTGACATAATGTTGGCCGAATTTTTGCTTTATCGTAACTATTGCAGTATACTTCCTTTCTTTCCTTGCTCTAACACAACGTTGAATGTGGTTGAGATTTCCCGGTAAGCCGAAGGAGAATTGAAAACTCGCCCATAATTGCTCTTCCTAGGGCTCAAAACCACCAAGCCCCTGTTCGCCGTCAGGAAGAGCTTTAAAGTGGAGAATGCGGGAGAGCTGCCATTGACTGTCGTTTCCATGAACATCAACGGCTACAAGTGTCAAGGCTTTGGGTTTGAAGTTCTGGAGTGTCGGTCGTTCCAACTGGATTACAACTCCTCCTCCGAAATCAACATTGCGTATGTGTGCTTTTTTTCATCTCCGTTGTTGCATGTCGATGATTGACCTTATTTCTTACCGCTAGCTTCACAAGGTCACTCAACGTGAAGCACCTATTTGGAGCCTGCCATTAACTTTAAGATTGCTGGACGAGGTTAATACGTATTCGATAGCAAAGCCCACAGAGGCGTCATGTTGGTCTCCCGAGTGGCTCAGTCTCTAGGCACCGAACCCGGTCTGGGCCCTATGTCCTAGAGCAGGGATCGGCAACCCTGGCCCAGGAGAGCCACAGGGTGTGCTGGTTTTCCTTGTCAATCAGCACTTAATTGATCAATTAAAGCCGTTGATTACACAGCTGCGTCCCCTCACCTGGTTTCTTGCCTTCTAAATTGGTTTCTGATTTTAAGGTGAAAACAAAAACGATGTCATTAGCCGAATGTGACCGGAAGCCTGCAGGCCTACGCCTATGGCAGCCAGCGCTCCTTGGTGCTCACTAGACAACTACAGGCTACCAGTCATCGTCAGTCAGAGAATACTCCGGTACTCCTCCGATTGGCACTAGCTCTGTTGTCGTGGACTGCGCGGTCTGTGGCGAGGAAAATTCTCTCGCTCACGGTTGAGGGTTTCAGAGGAGTGGGAATGCTTCAGCTGCAGTGCTCCCTGTGCACGTGTGGGTAGCATAGTGATGAGAGAGTATAGTACAATATCAAATGGCAAAAGTAAGTAAAAAGAAAAATGGCTCATTCAAGGAAAACGTATAAATGTATGGAATGTCCCGGGTTTCATTTTCTCATACACTTGAGTGACTTTTTACTCTTAACTTAAGGATTGTTAGAGCCTAATTATTACTGAACTATAAACATTGGTGCCAGCCAGTAAACGGGCTGCTGTTTCAGTAACGTCCCCTTACCCCTGTCCCCTGCCCTCTGTCTCCAGCTTCACCCCAGACTTCACCTCCTCCTGGGTGATCCGGGACCTGACGCTGGTGACGGGACGCGGCTCCTCCTTCCCCTTCACGCTGAACGTGACCCTGCCCCACCACATGCTGCCCCTCTGTGCCCAGGTGGTGCCAGGGCCCAACTGGGAGGAGGCCTTCTGGCTGGTCACCCTCATCTTCACCTGGTCAGTCTTCCCTGCCCCTTGAATGGCTCTGCCCCGACGTACTAATGACAAAAACACGGTTATGCACGTACGGGTAACTGTCAAAATAAAGGCCACACTTTGATGCAGTACCGCGAGTGTCTGTCTGGGGCTGCTATAGCCAGTACCAGCAGGTAGGCCTGGCACCCCCCCCCCCTGCCTGGCTGGGACTGTCCTAACCTGGGCCAGGGCCATTTGAGAGTGTGTGTCCCTGGGTCACCAAAGTGTTGCCTATTTTTGCAGTTGCCTGTACGTTTATTGACATTATACGTTTGGTTCCATGAGTATATTTTGTGTTTGGTTCTAAGAGTGCTTTTTACATATTGTTGTATTGCCTTGTGTTTTTTTTTTTTTTTTTTAAGAAACCAACATTGTTTTTGTTTTTTAAACTCCTTCCTCTTGTGGTAATTCCCTCCAGTATTTCGCTGAGTGGCGTCTGTTTGATGGCCTTCCGCCAGGCCCAGTACATTCTGGCAGACTTTACTACTCCGACCCCCCGAGCCAGTCACAACTCCACGCTGTCTCGGGACAACAGCGCCGTAGACACAATCAGCCCCAACACCATGAAGTAAGGCACTGTTTGCTGCACCCAGCGTGACGATTCCATTTTAATTGCGCTTTAACTCATGGCAGTGAAACCCAAGGATTCCGTCTCTTGTTTGTGACAGCAAGTCACCGGGTTGCTGACGCGTTCACCTTGTGGTTTATTTTCTTTCCCCCTCAGTAAAATGAAGGGCAGCTGTAAGGCCTTCATCGACGCGTGCAACCCCTCAGACAAAGGCAAAGGAAAAGGGTCTCCGGCTGTCGCTGGCGCTCCCGTCCGAGCTCCGTCTACATCGAAGAAGAGCTCCGCTGCCCTGGCCCAGCCTCAGAAGAAGCACAAGGTGTCGGTTTACTACGGTAAATACAAGGTCAACCCCGCCGTCGCCGTGGCTGTGGTCACCGGCGCGGGGGAGCAGAGGGAAGACTCCGCCGCCTGCAGCAGCGCCAGCGCCAGTCCCAACGTGGCCGAGCCCCCCGCCCAACCCGACAGGGAGCCCCGCTTCAAAGCGGCTCGCCCCGCGACCGAAGACGACCGGGAACTGCCGCCAGTTATGTTTCCCATGGAGACGCGCTCGGCCCTCCCGGAGCGGACGGCCGCGGTTCCGGGCGGCGGGCTGCCGGCGCATGGTCAGGCCGAGCGGTCGAGCTGCGGGGAGGCCCCCGTGGCGTGGCTGGGCGGCCCCCTCTCGCACCTCCCCGACGGGAAGCTTCCGGAGAAGAGGGAAGGAGCAGCGTCAGAGGTCAGTGGTGCAGAGAGCTCTTGCGTTGTTTTCGCTCTCCGTTGATCTGAATGGCGTCCGTTAACCCGCGTGCGCTCTCGTCCGCTCTCAGTTGAGAGAGGACTCTGATGTGCAGAGGAGGCTGCTGGACAGGATGGAGCAAGGCGTGTCTGCCTGTAGCGCCAAGGGAAAGAAGAACCACAGCAAGAGCCGCCGGAGGCCTGAAGACGCCGTGTCTGGGTAGGCCTCGTCGTAATGTCTTTTATGTGTATTTTCTCATTCTTGAGCAAAAACTCTTTAAATGATGGTTGAAAGATTACACTTGGGTGTCTTTGTCAAGAATCTTCAGTATTTTGTGTAAGTGAATTGCAGTAAACAGTAACAGCATCCATTTCATTCCTTACAATCCTGAGGTTTAAAACCCCTCTTTGTCCCCTGCATCTGCATCTCCATTCCCATTTAGAAATATATAGCCAACGGTTTAAAGCAATTATAAATAACATATCCACACATCTGTCATTCATCAGACATGCTTATCCAAAGCGATTTACAGTTGTGAACACATACACTACTGGTCAAAAGTTTTTGAACATCCCCATTTTCCAGTTTTTACTGAAATTTAAGCAGTTCAAGTCCAGTGAATAACCTGAAATGGTACAAAGGTAAGCGGTAAACTGCCAGAGGTTACAACAAAAAAAAAAAAAGTTTGTTACCAAAAACGGAAAAATAATAAATTTCACTGCCACTCGACCTGTCAAACCTGCAGCTCAAAGTCTTCTCTTCACAGTTGAAACTGAGACTTCCTTACTTCGACCAGTGTTAAGCTGTGCTTGAAGCTATTGTCCTGTGAGCCGCCTACCACGCAAGCTGTTGACTCTCAGGAACTTGTCTTCTGATTTTGTTGTGGCTTTGGGTCTGCCAGACCTCTTCCTGTCAAGAGTTTCCTCCAGTTTCCAAGTACCTTTTGATGGTGTAGGAAACTACTCACTGCCAAAAAATGTACATCATTTTTCTGTTTTTGGTAACCTCAATTATTTTATTTTTTTACCAGCCATTTACGCTTACCTTTGTACCATTTCAGGTTATTCACTGGACTTGAACTGCTTAAATTTCAGTAAAAACTGGAAAATGGGGATGTTCTAAAACTTTTGACCTGTAGTGTACATTTTTAAGTATATGTGGGCCCCAATGGGAAACAAACCTTTAGTGTTGTCAGCCCCATGCTCTACCTACTGAGCCACACAGGACCACAATTAACTTTATTTTGAATATAAACTAAGAAAAACATTTAATCAATTTTCACTTGCATTGAATGACCTCTGATTGGGTAGTCACTGCCTGTCAGCCACCTGGTGGTTGATGAAGACCTCAGGAGACATGGGGCCGTATGTACAAAGATTATAAGAGTAGGAGTGCTGATCTAGGATCAGGTTTCCCCTGTCCATATCCTAACCATATCCATTATGAGCCAAAAGGCTAAACTGATCCTAGATCAGCACTCCTACTCTTAGAATCTTTGTACATACAGACCCAGGTGTTGAGTGCTCGTGTATATGTCTGTGTCGAAGCGTGGACACCGAGTGGATCCCGTGTTTTCTCAGGGTCCCAGAGCACAGCGTGGTGATGCTCTCTGAGAAGAACAGGGAGCTGGAGTGGAGGGAGAGCAGGAACCCGAACAGATCCCGGAACCGCTGCTCCAACGGAAAACCAGAAGGGCCCAAGTCGGGACCCAACCAGGACTTCTCTTTCACACAGCTTCAGAATGGTGGGTGAACCCTGTCCCCCGGCTCACTGCCGTTCAAACACCAGGGGGCAGCAGAGTTCAAGCAGAGTTTACTGCAAAATTATATTGTGAGCAAATAACTAGGGATTGCCTCTATTTAAAGTGTCAAACAACGTATGGATATTTATCAGCTAATAAGGCCCTTTGCCTTCAGAATGGCTTCAGTCCTTGGGATGCTGTCATTCAAGTTTTGAATTGTTTTAGTGGGATATTTTGTTTGATTCAGGAAGGAAAGCCTCCAGTTCTTTGAAAGAGGAAGGCACTCTGCACTCTACATTCCAGAACTCCCCATAAAGGTTCGATGATGTTTAGATCCGGTGATTGAAGGTGTTTGACTTCATGCTGGTGTTCATGAAACCACTGTTGAGGGTTAACGAGGGACTTGAGCTTTGCTGGTCCACCCGCAGGCACATGCCAGGCCAGGCCTCGGCGGAGAGGGGCAGAGCGCAGGCCACAGTGGGAGTCTGGCTCGGACTCGGGCAGCTCGACGGGCAGCGTGCGGGGCAGCCGGGGTAGCTGGGGCAGCTGGAGCAGTGCCAGCAGCCTGGAGGGAGAGAAGGACCATGGCGGCAGAGCCCCCTGCACTACCTTAGCCTCGGCCAAGAAAAGTGAGTACCTCCCTTCACTCCGTTAAGCCCTTAGGGAGCATAACGCCATAAACCTGTTAATGCAGGTACAAGCCACACACAGAATTTCTCTAATATACTATGACATGGTAATACGACAAATAAACACACATTTACGTAGCAAATATCAAATATAGAACTTCTTCTTTGAAGTATACATCCGTACAGGTATTCCCGATACATAATTATATTAATCATATATTCTCCACTATTCATTAATTGATCAATTTGACATTACTTGGATGGGTTTTAGGTCAATCTTTTAACTAGCCATGTGTGAGCGAAATACCGCATGACAAATAAAAAAATTCAAAGATGTAAAACACTTTTCACATTTGGAAAATGGTTAAATCAAAACCGTTGAAAAATAAATGATTTAAATGGTGAACAAGTAACAGCCCTACCGAACAGAAAGCAATGTGAGGCTAAATGCTTTTGTAAAGTCATGGAATCAGTAGTAACTGACACCACACACGGTTTATAGGAGACACACTGCAGGTCTGCCTGACACTCCACACAGTATACTGGAGACCCATTGTCCTTTTGTCTTTCCACAGGGGACAGTGTTCAGCAAAGTATCTACCCCACTGAAAGAGACCTGCCACTGACCTGCAGCAACAAGGCCCAGAGGTAAAGCACAGAGGTCGTGAGGCGGAGGTCATAATGCTCTGGTGTCTGGTGCAAACCACCATCTGGTGGCTTCTTAGACGGTGACCTCGCTGATCTGTCTGTATGTTCCGCGCAGCATGCAAAACCTGTACCAGAAGGACCCCTGCCAGGTGCCAGAGCCCACCCCGGTGCCCGGAATCACCCCCAGTTTCGCCGCCGTCACCGCAGGCGCAGACAGGACTCTGGGTAAAGGGCACCGTCTTGTCTCTGGATTCTCAGGTTGACACGTGGGGACCATTTCCTTTTGATTGTAATGGATTTTTACAATTTTACTTTTTTAATGTGTGTGTCTTTAATCAGGCGTGGCGTGTCCATACGTAAAGGAAGAGATATGGTCCCCCCCCTCTGTCCCTCTGAACAGCGACCTCAGGCACAGCACAGTCCGGGCCCTGCCTCTCCTACCTCCGGCCTGCCCCTCAGGTTTCTACCACAGGTACGGCATGTCTCCGTGCCGAGCTTAGCTGGGCGCACAGTTTTAGGATGATGCCGAGTCTGGCCAACAGCCTGGCCGTGAAATCCGCCCGATGCTAATTTGACATGGTTCCTCTTTTCAGTGTTTTGCGGAATTTGCTGCAGTCGCGTTTCTCTATTTTTATCATGTTATTATCTCTCCTTTGTCTTGTCGAAGCTTTCCCTGGAGCAGTACCAACAGTAAATGTACCAGCTCCTACCCGTACTGTGAGCAGAGCAACTACATGTTAGGGGGTAAGGAGGGGGTGTGGGAAGTATCCACGAGGAAATAATTTGCCATTGTCTGTATAATCGGTGATCGTTTTGTGCTTGTTGAAATAAATGTTTTCTCTTTTTTTTCTTTCTTTTTTTTTGCCTAACAAAGGGAATGCAGATTTCCAGAATGGTTTCCCATGCCAAGAAAGCCCAAATGTGTCCTACAGCCCCCAGTCCTGCTGGAGTGAGGACCATGCCCAGGATATGCCCTCTGTGTGGGACGCCACCGGTGCCATGGGCACCAAGGTGAGCTTGGGACGGCACTGTATGTGAACATCAACGGAAATCCAAAAGCCCCTATAAAAGCAGGAATGTGCAGGGTTCAGTTGCAGTACTACGGCTAAGGATGAAACTTTCCTTATCCTTTAGATGTTTGGCTGATTATGACCTTATCCCTTTCCAATTCAAGGCAAGGTCTGCAAATAGTGTACCATACAATTGTGTATATGGTCAGCTACTGGCCTAGATTTCCAGGCCATGTCATCTTTGACGATTGTTTCTCTGTTTCCCACAGAGAAGTACGATTGTCATGTTTTGTGGAAGTATTTTGAGGTCTTTTGAGATGTTTCCCCCTTTTCACGGCTCGCACCACAGCTGGTCATGCTTCACGGACAATAGTTTTGCATCTGTGGCTTACATAAAACTGCCACTTATGGCAGATCTGTAAAGCCTGGATTGAATTGAATCACTTTGTGATTTGTCCTTAAATATGACTTAAGAATTTAAGCAGGAATTTAAGAATTTAATTTAATTTAAATTATATAGCAGCACACACACACCTGCACACAACATCCTGGGTTTAGAAGTAGCTAGAATGACTAGGATTGGTGAAGAATGATGTGGAAGGGAGTAAAAAAGTGGTACTCGTGTGAAGGCGTTATTCAAAGTTTAGGATTACACCCAGAGGCAGAGTTGGATCAAATAAAAGGGTCATTTCCAATTTGTTTGTCTTGCACTCCAGCCATACTTCGGCACCAGAAGCCTGTCTCCCATGTCCGGTCTGTTCGGCTCCATTTGGACCCCGCAGAGCGAGCCATACCAGAGCCACTTCCAGCCGGACCGCTCCATGCCCCCATCTCCACAGCCGCCCTTCAGCAGGGAACCAGGGGGCACCTGCAGGCCAAAGCAATACTCCAGTTTCAACCCCTTTGGCCCCCACATGAACTTGGACATTTGGAATTCCCCCTCAAATCGCAGTTCAAACTCTCAGCTGTCCAGTGACTCTGGTTACTGTGGCGACTTGTAAACGAGAATGTGCTTTTATCAATAAACGGAAATCAATGTGAAAATGTTTTATTTTTTACTATTTTACACCCCCCCACAAAGTTCAATGTTGTGCAGAGTTTAACATTATTTGTATATTTTTCTAGATGTTTTACAGATTTTACTAGGAAAAATAAATTGTTTTGTACTTCAGGATGTTGCTTTTTCATCGTCTGTCTACAAGGTAGCAGTATGAAATATAATTAGTGTATCGTTGGAGACGAGAGACATTGGGGTCAGGAGGAATATCACTTAGTATTGCAGTAGAGCCTCAGAAATATGAATCACAGTCCATTGGACAGTTTCAAACCGAAAGGAGTATATGCAATTACCTTATCAAGCTTCTCATTATCACTGATGCAATAAGATGTGCATTAAATGAAAAGGAGTCCATTGATTGAGTTTTTTTTTTTTAATTTTATGTAGACAAACAGGTATGATAGCACCCTTTTTAAAGACTTAAGTTGTGGGAAGCAGTAGAAAAAAGAGGCTAAAAATGACATTTGTAATGTTTATTGCTACAAAATAGAAGTAGTTTATTATTATTTTTAAATAAGGCTACAATAACATACATAACCATTCCAATCAATAAAGGATTCAAATTCTTAAAACTAGCGTATTTTGAAATGCACTAGTTTTCATAGATCCAAACAACCTCCATTCCCGATGCGTTCGAGGGTCTAGTGTATTCAGTATTTTAAAGCTGTATTCCTGATTGTGTCAGCAGAGATACACTTCAGTATTCCAGTCAGGTTCAATTGGAAGCTCCAGTACAATATTTTCTAGAATACAGCTTCATCTTGCATCAATTGAATCTCTTAAGTTCAATGACTTTCGCTGTAACTTTTATTCTGGATCCTAAAATGATCATCCTCTCTTTAGTTACATTTGTGGTGCTGTGTGCTTTTCACTAAATACCATCATTCACGTCAAAGTCGTGTGGGCCAAAAGTCAAATTCTCAGAGATCTATTCAAATCTGTACATCGCCGCCTTTGGTTTTCAAAAGGATAAATCCAACTTTGAGAGAACACGAAGATCATTGGAATTACTGTACATTTTTGGAACATCCTCAGAAATCCTTTTGCATTTAAACTGGCATGCAGGTTGTTTAAAGATGAGGGTAGTGTAAGATATGTGGTTTGTACATATTTGGCTTTTAGTCTGCTGAAGGGTGTGCCTGTGACCATGGGAACCTCTGCAGCCAGTCGTAGCTTGATATGGGGGTGAACATCTTCAGGTAAGGTTTGTCAAAGTCCAGTTTGTTCATACTTTGGTGAACTCCATAGCCCTGAACCACTGGAGACCTGAATTGGATTCTGGTTTGGTGAACAGGGAGAGCTGTAGGAAGGAGATGGAAGGAGCAGGTGGTTGAGGATAGAAGGCATTGTATCTTTTCTAGTCCTGGCTAGCACTACTGTAGCTAAGATATGGTTGAATCTGAAATGAATTGGAAAGAAACTTCAGAAACCGATTCAGTTGAGCAAAATGTAAATAGTATTGTGTCCCTCGCTCAAATGCAAAGGTCCCAGTAGGGGAACTGTCTGAATGTTCAGAACCCCACTTCCTGAGCCAGCTTTCTTCCCTGCATCCGGTGTGTTGCTCTCAATCAGTGCTTGCTTCCTCATTAGTCTTGCAAAGAGAACTGACACAGTCTGCCAGCAGCACCGTGGAGCTCTTTGAAGGTAACAGATTCACTCTGATTCTAATAACAGTAATTCTACATTGCCTAGGTTGTGTGGATTTGTTTGGGTTGTCTTCATGGGGTAAGAGGGTTTTAAGAACCAGTGGGTGAAATTGATTATTTTTGCAGGATAACTTTTAGTCTTGAAATTGCATGTTTTCTTCAAGGTTAGACTGAACAATAGTATCAAATGTACATTTGGATGTATATGATAAATAAGGACATGATTTTAACAAAAAACTACAGGGCAGTGCGATTTGATTACCAAAAATATTATATTAATCATAAAATTAAACCAATTTGAACATTTTTGTGCTTTTGCCTTTAATCAAAATTGATTAAAGAATGTCCTCCTGTCTTTACTAGCCTTTTCAGTCTTGTAATTTCCAACATGCTTTTCCCAAATCAAAAGACAAAGTTGTTTGCCTTATTTTAAAATCTTAGCTTCTCTCATGAGGAACATGCCACATAAACATTATAATAATGCACTTTAACTTTTCACAAACTTCCCTTTAATATAATTTCCATGGAAAACCCCTACTTCAATGGGTTTTCCCAAATTACAAGAACTTTGCATGCGCCAACATTGGAGTCAGGCACAATAAAGCCAGCTCCAGTTTCCCTGGCTCAGTTTGGGTCCTACGCTATGTTTATTCATATACAGGTTGGGATAGGAAGTCCTGATTAGCACACACAATTAAAACACTAGTTCTACATTAAATTAAAACACTAGTTAAAACACTTAAATTAAAACACGAGTTTTACACTGTACACTAGTAAAACACTGTATATGAATGTTTATTCATATACAGCTTTAATTTGATATATACATTTTAGCACAAAAATTGTATTCCCCACTGGTTTTCAGCCCTTTATACATATAGATACACTACAAGTTTTTTCTGGCAAAATGTGTAGTTTATTAGTTAGTACCACTTGTTTACTTGTTTAGTACTGTGTAGACCTAAACTATCAAAAACTTGTATAAATGTTTTATGTTTTACTTGGTATCGAAATTCCAAAGAAAATAAATACTTAACCCCAAAACACAACATTCTTCTTGACAGGTTCTTCTTAAAAATGGACATCTTTACATTTCCGCTGTCTGGACTCCTGTTAATGTGTCTTCTCCCAAGGCACAGCACACCATTGGAGAGACAATATTGCCTGCAATGTGACAAGAATTCCTTTTGTGACTGCTCTGATGAACAACTAGCTCGCATCCCCAACGTGCCTGAAAATGCCCTGGGACTTAACCTCTCCTTCAACCATATTGAAATCATTACAGAGCGCGACCTTGAAGAGCACGCCCAGTTGAAAACTCTCTACCTGCAAAATAACTTGATTAAAATAATTCACGAAAGAGCTTTCGCTTCTCTCAGCAACCTGGAAAGACTCGACCTGTCCTACAACCGCCTTGCTGACTTATCCTCGTCTTGGTTTGACCAGCTTTTCTCACTTCAGCATCTAAATCTCTTGGGCAATTCATACAGAAGGCTAGGCTCGGGATACCTGTTTAACAAACTGGTGAGATTGAGGAGCCTGTGGTTTGGGAATCCCTTGTTTTACGCCATGAGTAAGAATGACTTGGTGGGCCTGGGGGAACTGGACGAGATGGTGGTGCATGGCAGTGACTTGAGGCAGTACGAGGAGGGAAGCCTCTGTAGAATCAGACCCGATGGCTCCCTTACGCTCAGCCTTCATGGCCCATTTCAGAGAGAGCCAGCTCTCGTGTCAAAGATCTTGAGGGATGTCTCCAGCCCTGAGACTCTTCTGGTTTTCACTGACATATCAATTGGTGATAATCGTACAACCCAGCCATTCATTGAAGCCAGGCGTAAGGGTGCGACAAGGATATTTTTTAGGAATGTGTCGGCAACAGATGAAGCTATAAATAACTTCCTGCTGGCAATGGATAATGCTCCACTTTCCTTTTTCGGGATAGAAGATTTACTGTTTTTTGGACATGGCTACTGGGAAAAGGTAAAAACCACACGCTATGACAAGCTGGAAACACTGTACTTCAAGAATATAGCAATTCAAGATTTCTATGCCTTCAGTTACCTTGGTTACCTTCAAAATATCCTTCAGTTCCCGAAAAATATGTCCATCATTAACAGCAATGTCTTCCTCATGCCCTGCCCAACCTCTAAGCTCTTGAAGAAGCTAGAGTATCTGGACTTCACTGGGAATTTACTCACTGATCTGGCCATGAAAGAGTCAATGTGTGATGGACACGGCACACTGCTAAAGCTCAGGTCTCTTAATGTGAGTAAGAACGCTCTGACGTCTCTTGCTCTTATGAGTCAATTAGTCACCAACCTGAACCAGCTCGTGTCCCTGGATTTAAGTCAAAATGTTTTTTCCGTCATGCCTGCAGTGTGCACCTGGCCCAAAAGTCTACAATACCTAAACCTGTCTATGGCAAACCTGCGGAAAATTACAGCGTGTCTCCCAAAGAGTTTGCACGTCCTAGATTTAAGTGATAACGACCTTACCATGTTTGACATACAACTACCTTCCCTGAAAGAGCTCCACATCTCCGGCAACAAGTTCATGAGTTTGCCACCTGGAAGGTGGTTCAAAAGTCTGGAGTTGCTGCTGATTCAGCGCAACACACTCAGCATGTTTGGCATGAGCGATCTGAAGGAGTATAAGAACCTGCAGAATCTGGAAGCTGGCTACAACAAATTTATATGTTCATGTGAATTTGTGACTTTCATGCAGCGGAAAGTTGGACAGTCCATCAGGCTGAGCGATGGACCTGAGAGCTATATGTGCGACTCACCGGTTGCTTTCAGAGGGCAGCTGGTTGCTGATGCACACCTCTCCATCTTTGAGTGTCATATGATGGTGTCTGTGTCTGTCCTGTGCACTGTTGCATTTCTGGCATTTCTCATCTGCGGAATCCTTTGCTACAAACTCCATGTTGTTTGGTACGTTAAGATGACCTGGGCTTGGCTCAAAGCTAAGAGGAATCGAACAGTCAACACAAACAACGCAGACATCTGCTATGACGCTTTCGTTTCTTACAGCGAGAGAGATTCTGAATGGGTTGAGGAGTTCCTGGTCCAGGAATTGAGGGCACCCAGCCGCCATTTCGGCTCTGCCTGCAC
>JAINUG010002137.1:0-2500 GCA_029706075.1 Aldrovandia affinis
AGAGTAGAGAGGGTGAGCGTGGGTGAACCCGGCTAGTTGAACACCAGGCGGCAGATGTGTATGTGTATATGTTTGTCTGTATGTGTTTGTGTGTGTGTGTATGTTTGTGTGTGTGTTTGTGTTTGTGTGCATGTACTATGTGCCTGTATGTGTGTGTGTGTTTGTGTGTGTGTATGTGTGTATGTGTGTGTGTGTGGGTGTGTGTATGTGTGTGTGTGTGTGTGTGTGTGTGTGTGTGTGCTTGTGTGTTTCTGTGTGTGTGTGTGTGTGTGTGTGTGTGTGTGTGTGTGTGTGTGTGTGTGTGTATGAATCACACTTGAATAAATACATACACATTCGCACGTGTGCAGAAAACATAACCATATTTGCGATCCTGCATATTTGCCCCATAATGGCATGATGCGTAATGACACCTGAGAGAAACAGGCCGGATCTCTGCAGAGCTCCAATCACCACGGCCCTTCAGTTCACGCCTGGGAACCATATGAGCAGCGCATGATCAGGGAAACACATCCCATAATAACCCTTATCATTGAAATGAAACAGGGCCAGGAGATTTATTTAAACCATGTTCAATTATAGGGATATCTGACAGGGCTTTTCAGACTTGTGGATCTGTGTGCCCAGCAGTCTTTCGGAAAGGCATTAGCATAAGACGAGCTTAAGCCATCGCCACTGCCAATTTACACGATACCATGCTCTATCATGGCTGTCACCCCTCATTACCAGCTTGTTCTCACTCCGTAACCCACCAGATCGCTCTGCGTTTAGCTCTCCGTTTAGTCAGCACAAAACAAACACGTCTGCTCCTCGTTTTCATCGCAAAGATTACACTGCCTTCCTCATGTGTGGGAACATCCGTTTCGGTGTCTGTTGTGAAATTTTGTCGCTTTCGATAAACCACAGCGACATAATGCGTCATAATGTGGCTTCTGAGGTTTTGAAAAGGAAAATAATTAAAGGTAATATTCATCATGTTGTCTGTAGGTTAGGAGTGGATGTTTAATCCTAGCGTGGCAGCCATGAAAATAATAATAATACAATATTCCATACACTCTCATACAGAGAAAGGTACATGTTGTTTTTGTACATTGCTAATTATTATTTACTTGGCAATTTTCCTGTAATAATAATAATACAATATTCAATTAGTAGTAGTAGTAGAAGAGCTGTAATAGTATTAATTTTGTTATTATGAATAATTATAATTATAATATATATATTTTTTATCACTACAAAAAAATTTAATTAACAATTGTTTCAGATTTTTTCTTGTTTTTCTCCCAATTTGGTAGCCAATTATACCCTCTATGTGTTTTGATTTACCCTCCCCACACGAGTCCGCTGCTCATCTCTACGAGGCAACCTAATTCTCAGAGGGCAGCGAACTCCGTTTCCTTTGAGACGGAATTCGCCCTCATGTTCTGGAGACTCCTTACATACTTCACAGCGAGCTCATGCAGGCTCACCCTCCCCCTCCCCCTGGGGCGGACAGCCAAAGCGCCGCCCCCGTTCAGGGCTGACGACCACGGCGGTCTGGTAGAGGCGGGTTTGAACCACGTCCCTGACAGGTAGCGCACACCGTATCGGACCAGCCTAAATACGGTGCGTCACGAGTTCTTGTACAATACCCCTGGCAGACATAGACAGCTCTAATGATATAAAAAGGAAAAAGTCAGAATTGAACACAAAAAGGAAGAGTCCCTAATTCAACAGCCCTCTCTTATTTCATTACATGTCAGATAATCAAATTAGAAAAGGGCTAATGAGAGCTTAGCTCATAGCACATGATTAAAGTGTCACTGTTATGCCACACAATGGTAATGTGATCAAGACAATTCTCCTCCAACAATGTTCAACGCCCTGGCCCCTCCCACCTTCAGGACTCATTCGTGAGAGTGTGCGTGCGCACAGTCCAGCAGCTGTTTGGATCGGCCCTGCTTCCCCCCGGAAGTTCTGTGTGCCTGAGCGCCGGGACATGATCGCACCAATCCCTGAGAGAGATCACATACAGTCCAGCTCTTACGATCCCTGAGAGAGATCACATACAGTCCAGCTCTTACGATCCCTGAGAGAGATCACATACAGTCCAGCTCTTACGATCCCTGAGAGAGATCACATATAGTCCAGCTCTTACAGGCAGGGCCGGATATCCACACAGGCTGACAAGGCCTGGGCCTAGGCCATGCTGCTGTTTCATGTTTGTGTGTTAGCTCTTCCTTGCTTGCAGCTCAGTGCTGCTGCCCCTACTGCCCCCTGTGATATGCATTTCATGTGTCTCGCTAAGAAGCCTTTGTACGTTTGCACAATAAATAACCCATACAGAAAAATGAATCATTTAGACTGGAAATACTCCAAGAGAAAACCTTTTATTCATTTCTAGCAACGTTTATTAGGGTGGAAAAAAGTTCTTTTTAAAATGAAGTAAATACATAAACAAATAAGCGTCTAAAAATATAGTGGAAAGTACGAGCCGTGATCATAGGGACGGTGATTTGAC
>JAINUG010002137.1:7500-13409 GCA_029706075.1 Aldrovandia affinis
CCTGAATTGCTTCAGTAAAACTTCCAGCTGTATAAATGTATTATTTTAAAATGTAGGTTAAATATAAGTTATGTAAGTCATCCAGTAAAGGGCGTCTGTCATAGCAGAGCGATGTAAATCTGATCTCAGATCATTGGAGCGACGTTCACACACAGAGATGTGACGCGCAATGGGAACCAGGCTAAATACTGGATTCAGTCAACATTCCTCCTTGAATTAAGTTTGACTTTTTTTTACATAGAAGGCATTTAGCAGATGGTCTTATCCAGAGCAACTTAGGCAGTTTACATTTCTTCCTTGAGTTAACTTTGATAAATAAATGCAGGTGCTTCTTGTTTCGATACACAGCACATTTTCATTTGTTCATTTTTAATTATTATAATTTTTTCTCAATCGATGAAAACACAGCTGTGCATATTGTCACTGAACTAACATATGAGTCATATTGTAATATAATAATATAACATATGCCATTTAACAGACGCTTTTATCCAAAGCGACTTACAGTAGTGAATGTATACATTTTTCAGTATATGTGGCCCCAATGAGAATCGAGTACTGAGCCAAACAGAGCCACAATAGACCTGGATGAAACCCAGTGGTGGGCCGTCAGGGCCTGCAAGGCCTTCTCTGCTGGCCTAAAAAATATCTGAATCACAGACTGATGTTAATTATATTTTGTCCATGAATACTTATTAAATCATTCCAAATGGTCTGTTCTCTTCCTTTCATAGCTGTTCCCCTGGTTGCGCTGCATCCAGACGTGTATTTTCATATTAAAGCATTTAACCAATCACATTTCAGCCATCATTTGTTGCCAGGGTCAAAGAAATCTGCCTGGAGGCCTTCACAATCAGTTCTGCAGGCCCTGTAGCATAAAATAAGTGTTGATCAAACTGTTGCTTCAACCAATCAGATTTTGAGTTGGGGACACGAAGGCCTTCTAGAAGGCCTAGGTAACGTCAGCGTATTCACACCCTTTGATTGGATAGTCAGAGAGTGTCTGACTATGATGTAATGTGATTGGTTAAATGCTTTAATATGAAAATACACGTCTGGATGCAGCGCAACCAGGGGAACAGCTATGAAAGGAAGCGAACAGACCATTTGGAATTATTTAATAATGTGGCAGCCTGATGGGCTGCACTAGGAAATGGCTGCCTGGCCTACAACACATGGCAGCCCCAAAACACTACATTACCCAGCAGACCACAGAAACACCTGAGCCGAGTGAAAGTAACGGGACTAACGACCAGCTGAAGGCCATTTCAAGGCCTATTTAAAGGGTTGATTCCCACTACACGGAGAGGAGTAGGAACGTGAGTGGGAAGGAGTTACTGTGTTTGTTTAAAGAGAGAATACCTGTGAAGTCGTTTGACCAGCCAGGATTTGGAGAGAGTGTTTGTTGGAGTGTTTGTTTTGTGTGTCTTTGGGATTGGATTGTTTTGGCTTTGGACTACGGACTGGATTGCGGACTAAGAACTGGATTTTGGACAACGGAACGGACTTTGACAACGAGAAAGGATTTGTGGACTTTGTTTGTATTCCCCCGAATACCCCGCCCTTTGTTTTGTGTAACGTTCGTCATAGTTAGTGTAATAAATTATCATTTTGTTTTCAAATACTGCCTCCTCCTTGTTGTTAAACTTGCCTACGCCCTCTGCAAGGTCCGTGCGTGTCGCCCAACCCCTGGGGACACCACATATGGTGGAGAATGCGGGCAGAGGGCATCACGGATAGGCAAGAGGAGGTAGTGCAGCAGGATTCATTTTGGGGATTTTTGAAAGGAAAAGGCACGCTGATGGAAGGTGACTGGACAGTAGGCCCAGCCATGAAGGCTTGGAACAAGGAGCAGGCCCAATTGGCACAAAGTGGGGCCCCGTGGTGCCTATGCTGTCTGGAGTATGGCCACCAACCCAGTGAGTGTTCCAGGAGGGAAGAAGTGGGCTGGAAAGACCCAAAGGAAGGAGAAGTCGGAGAGAAAAATGGCCACCCTGCTCTGTGGTGCCCCTAGGGAAAAGAGAAAAAGATCCCAGGTAGGCCACAAAAGCAGCATAAAAATGAAGCCGAGAAATGTGCTGTTTTGGAGACGGAGTTGAGAGAGGCGCACGATGTAATAAAGGGTCAGGATGAAGTGATCCGAAACCTACAGAAATGTTGTCATGACCAGAAGGAAGCCCTGGTGAAGAACCAGAAGCGGGCGACCATTGTTGAGGACCAATGGCGAGTCACCCTCCAGGAGGTCCAACGGCTGAAGAGTGCCCAGACTGAGCTGGACAGGGCAAAGGTGGAGTTGGGGACCTCAGAAGAGTGCCACCTGCTGGCAGTGGGGCAACTGCAGAAGGAGCACAGCAACTCCCTGAGAGTGCTGGGAATCATGGCTGGGGAGCTGGAGAAGGACAAAGCATCCCTTGGTGATGAAGTGAGGCAGGTAAAGGCCCACAACCTGGCGCTTGAAGAACAGGTGAGAAACCTAACACAGATGTTAGAGAATAAGCAGCGACAGTGTCTGGACATCCAGGAGTCCCAAGACCAGGCCAAAGAAGAGTATGCCAGGGCCTTGGGGGATGTACAGACCAGGCTCGCCCAGAAGGAGGCGGAGCTAAGGAGAGAAGCGGAGAACCATGCGTCCGAGGCAGAGCAACTCCAGAGCCAAGTGGAGCAAGAGCGTGAGGGAAGGCGGGAGCTAGAGGCACAGTTAGAGCAGGTGAAGACCCTTGCATTACAACAAGAAAAGAAAATGTTGAATTTACAGGAACTTCACCAAACGACCTCTGCAGCCCTCCTAATAGAACAAAAGAGAAATGAAGAGCTTCCTCTACTGCGAGAGGAAGTGAATAACTTAAAGCAGAGGTTGGACCGAAAAGAAGCCCAGCAGCGGGCCACAGAAAACTCGTTTTGTGAAGTCCTGAAAGTCCAAACTGAGACTCTGCTGGATCTACAAGACCGACTGGAAGGGGTGAGTGCGGAACTTCAGTACATAAAACGTGTTCCTGTTAAAGATTCTGGCACACAGGTGGAGCTCTCACAGCCAGTGGAGCCAGCAGGAGGCGATGACCAGATAGAGGAATCTAAGTGGGAGCGATGGTCCTCAGTCCCACTCAGCGGGCCAGACCTTGAAAGTGAACTGGAGGAACAGCAGTTTGTGGAGGATGAGCTATGGTGGGACCATAGCGTGGAGGAAAGCCTCTTGGCAATAGCAGAGGCCTGGTGGACCACCCAACCCTCTCCTGAAGTGGTGAGTACATCTCCTTCCCTGAAATTGAGGACCAAGAGAAGAAAAGTGGATATTGGAAATTCTCATCTGAAGAAAAATGGTAAACAAAATAGACTGACTTGTAAACGAAAGGACCGTGGGAAGCGTCTGTGGAAAGGAGATGCCAATATGGGAAATAAAGTAAAGGATAAAGCTAACCATCTGAAGAGTGTGTTTTCCCCAATTACCCCACTTGACCACATGGAAGCAACATGGCAGTGGCGGAAAAGGCCCAAGAGGGGACGCCAGATGACGAAGCTGCATCACGTGCACTGGTGGAGCCATGGAACATTGGTGAAGCCCAGAGCCCGAAGAGTGGTAACTGTTCTGTCCATGGAGCCCAGAGCCAGTATCCACATGTGGCCAGTTGGGGGCGGACAAGGTGAGCGACTTTTGCCATTCACTAACGGCGTGCAGATGCTTTTTCAGGCAAACGGAGACTGTGGAATCTGGACGTTTGACCCGGGTGGAAAACTGCCTGAGTGGACCTGGAGAGGGGGACCCTCCTGGTGGCCGCTGGGCATAGGCCGCTCAGCCCTCCCGAGGTCAGAGCTGAGGAGGAGGGTGTGTGGCAGCCTGATGGGCTGCACTAGGAAATGGCTGCCTGGCCTACAACACATGGCAGCCCCAAAACACTACATTACCCAGCAGACCACAGAAACACCTGAGCCGAGTGAAAGTAACGGGACTAACGACCAGCTGAAGGCCATTTCAAGGCCTATTTAAAGGGTTGATTCCCACTACACTGGGAGAGGAGTAGGAACGTGAGTTGGAAGGAGTTACTGTGTTTGTTTAAAGAGAGAATACCTGTGAAGTCGTTTGACCAGCCAGGATTTGGAGAGAGTGTTTGTTGGAGTGTTTGTTTTGTGTGTCTTTGGGATTGGATTGTTTTGGCTTTGGACTACGGACTGGATTGCGGACTAAGAACTGGATTTTGGACAACGGAACGGACTTTGACAACGAGAAAGGATTTGTGGACTTTGTTTGTATTCCCCCGAATACCCCGCCCTTTGTTTTGTGTAACGTTCGTCATAGTTAGTGTAATAAATTATCATTTTGTTTTCAAATACTGCCTCCTCCTTGTTGTTAAACTTGCCTACGCCCTCTGCAAGGTCCGTGCGTGTCGCCCAACCCCTGGGGACACCACAATAAGTATTCATGGACAAAATATAATTAACATCAGTCTGTGATTCAGACATTTGAGCGGACATTTTCAGCCCTAAAGCGAATTAAAACTTATGCTAAAAAATACGACAGGGCAGGCTCGACTTTCAGCATTAGCTTTCGATGGCGATAGAAAAGGACTTCTTGATGGAACTGAAACACACGGATAATCTGTCACGACAGAGTAATTGAACTCTTTTGAGGAAAGAAAGGAGGATGGATTTTGTGTACAAATAATAAGGATTTTTGGTGAGTAAAATGTTGCTATTTTCCTAAATAATATTGCAATTTTATGAGGTTATTATTATTGATGTTTTTTTATGTGTGTCGCAGCTGTAGCACCCCGGGTTTGTTTCTTCAGTAAAGGCATTTATTCTGGATACACGAGTTATCTATCTGCGATGCAACGGCAACGGGTGTCTGTTCGATTTGTTTTTGCACTTTGTTTATTTATCTTTCTTCAGTCATGTTTCATGAGAGAGAATGACAGCGATAGAGACGAGAGAGAATGACAGCGATAGTTAGAAGCGTGAGATAATTAGTGATTAGTAGTGTTAGTAACTTCATCTAAATCCCTAATGTTAGTAGATTAGTTGGTTAGTACTATATACATCTAACTAATATATACAAAGTGTAATTAGAAAGTAAGAAGGAAGTAAAACGAGATTAGAAAACGAAGACGGAAAAACCGAAACATAGAATTTCCCGAAGTGCATGACAGAACGAGAATGAAACATGACTGAAGAAAGATAAATAAACAAAGTGCAAAAACAAACCGAACAGACACTCAAAACATAACAATAAGATGGCTTTTTATAGCCATCAAATAGTTATTGAGGGGTGGATTGATTCAGACGGAGCACTACTGAAGGCCTAGGTGTGAAATGCACGGCCCGCCACTGATGAAACCACCCTTAACTTTAATTTAGAAATAAAAGTAAGCAGTTTTTTGTCTTCTACTTACAAACACAGTTTGGTGAATTTATTTTGGCATTTGTTGAACTCTCCAACTGCTTTTTTTGGGAAAAATGTGGAGTAAAACCTCTGCAGAAATGTTAGATTTCGTTACTGTCGTATTGGAACTCAGTCACATTGCATTTATTTATTCATTTATTTTTAATCGACTTCACTTTTAATCAAGCTGATACTAATTAAATTAAATAAATAATCATAATTGAGTCCTCAAACCCACCGACCTAAAATTAATATGAACAGCAACAACAACATGTCTAACACCAGTCTACCCAATCCTCTCTCTGTATTAACACTCAAACACCAGCCTACCCAATCCTCTCTGTATTAAGAGGAAGCGCATAACATATTTTATTTGGCCTTACTACACCATATATGCTGCAACTTACAAGCACCATTCCTCACGTGAAACAATAATAGATGTACATTTATAATGTTACTTATGGCTGGATTAGTCTCCATGTTCCAGCCTAAGGGTAAATGAGTCTCCATGTTCTGAGCCTTATGGGTAAATGAG